>JAYKKI010000008.1:38887500-39487500 GCA_039881145.1 Druceiella hillmani | reverse complement strand
AAATTGCTTTAGCGTATACTTTTTTGAACCTATTGAAGGGATTTTGTTATCGATTAATGTCTGAATATAACAAGGATTCGAGAATGCAATTGGTTACTCAAGTTGTGGTCAGACAAGAGCTGCGTAGCTCTGTTATATATTTTCAGATATTTAAATGGTTTGGCAGTTTTCAAGACGTAGCCTATTAGTGCATAGGCCTGCGAAATACAAAAAACCAACAAAAAAGGGTTTAGTATAGAAACCTGAGGCACCTCTGACGTCACAGGAACACAAGATGATTTAAAAGCGTTAATTTGTTGTTGCTGGAATAGAAAATTGAATCAATGAAGCAAAATATCCTTCATACCGTTTAACATGACTTTATTTAGCAATGTAAAATGGTCAACTTAGTCAACTTTTTTTAAATCTGTGTAAAATGGAACCGATCTATGCCATACTGTCCATAGATTTAAGAAGATACTGTTTATTAATAGATATCAATTTTTATGCTGCTTTTTAATGGTAAGACGTTAAAAAACCAAATAAATCTTAACATAAAACACGTTTAGGAACAAAAAATCTTAGATATTGCCATTAAAATATATATTGATCGGTATTTCGAATTTGATTGTTTACTGTCAGACTTATGTTGATTATTGCCAGACTTCAAATTGTTTACTGCCAGATTTCAATTTCTACACACTGAATACCAATGTATTCTGTGTGTAGAATTTTCCGGCGTCCGAAAAAAGTAAACCTTATTATTTCACAAGGCAATTCGAGCTATACATATTAAATAATAATAATAATAATGGGAATAAATATTGTTTTGTTTTTTGTGTGCATTCAGCATTAAAAACATTAATTTATGAATAGAGCCGCCGATTCAAAAAACTTCTACCTGTTCAAAATATGACTTTACACGGCGGTCTTACCATATTTAACGACTATAACCTCATACAGCAAAATCGTCCACAACCATATACGTATTGTAATAGGTAAAAGCAATACATCATAAAATGTCATAAATCTAATCAAAAAGTAATATTAATAACAACAAAAATCGAAAACAAAGTAAAAATGTACGTTAAGAAAAGATCGGCCGTTAATTCATGATCTATAAAAATATGTATGTATGAAATCATAGTATTGTTTCGTAACAACCTGTCAATTTGAACAGGTATCGTAGGCGTTCAACCGACCGCAGAGTTCGTTACGATCAACGTAACGTGTTATGTTGCTAGGCGGTTCATTAATTCTGTAACGCCTGTTTTGTCAAATGTGTGACAAATTAAACACGTGATGATGTATCGGCATCAGAGCCAAGCTTAATATAAATATCAATTCTTCTTTAAAAAAATATCATTTATTATCACTAATTTCGTGGATTACTTGACCAGAAATTCAGTTCGAAGTAGGCAAGTGCACGTGGAATATTTTGAGTATGAAAAGGTATTTGATTTTTACAATACAACAATTTTACTGGTAGAATATCACCAACAGTGATATTCTACCAGTAAAATTGTTGGAGACTGATATGTTCTCCGCTCCAGTAAAAATTTTCATCAAATACTTTCGGGCTCGTTAACAATACGTCTAGTCGATACTCAACCTGAATTCTACTAAAGTGGTAATTTAGATCCACTTTTGTTTCTCGTTACAACAAATGAGTCGTCCTCAGATGTCAGAGCTGCAGATTTAATATTTTCTTGATGTCATGATCAAACTTAAAACTTTTTTTATAACCAACTCGATAGTGAG
Organism: Druceiella hillmani; assembly: GCA_039881145.1. Classification (NCBI taxonomy): domain Eukaryota; kingdom Metazoa; phylum Arthropoda; class Insecta; order Lepidoptera; family Hepialidae; genus Druceiella; species Druceiella hillmani. The sequence continues at coordinate 39,485,760 of JAYKKI010000008.1, read as the reverse complement.
GTGAGTTGCTTCAACGTGATATTAATTCGGTTCTCCGATCATCAGTCCACACAGCAATTAGTGCAGTTATGAGCTAAACGGTACTACGCTCGATGTTTCATCCATGTGGAGGATTTTGATGCGATTGTTGATGACCATCTCATATTTCACAGTCATATGATGGAAATCTGTCGAACAGCCTACAGAGTACTAGGATTTGCCACATAGTGTTTCCCACGATTTTCATGACATCGAATGTATCGTGACTTTGTCAACTCTTTAGTCCGCAAATATTCTTGAAACTAAAGCAGTCGTTTGGTCTCCGAAGCTACATATATCTACAAGCTAGAGAAAATATTAAAGAAAATTTAATAGGTGTTTGTATTACAAAACTTATGGGTAATTATTCTTAATTATTCCGTTCAGATTTTATAATGAGCATGATCGGATATAATTGCACTCCGATGGGAACTGCTTCGATTACTAGTTTTTTTAAAATTATTATTTACTTTATTTATTTGCCAAAAGCGCGCGCTTATATCCCGCATGTTCATGTGCCTTTAATGGATTTCCATTGCTCAATGCAATATTGCGATATGCACATAGTCATTATATTTTTTTTCGATCTATTGAAATCGCTGGGTGTATGGAGTTTCTTAGTGGTTCACCACTGACAACTATTTAGAATAATATTTATTCAAATACTACAATATGTGTTTTCTGTGTTATCCTTTATTGTCATTTTATAACCATTTGTTTTTATAATACTTCTACATATTTACCGCTTTGTTAAATCTGTAAATTTTGAAGAATTAAAGGATAAATAAAGACAATTTACCTAGCAAAAACAACTACGTTTATTGTGACAATTTTATATTGAAGTTTTACTGTTTAAATATAAAAATTGCTAATGATATAAGTATTGTAGAAACACCTAATACCATAAAATTTTATATATAAGTTTATTAACAGGAATTATTAAAATATTAAAGAGAATACAAAAATAAAATTCAATTCTGTTTTAAAAATGTAAATTTCGAATAAATCTGCCATAGTTACTTAAACATATGCCACATATCAATGAATCCTAAATATAGCATTTGCTTACGCAGACATTGATAATAATATATAATAATGATAATGATATATAACAATGATAATGATTGCCTTGAAAGTAATTGAGAAATAAGGGGCCTCTTTTGTACAAAATGAAAAAGTACATATTCTATTACGTACAATAAAAAAGCATATGTTCTATTTATATCCAATACGGACATAACTTCCATCGTTTACAAAAAATGTCAGACAAATATGGTGGTGAAAGCATTCAGGTCTAATTTGAGTACGAAAAAATGTGAGACAGATTAGGGGGAATTGGAAAATCAATTCAATGTCTTACTTTTTTCAGGCCTCTGAATGAAGTTACATGAGATACCCGAGCTTGTGGTTAACTTAAAAGGAGGGTTTAACTGTAGAATTGGGGTTAAGTAAACAAATCGCAAGACGTACCCGTCCAAGGTTACCACGGTTACCACCCATTTCGGTAACAAACAAATCTCATACCAAACTTCCTAACAATTTTAAACCGAATTCCGAAGAAGAAAAAATATCGCTTTACTGAAGAACTGAAAAAGTCAGGTTTAGTTTTCTAGAACTCGGCATCGCTTTAATAGTAACTTATCTGTTTAATGATAACTTATTTAAAACCACGGCTATGTAAATCTTCTGGACGAAAACCGGCAATTTTTTTAATACAGTTTCTACTGCCTTATGAGAACTGAATTTTGCATCTTGAAAAAACGCCCATTAATAAATTTATAGTTAAAAAAACTGAAAGTAAACACGATTTTACAAAATACTGCACTAAAAAGTAAAAAATAATTATGGAACCTGTTTTCTCTATCTCTGTAAGGACTTTAGTGCAAACCGTGTTAGTCGTTGAGTATAATATTTGAGTGTAAAAGCGTGGGACGCTTTGCCTTGAAATCTAAATGAAATATTAAGCATTTTCATTCATATAGTATTGACTTGAAAAGCAAAATCTTTTTTTTTTAGAAAAAGCGCCCCATGCCTTTACAATCTATAACAAACATGGCTTTATAACAAATCTTACATTAAAGTCCTCACAGAGTAGACAGAGCAAAACAGATTCGATAATTATTTTTTGCTTTTTAGTGCAGTATTTTGTAAAAGCGTGTTTTTTCAGTTTTTTAAACTATTAAATTATTTCAAATTTTTTTAGTTTTTCATTTTTGTTTTGATTTCTTTTATATAAACGAACTAAACGACCCGGCGCGGCTTCGCAAGGGTAAGGCGTTGGAAAAGAAAATTCTCAAATGTATAGATTTTTTTCGACTTAATCCGTATTTATCGCCATATATCGGCCAATTCATATGAAAACCTACATCAATTATTACCATATAAATATTTAGCCGGATCATTTATCTGGTGTAGTGAAGTAACACTCGAACTGTTGCTTTTTTGATGACTGTTTTTTTTCTGACTCTTTTTATTCATAAAAAACGTAATGATTACCAAATGTGAACTACAAAATTTAGGGGAGTGTAAATACGAATTATAAAACAATTGAAACAAGTGGAGTAACAATCATAAAACGTATCTTCATAGATAAGACAACATTTATTACTTTCGCCGGATTAGGTGCAAAAACAAACATATTATATTATTTTGATGTCACACATGACAGGGCAACGTACAATTGACCGTGTGAATAATATTGAACGCTGAAATCAATTCAGAAACGCTTAAAGTCTAACCCTATGCTTTATTTAATGTCATTCCAAATGCTAACCACTAAAGAAATTACAGGCAACACTGTCACACAAAACAAATAATGATTTACGCTGCCCAGGGAGGGCAGCTTTCAAATGTCATGATTTTTTCTGACTCACTCGTAAATTTTTATTATAGTTTGGTGAAATACTACTGGCGAAAGCCGTATGAAAATCCGTGCAGTACTTTTTGAGACTATTAGACTGCAGCGACTTTGTTTTATACTTTGTAGTGAAGGTTACTAATTTTCCAAGAAAATATTTATAAAATAAACATTTAAAAAACTTATAGGTTTATTAACTTGGCATTATGAAAAAAGACGCACCTTTGGGGAATATTGCCGTCCACTTTCCTGAGGGTGTAGCGTCGCGAACGGATATCGTCCATAAGGATTTCATAGGGCGTGAGCTCGTACTCGATGGGCGTGTGTGAATATTGCACCTTCTTTAATTTTACGCCCATGCGAAGTTCGCCGATCACTTGAACCCAAAACCTCGCCTGAAACACGTGAAAGAAAATGAGCTAGTAATTAACATTGGTTTACTTTTCAATACTTGAAATGCGTGCACTGAAAATTTATGTTATTAATAAAGTTATTAAATCGCATTTAAATATCTAACTACGAATCGATAATTTACACATATTTATACGCAAGTGAAAGCGTTACTATGAAGGTGTTACAACTTCAGTTACCTTGTGAAAAAATTAATTAAAACTTATACATTACAAAATATTCGATATTCAAGGTTACGAGTTGTATGGAAAAATTTCACAACAGCATTTTTTTTAATATTAATGTAATAAGATGTACGTATTGTATTAATAGTGGTAATTAGTATTGATATTGTCAAATAGCTCGAGTACAAAGAAACGTTGTCGAGTAAGACAAACAAATGTCCATTTTTCATTTAAATTAAACTTTATGAATGTTACAACATTACCATTAACGAACCATTAAAACGTTTAAACGTTTTCTGTAAAGCGTTACTCATCGTTAAGCAGCGTTCCCATTTCTTAAATTTTAACGTAATTTATACCGTCATTTACGAGGGTCGGTCAAAAAGTTCGCGGAATGGAAAGGATAACGAAGGATGGGGTTGCTTATTTACATCGTCGCTAATGATGGTCTCATTACGAGTATACACACCAAGTTTTAACTTAATTGTGTCCTTAACCTCTGATCTATCCTTGATCAAGCAACTCATCGACTATGGAAATCATCGACTATGGAAAAATAGAGTTTCTCGAACTGGAGTCAAGTTCCTGACAGAGCAAGGAAAGACACCATAAATCATATTGAGATATCATCTACGGGGACTCATGCCTTAGTAAAACTATGAATCATAAGTGATATAATTTCTTCAAACAAGGCAGAGATTCGATCGAAGAGATTGCTCGATTAAAGAAAAAAGAGTTAGGGGAAATGGCTGGAGCATTCTCTACAACCATTTTGAATATTCTTTATGGCCATCTTGGCATGTCAAAAGTAAGCGCAAGATGAGTGCTGAGAATGCTCATGCCGCTGAAAAAGCGGTTTCACGCGACCTTCTGGACCTCTATAGAGAGGATAAAGATGAAATTTTTACCCAAATTGTTGCAGGTGACGAAATTTGGGTTTATTATTACGAACCTCTAAGAGTCCATGCAATGGAATAAAGAGAATACTCTGCCCCCCCCCCCCCCCCCCCAAGAAGTTCAAGGTGGCGCAATCGGCCGGAAAAATCATAGCGACGGGTTTTCTGTAACACAAAGGGTATCCTGCTTATGGACTTCAAAGATAAGTGTGTTTCTATAATGAGAAAATAAATAATACGCTGGTTTACTGGAGCAACTTAAAGGAGTATTGAAAATGAAAAGCGAAGGAAAGTTACGAAAGGTGTGCTTCTTTTGCACAACAGTACATAAAAGCCGCACGCCTGTCGCCCTTCACAAGTGCGGTTTTCAAATATTGCATCACCTACCGTTCCCAAAACGAAAAAGGAGCTTAGTGGGAAAAAATCAGCGATTATGAAGAGCACTTTCAGTTTATTTTCAAGATAAAGAGAAATTTTTTTTGAGGGTAAAAATAAATTAATCGACTGATATGAGAAATGTGTTAGGGTTAAGGTAATATATTGAAAAGAAAAAAAAGCACCACATTTTTTTGACCTTCCTTCAATCCCATTCTGCGAACTTTTTGACCTCCCTTCGTACAAGGATCAACAGGACAAAATTTGAAACCTTTACTTTAAAAAGTTTGGTTTACACTAAGAAACTAATACACGATTTGTGAAAATAACGTATTGAAAGAAAACAAAATATTTTTAATATTAACGTCCTTATTATACACAATTAAATGAAACTACGTGATATAGTATTATTTCTACTTTCTTTAAGTTAAGTTCTTTCTTTAAGTTGTATTACTTCCACACCTAGGTCGTGGTAAAGACCTTAAAGAAAGTGGAAATAATACTACATCACGTAGTTTCATTTAATTGTGAATAATGAATTTCTACAAAATTAACGCCAAATATACTCAAGTCCTTATTATAATATCTACTAGTGAATTTGGTATTGTAAATTCGGAACATACATATATTTAAGCTATATTTTCAAATATATGTTCGTCTCTATATAAATATCTAAATATATAATATCGTCTCTATATAAATATAGAGATAATATCGTCTCTATATAAATATCTGTCATCTAAATAAATAGGGAACAATTGCAAAATCCATGCAAAGATTCATTTGAAATAGGAGTTATGTCGACTATATAAGCATATTATACACGTATGAAGCCATAAGCATGCGTATTTATGCAATAGATTATTTACATACTTGCAACGCTCTCCAGATCCTGCGGTTTGACTATAAATGAAAGGCAGATACAATTATTTCTTGTTGCATTTATATGCATCTAAATTAATTCTTGTTGCACACATCTGCATTGACAAATTTGTACACGTTCTTAATCAATATATATATTATAAAAGTAAGTGTACAATGTGAGTGCCGTTAAAACTCAGAAACGAGTCCCGGTACGAACAAGGGAGTTATATGCTGTGGTAGTCCTCTATCCCTTATCCATGAAGAAGTTTCCCGTTTTTACCTAAAGGGCGTGCTTAAGAGCTGGAAGTTACGTCCTCTAGAAAATTATAAATGGTCCAGAACATTCAAGAGTATTCGAGAGCATTCCACAAGATTCCAGAACATCCCGGAACATTTCGGAACATCCTAGATCACTGTGGAACTTTCGGAGAAACTACGCACAGAAGAATTCATCCACTTTCGAGACACGATCACAAATGACGAAAACATTGACGACATTGGAACAATGGTAATCTTACCCTCATCTTACATAGAAAGTTCAAAACACATGCACGAATACAGTCAGGACCATGAATACCAGGTGCCATGACCTACGTAAGAAAATATTTACATTCACAAGAAACTCATCGCAACCAGAAATCAAAGAACAACTAGGAAACGGACTAGCTTCCATGGATCGACACGGCATAATAGCCCCAGTTGTCCAACAAAAACAAGTGAGATTAATTGAAGTCATCACAAAATACCACATTTTTGGAACCGTTAGATTCTGGAAGTACATAATCGAATGGCAAAAACGAGAACTGCTTCAGTCGCAAAATCTCATACGGATACACGACAGAATTTATCCCACGTATATCGACAAAATCATTCAAGCTGAATTTCCCAATCCACAAGGAGATCCGGAGCTGTACGACATAGTTATGAAAGACATGAATCACGGACCATGCGAGCCATTAAACTCCAATTCGCCATGTATGAGTAATGGAAAATGTACAAAAAATACCCAAAACCATACTTGGACAACATACAAACCGGAAATGATGGCTATCCCAAATATATAAGACGATCATCCAAGAAAGGTGGCTTCGCAGCAAAAATACGAATACGAAGCAGATACGAACTGGAAATAGATAATCAAAGTGTAGTACCATATAACCCACTACTTTCGGAAATGTTCCAAAAAGGTCGTAAAAGACACCGCTAGAATAATTGCAAGCGAACCATCTAAGAACACAACATTAACAGCTTGTTTCCAACTGTGCCAAACGAACTGTGAAAATATTACTATATGTCGACGTCCCTACCTATTATACGTGGAACACAGCAAAAAAATCTTTCAACGACGAAAACAAGGAAGTCCTTACCGAGTATACAACGTACGTCCGAACAACATTGAATGTTTCATCTACAGATGTTGCTAAACGAAATACGGAGATCAACAAGTTTCACAGATCTTAAGACTGTTAACGGTTACCTATGCTACAGAGAAGCATGCCAACGCTTAGGACTACTGGAAAACGACAATCGCCAGGAATTGAACCTACAAGTTCACTTCGACTTCACTCACAGCCTAAGCTGATCAAATCAGAGACTTATTCGCCATAATAATACTAACAACATGTAGACTATCGAATCCAAAACAGCTATGGGACTCTTCAAAGAGAGTATGAGTGATGACATACTGTACAGTATGTCGTCACATACTCTATGTCATCACTCATACAAATCCAACAAGCTCATTCAGAACTGGCCATCGAATCAACGACGATATTTTCAATGAAACAGTCATTCGCCTAGAAGATAAATGTTTAGCAATAAAAAACCAGACCTTAGTGCAACTTGGGATGCCAGCACTCGACAAGATGCTTTCAGTGTCCTAAACTTCGAAATTACAAAGGAAAAAACTACAATATCGACGTACTACTTCAACTTATTACTCACAACAAACCACTCCTCAATGACAATAAAAAAAATTACGTTATCATGGACCGGATCAACAACACTTGCGGAATTATTTACTTGGGCCCATCAGGCGGCATCGGAAATACGTTTCTAATAAATCCATTACTTGCACTGGCATCATCCGGCATTGCCGCCACACTTGTGGAAGGAGGACGACCTGCCCATTTCGCCCTGCAACTACCATTGAATACAGCCGAAGAATATTTCCCAGTATGTAAAATCTCAAGAGCATCTCGACGGGGTGCACTTCCAAAACAAGCTAAAATTATCTTCTGGGACAAATGCACAATGACACATAAAAAAATCACTCGAAGCCACGGACAGAACATTACAAAACTTGCTAGAAAACTTTGAAGTGATGTTCTTTGAAGTTCTACTCATACTCTTAGGAGATTTACGACAAACACTTCCATTAATCCCCAAGTCAACACCAGCAGATAAAATCAATGCATGCTTAAAAAATCACATCTCTGGCCACACATACAAATACTGCGACTAACAAAAAATATGAGAGTTGAACTATCGAAAGACGAAACAAACTACTCACCAGACGATCACCCTCATTACACTCAACAGTGATTTCTGCAACGTAGCCACTACTGAGAACGAACTCATCCACCAAATGTATCCAAACATTGTTCACAACCATACCAATCCGGAGTGGCCATTTCAGAGGGCAATTTTAGCAACGAAAAATAATATCGTCGACGATATGAACTTTTATATTCAAAAAAAAATTCCCGATGAAGAGAAAATATACTAATCGATCGACACAATGGTAAACGTTGAAGAAAGTGTCAACTTCCCTACAGAATTTTTAAACTTTTTGCGAGTACCAGGTATGTCATGCGATCATACTACTCAGACATCTCAACTCACCAAAACTATGTAATGGAACAAGGACGATCGTGAAACAGCTATCGAATAACATCATCGAAGCCAAACTTATGACTGGAAAGGACAAAGGACACACAGTATTTATCCACAGAATCCACTGATCTCTGCTGAACCAATCCAATTTAAAAGACTGCAGTTTCCAATCAAATTAGCCTATATTTTTACAATTAATAAAGCGAAGTTTGTCCTTAACTTTAAAACATTGCGGCATTAACCTCAAAGACTCCTGCTTTTCTCACGGTCAACTATACGTAGCTTGCTCTCGAGTAGGAAATTCGAAAAATTTGTACATACATACCCCGGATAAAAAAAATGTAAAATGTTGTTTATAAACAAGTATTGTAAATAGTTAGAATATGTTTTCAATAAAAATTGTTTACCTCTTATATTTTAAAGTTTATCCTTTTATTCCAACTACCACACAATCTCATATCAACTCCCTGAGCCAAACCGGGTACCCCAGCTAGTAATAAATATATGAAGATATGATGGTTTCTTTTAACAATTTAGCTTACTTAGATGTAATACTTACACTTCAACCAGAATGTTGACATATTGTTAAAGTTAATAATTTGGGAGCTATTTTTTGGGAGGATAATTAGGAGATAATTAGTTTGTTTCAAAGGACTAGTTACGCTATATTATACTCCTTTCTTATAAGAAACCGCATGATGAGCAGCATGAGCACACATTGAAGAAAGAAGAGGAACATACACGTATGTACGTAAATACGTACTTTACATGTATGTACGTAAATAACATAACCATTTGTATTAACTTTATATTTGATTATTTACTGAAGAAGCTATAATGAAATAAAGTTACAAACCCAGTCGGAAAAACGTAATGTATCGAGGTCTCTGACAGTGTCGGGCTGCGCGCCTAAGTCGCGCACGCCGCCCGCGCGCACACGCTCCAAGAAGGAGGCCAGCTCCAGCGCCTCAGCCAGCAGCGCACGACATACGGCCTGGTAGTGAGCACCCGCGCCGGCACCACCCCCGCACCGCCATGCGCATCTCTACACAACGAAATGAATTATGTTCCCGATGAGTATGTGTTTAAAATTACATATATGTACATACCGGATGGAAAAAGTAATTAGAAAGCTACGTTGAAGTAAAATAATTTCAACACACTTTGTTATACTAATCTCACCTTGTCCTCGTTAAAATGTATAAATTAAATTAACATAACGATACCTCGATAAAAATGAATTCTAAACACACTACATGTTTCGGTGGCCTGATAAATTTCATAGATATATAAAAGTGAAAAACGCTTCATAACATATATAATACGACGCAAGGGAACAATATATTCATTTACTTGGTTACAAAAAGTTACTTTCATAATTTTTTTTTCATAATTGTATGTATTATATATATTATCTATCTAATAAGGTACCTGCAGCAAATAATATCCAACTTAAAAATAAGGTTCAGGAGACATAAAAAAATTAGAATACATGTAGTTTGATTCGTTCAACACTTCACGCTTACATAAAATCGGACACTATAATGGTAGTAAAGCAGCGGTTTGTCTCACCATTTTGTTAGGAAAAATGCGTTTATCTTCGGAGCATGTTATGGCCACTAAATTTTTAACATAGTTCAAAAACAGGAGGTTCTCAATTCGAACTGTTACGTATGTAACATTGTTGGAAATGCGTTATATACATATATGTTAGTCTACTCGTATGTTTGGTTTCTGAACAAATTTGTAAGTGTATGCATTTATGTTTGTCCATGTGTGTCTCGGATACTATAAATCGCATTTTGATCATTCTTATTGGATTGGCTTGAGTATCTTTAAACTTAGGGAATTGTGAAAGTATTATCCAAATCGGTTTAGTAGTTTAAAATATATGGATACTTAACTGATAGTAATGTTACGTAAGTACAAATATAATGTTGTATTTGCATGTTTATTCAAGCGTTTCTCTGAATAAGCCGATTGCGATAATTGTCTTTAATTAATATAAAAAATGAATACTATTTGTTTACGGTAGCTATGTGAACTTCTGCATAAATGTACACAATTTTGTAAATATATGTTTGTCAACAGATGTCTTTGAGACGATTGATCTGATTGTAATAATTCCGTAGCTATAATGAAAATATTAAGCCATCATCAAGATCAGTTAAGTATTGTTTAACAAACAACTAACAATAAGTATGCCGCATTTAAACTCATTTGATATGTTTTTACAAATATTTTAGTTGCAAATAATGTTCAGATTTTGATAATGAAACCGAAGGCGGTGACAGAATTCCTCAATGATGTATAGTAATTTTATCGAATTTCTGTTTGTTTAGCTTGGCTTGAGTCCTATGGCTACAAATGGTGCCTAGAGTTGACAATCGATCAGAATGATCGTAACATGAACTTCTCGGTCACGGGGGTAGATTCATCATGTATTCGTTTAGGTTTCCTTGATGAGTCTTTTGGTCAGAAGTTGTGGCCTTAATCTAATAGTGGAGCCAGAACATAGGGGTAGAGCCAAAAAGTGGGAAATAGTAGATCCATCTAATTTGAGTCCATTTGACTTATCTTGATTTGTATTTTATTTGCACATATTGGCTCTGGCCAATATGTCTGATAATACACTTGGAAGATGGTGACAAGAACTCCTTAATGGTGAGGAGTTTGGTTCATCGACTTTGGACTCGTTTGACTTTTCTGTCGAGTCCTTTAATCACAAGTTGTGGCCATGTACAAACATATAAAAATGTACCAAGCTTCTAGGATATTAGTAGGTGGATATGTAAATATGTATATTGTACCGACAAATATATACAAACGCATGAAGCAACTAGGATACTTATAAGCAGGTATGTAAGTATGTACAGGTATATAAAAAGGCATGCAGAAACTAGGATATTATATATATATATATATATATATATATATATATATATATATATATATATATATATATATATATAATAGATGAATAATATAGGTGAACTTATTTAGATATTTTTATTCAACAGCGGTTTCAACCTGTATTGTAGCCTTCGTCGTTAAAAATATAAAGAAATTGGAACTTTATAATAATTTTTAAACATTCAATCATATACAGTTCCTTTTATATTTACGTATTTTACATGTCATAAAGTTATATTAGTATTTTTTCTTATGACAATAATAGTAAAACTGCATCCTGATGTTAATAAAAATGAACAAAACCTAACTAACTGGTCATATATCCTTGTGGATGCTGTTGTCAGTTGAATCACGAATGCATTAGGCATAAGAGGTTTAGCGACAACCAAAGCACGATTATTTCGTAAACCATATAATCGTGTCAAATTTTCGAAACGGATTTTAAGCGCACCAAGATAAGTTCTAGTTCAATATTCCCCTGGCACGCCCCTGTTTACGAGACACACTACAAATTGCGTAATTGGATCCCAGCGCATTGCACCACGTGCGGCGACAAGAGCAGCCTGACAACGTGCGTCGCCGGCCACAGTGTTGTTTAACTCAGCGGTTCTCAAAGTGCTACACAAAATAATCGAGCATTTTAATTAAATTATACCTATTTGTTTTAAGAAATAGATTTGTTGATAGCAATAACATCATACTCATACTCCGTATCACTGTATTGCTTTCGATAAACGAATTAAATAGATGTTAAAATATCTATTACCATTATCTAACAAGTTTCATGGATATTTGTCTGCTTATGAATTGTTGTCTCTATAGCTTTGGTTTAATGAAGAATTTCTTTCTGTTTTTCTTATCAAATAGTCAAATTATTAATATTAAAAAGCATAGAGAGATATAAAAATAAAAGGTAGATAAGCAAGTAAATGATGAAAGACGCGCGACATATGAAACGATGAAAATCATGAGTTACTTTGATTTTGACTTTAAATCGACAAAAGTTGACGATATGAAAAGAACGCGATGTGTTTAAATATTGTGTATGAAACTATGGCAACGAATCTCGAAAATTGAAAAACATATAAAAGCCTAATATGATAAGGTCTTGGATGGTAATATAGTTAGAGTCACCGTATATACATATATTTCATAGATATTAACATTGCGAACAAATTTTCAAAGTATCGCTGCAAATGAAAAAAATTAAAGACTTGTTGAAATCCTGACCATATTTAGTCTAGTAATAATTTATTTATTTATCTACTTTAATGTATCTAGTTGATACATATGGCGGACTTATTGCTACGAGAGCAATCTCTTACAGCCAACCATAACACCAGTCCAGCCCCGTTCAAAGAACGGCCGGGAATCGACCCGGGTTCCCGCGGTAGGACGCATCATCAAAGGCCGTACGCTTAGCGATCGACCCAACACACCACGGTGACGACGACATGAATGACACTTGGATCATTATTACTAGACTAAATATAGTTTGGCATGTTATGGAGGTTTACAGGTGTTTATTTGAAATTCAATAATTTTCACAGTCATACACAGATGCACTTACATAAAGTATAGAGTTTCCTACTGAATTTGTTCTAAGAGAAGATGAAACTAGAAAGTGTGATAAATGTTGTAAACGTTATAAAAAGTGAAAATCGAAACAACCTTAAAAGATAATTCTCCAAGATCACTTTTTCGTGTTCAAGTATTGTACCGTACGTTTGAATCACGATACGAACCACGCAGTTCTCTTGCAGAACACAAATACTTCAAAAATTCCTTGAAAATTGAGTCTATATACAAGCACGCTTTCTAGGATACCTTTGAAAAATCGGCGACATTGGAAGTAACGTGTACATTTCGAAGTTAGTCGCGTTTTCAAAGCAAAATTGTAACTTTGGAGCAAATGAATGCAGATAGTGGCCAATATTATTTCCCGTATTTCAGCAACTTTCAATCTATAACCAAATTCTTTCCTCTCACGTAAGATTTTATTGAGCAAGTACTTGGGCGCACAACCAATACTGGCAGAGGTCTTGATTGTTTCACTAATCTTCCTCTATTCTCATCCCTCCCACTAATTACAATCTATTTATTCAATGCTTGTGCTAAAAATATAATTGCTACTAAAGTTAAAGTATTTTAAATGGGTATATCATTTTTTTCACCTAATGAAAATAGTCGCACCGACTGTGTACTGTAACTCTGTATATTTTTACCAGGCAACAACAATTTAATACACTCGTACTAAAAGCAGCGTAAACCGAAAAAGATTGAGAACTATCGACTTAATGTATTAATGCACTATTAATCCAAATTCCGAAAGTTTATTAAATATGTGTGAACAAAAATGGAGTAGGCATACTTGAATACTCAAATATTAAACATTTTAATTTTTATAAACTTAATATATTCAATGTTGTCTCCGTATTTATAAAAATATGAATATTTAAGGTTACTGTTAAATTAGTACAAATGTTAGCATTACTTTTCAATATATAAAAATGTTTTCAAACTTTGGAGATTCATACCTTGCAAATAGGCTATATAAAAAATATTCGCTTACGGAACCGACCTCGAGCGAAGCAAAATCACTATCGTTAGTTAATAACACAAACAGTACAATCTTCAAAGATTACAAATACATTTTATTATAATTTGCCGAGACAAACTTACACAACATGTGTATAACTGCACGGTCAGTACGATTATGAAGCCACTTATTTATGTTGCACGGTTGACGTCAATCTGAGAGATACAGGTGGCTGGATGGATTAAAAAATTGAGTAATAAATAAGAAATGTGTTGTCATCCGATGTAAATTATACGCTCATAAATTAATTTCTAGTGATCAACTTTTTTTTACAACATCTTTCAAACAGTTTAAAGTAATTAGCATACTTTTACACTTTATAGTGAAAGCCTTTCGTTGAACAAATCTACCGCATTCTTTATAGAGCATATAGTACGCTTCTTGCACGCAATATTTCAATGCAGCGAAAACTATCGCGTACAAAGTTATTTGAACTATTATTATACCATCTTAATGCATTAAAATTAAACACTCGAATAAATAAATGCCCAAAGGATATATGGTTTAATGACATAGAATTCAGGACAATGTTTCCCAGAGACCGCAAAACTATCAAATTTCCATTAAAAGATTTCTGAAAAGAATTATTATTTAAGTCCAAGTGTGATCCGAGCGGTGATGTCCAGTGAACCTTATTAAAAAATGTTATTCTAAATATAATCATGGCTATTTAAATAATATAAAATACACTAATGTTAAAAGGACTGTATTTCCATTCGTGCACGGTCGCATAGGTGGGGTCGTATATGAATCTTAGCGAGTCCAATACAAATAAAGTACATTGCAAGTTCCCTCAGCCATTGTGCGTGCGTGATGGACAACGTGACAAGGTACTAATTTTAGAACGTGAATACAAAATCAGACATGATCAATACGAGTCGAGAATGTAGAGCGGAGTATACATTGCCGCATTAGCATGCACCTCTCTTTCGCTTAAGTAATCCTTGAACTGTGTTGTAATACCACGCGCGTACCATTATTATCACTAATAGCTATTGTTAACTATTGTCACGTATAACTCACATTGTCATGCGTACTTAAACTTGATACGCATGCGACCTATTACAGATCTGCGATGGTTCAAAGAGTTGAGTACAGTCTCTTTTAAATATTGGCACAAGTTGCTCTGTTGTCACTCTTTGAAATACGTTGCCAAACATTCTCTCCCCCCCCACTATATATATATATATATATATATATATATATATATATATATATATATATATATATATATATATATATATATATATAAATACACAGGTGTCCTATATAGATTGGACCAAAGAAATGTCCGTGATAGAGGAGGTTATTACACATACGAAACAATCAATTTTATTATCCTAGGTTCAATAGTTTTAGAGATATAATATTTTACATTTTTTTAAATTCTTGTTATTGCACATAAAACATTTTTTTCCTAATAAAACATTTTTTTATTAGGTATTATTACTACTTCTGTTTTTTTATTGTCCAAGGTCTTTAAGAGAACATTCGTCTTCCTAATTACAATATTATTCATTCGTTATTATTAGCAACAAACAAATTAAACGCTGAAACATGTGCATTTTTCAGTCACAAAACATGAAATGTGATTTTTGAACAATGCTAGTGTAAAAAATGTATGGCAACCTTATAGATCTTTATTTCAAAAACATCTACAATTCACACAGATTCCAAAAGAGGTAACATTGTTGCAATTAATTCCGTAAACATTCGAAAAATATATGATTTATTGAAATAACTCCGCATTCGCAGAAATGCTTACGATCAAAACAACCGCTTATCTGAAGCAAGCGTCAAGCGACCCTCTACTCCTTCCCTCAACAACTTCGCTTCTTTAGTGACTTGCTTATCGCTCGGAACTAACAACGTGTTTTTTGCTGTTTTTCCCCACCGCTCTTTTTATTTAATGCTTTGATGCTTGAATTGGACCTTGTTTATGCTTGTCGTTTGGATATTGTTTGACCGACTGCATTGCAAAATGTCTTAGACCTACACTGCTCGTGAATATACAGAAATGTATTTCATTTACCGGCTATGTGACGGGAATGTTCAGCAAGCCGCATGTGCGTATCGCGAGCGCTACCCTAATCGTGAATGCCATCCCGATCACAGAGTTTTTCTTTGTTTAAAGAACGGAAATTTAGGGGGTCGAATTCCTTGAAATGTAGTTCCTGCAGGAAGACCTAGAAATATTGATGAGTGTCAATCGCTGGCTGAAGTAGAAGAAGCTCGTTCTACTAGTGTTCGGCGGATTTCTCAAAATACTGATGTCGCAAGAAATACAGTACACCACATTTTACGAACAAATCATTTGTACCCGTACCAGGTACAACGAATGCAAGCACTGCTACCTGCTGACTATCAACAAGGAACAGATTTCTGTAGGGAGATGCTGCGTCGATGCAGGCAAGATCCGTTTTTTTCAATTCAATCTTATGGAGCGATGAATCAAGTTTTAAACGAATGAGAGTATTTAATATGCACAATTTACGTCGAGAACCCCCCCCCCCCATAGTAAGAGAAGATAGATTTCAACATCAATTCGGAGTCAATTTGTGGGCTGGGATTCAGGATGACAAAATTATTAGTCCCTTTGAACTCCCACGAAGGCTTAATGGAATACGTTTTCTACGGTTTTTAAGAGACGAACTTGGAAATCTGTTTTATCGAATGAAATACCACAAGATGTAGATGACAGGATGTGGCTACAGTACGATGGTGCACCGGCCCACTTTTCGCGACAAGGAAACTGAATACTTCAATACAACTTACCCAAATCAATGGCTAGGACGTGGAGGTATAATTGCATGACCACCACGTTTGCCAAACCTCAATCCATTGGACTATTTTCCATAGGGATATTTCAAGGAGATGATACTACTAACGATGATGAACAACAATTAAGACAAAAATTACACCATGTGTCTGAAGTGGTAAAAAACAACGAGAAGGCCTTACGAAGTTAAGAAGAAATTTTGTAAGAAGATGCTGGTGATGCATAAGAGCTAGGGAAAGACACTTTAAGCATTTAGTGTAATAAAAAAAAACGTAATAAATGCGGTATGATCATAAATACTACACTTGTTTTATTTTAACGTGACCGCAAAAAAATGATCAATTGTATGGGTTTAGGAATAAAAACATGTTATGAAATGGCTTAGAACCAGAAAATTATACCTTTTTTAAATCTGTGTGACTTGTAGATGTTTTTGAAAAAAAGTTCCACAAGGTTGCCCTAGATTTTTTTTTACTAGCATCGTTCAAAAATCACTTCTCATGTTTGGTTCTCATGTTGCCAATAATAACGAATGAATAATATTTTAATTAGGAAAATGGTTCTCTATAAGAGCTTGGACAATAAAAAAGCAAAAATAGTAATAATGTTTAATAAAATTATTTTTTCATGCGTAGTAACGAAAATTAAAAAATATTTAAAAATCATATCTCTAATACTTTGCCTCGGATAATAAAATTTATTGTTTCGTATGTGTAATGACCCCTCTATCACCGACATTTAATTGGTACACTCATTACGGGACAGCTGTATATGTATATATATATATAAATATATATATATATATATATATATGTGTGTGTGTGTGTGTGTGTGTATATATAGTACCAGGTGACCGAGTTTCGAGTTTCCCATAGGAACGTAAAATTGCTTGTTTTATGGTATTAGATTTTCTTCTCTTTCCCCGTCACTTTCCCCTTCCCCTTTGCTTTGCCTTCACCTTCGGCCTTCGGTCTCGCCTTCGCCCTCGCCTACGCCCTCGTCTTCGCGTTCACCTTCACATTTTCGCCTTTGCGTTCGCTTTCGCATTCGCATTCGCCTTCGCATTCGCTTATCCATTTGCCCTTGCCTTCGCGTTTGCCCTCAACGTTCACCTTCCACTTTTCCTTCGCCTTCCATTACATCTTCCCATTTCCCTTCCCTCCCCTTGCCTTCTCCCCCTCCCTCCTCCTCGCTCTTCATATACCCTTCACTTTCCTCCCCCTCCCCCTCTCCTCCCCTTTCCCTATAACTTCCACTTTTGCACCCCTTCCCCTTCCCCCTCCCCTTCCCCTTCCCTTCCCCACCCGTTCTCTTATGTTTTTCCATTGAAAAGTTATTAAGTCATACAATAGTGTTCACAGCAATTTTGAAAATTTTAAATGGCTGCCATTTCCAAAATAATTAACCGACATGGCTAAACTTCAGAATTATTCAATATAATCACCAACGCAATAAATATACCAAATTTCATCGAAATCATTAGAGCCGTTTCCGAGAAACCATTTACATATCTACATATATATATATATATATATATATATATACATATATATATATATATATATATATATATATATATATATATATATATATATACATATATATATATATATATATATATATATATATATATATATATAAATATATATACACACACACACAACCATACCCACACATACACACGCACACGCACTCGCACATGCACGCGCACACACACACGCACATGCAAATGCACACACACACACACACACACACACATATATATACCCGTATATATAAACATTGGATCGCAAGTATTAACTAATTTGTATTATTTTCTTCGTCTATAATCAGGATATAATTCTCCTGAATAATTAATTATTATTATGCGAAAATATGTGTGAGAAACTAAACTACAGCAGAAATAATGAAAGAACTTATGTAAGAATTACAATTATCGCAGGAACCACATTTTTATTTTTACTTTATACTTTTTTTATACTTTTATTTTATACTTTTTTTTAAACATAATAATAAATTTCTTCGAATAAATAATTCGTATGACCTTATGCAGACTTGAGGCTTTACGTACGCTAGAATCGTATTAGTATAACCGTATTATTTATACGCATATCTATCACAACAACTGATCGATTTTAAGATAAATATCCGTTGTCTAAACCGTGCCGCAACAAATCGTCATTATTTAAACACATAACGTATCCTTTTAAGTAGAATAGCAGTCGCGCCAATTGAGAAAAGAGAAAGTAAACGATTTCCAAACGCCCTATATGGATGAAGTGTTTATTAATTACGCAGATTATAATAATGGACCGGACAAAAGAGATGCGTACACGTATAACGCTACTAGACACAGCATCCAATGAATAACGAGGCAGTCGCAGCGCGCGCTACATCCGCAAGCACCCAGCTGCGCTCTCGGGCCCGTCGCACTGCATGGAAGCGTGTCAACTTAAATAACGGAATTCTTTCTCATTCATTTCTAGATGAAAGTGTTTGAGCGCCAGAAAGTGAAGTATCACGACCTGCTAAACATTCGCGTGGATAACAGGTTTTAACACAAAGTTGTCAAAAACGTACAGGTGTCCCGTAAGGAGTAAACCGACGAAATGTCGGTGACAGAGGGGTTATTACACATACGAAACAATAAATTTTATTATCCGAGGCGTAATAATATTCGAGATATGACTTTTTAATTTTTTTAAAATTTTTGTTACTGCGCATTAAAAAAAAATGTATTAGGTATATTACTATTTCTGCTTTTTTATTGTCCAAGTTATGAGAACATTCGTCTTCCTAATTAAAATGTTATTCATTCGTTATTATTGGCAACATAAAAATGAAGCGCTGAAACATGTGCATTTTTTAATTACAAAACATGAAAAGTGATTTTTGAATAATACTAGTGTAAAAAATGTATGGCAACCTTGTGGAACTTTATTCCAAAAACATACACAATTCACACAGATTCCAAAAAATGTATGTCATTGTAAAATAAAACAAGTGTAGTATTTATGATTATACCGCATTTATTATGTTTTTTTATTCGTATGTGTAATAACCCCATCTATCTCTCTATCCCCATTCTTTGGTCCACTTCTAATGGAACACTGTATAGTCGCCGCTATGTACTCTTGACTATGTTTTAAAAATTAAAAGCTAGTAGACTTCGTTTATAATAAAGGATAAAATATAATGTTTATACTATTTTACACACATTCGCATGTTTTGCTTCATGCGATTTCATTAAGAGATCAAAATTTATGGAAGACAAATGATATTTAAACTGGACGCAACGTTGTCTTGCTAACGATCAAATATATTGTTTTCACAATGTTGTGTTTTTTTTTTCACACAATAAATACATTTTGAAATAGTACACAACAAACACATTTTGAAATAAAAACTTTATGACTGATTTGTGATTTCAAAATTATACCTATTAAGTATAGATTTCGCGGAGAGAGTTTATAAACCTTAAGACTTTTCAGTTCAATTTACATTAAGTAAATTACAGCGATTTAATTACATTTTTTATCTAAATATCATTTTATTTTATATAAATTTCGGGTCAAAAATGTTTGCCAATTACTTAATTGACATCGCATATGTGGTGTTGAATTAAATATATATGAAAGAGTCATCACCCAGAAACAAAATTTTGAAAAAAAGAAACGCAAACACCACTACTACATTATCGCGTCGGAAACAATTGTACCTCACTTACTTATTTTAACTTACTTTATTTTGTTGTATTTATCAATATATTGAAATAAAAAATAATCATTTCTAGTGATTTACTTTGATAATAAATCAATATTGACGATCGAAGCTGAGCTACGTCATTGCAGATCGATCATTATTTTTTTCAATGTACATAGTTTGAAATAGCATGTAGTGCTACAACTATCAACATTATACTCGTAGAACACGCGTTCCTCACGGAATAAGAAATATAAGGCTTTAGAAATATCAAACAACACGCACAACTTTGGCACATTTACTAAATTCGTGTCAAGCCGTTGTCAAGATTATTGTGACAGAAAGAATTGATACTAATATTTACCATAACCATATTTTATTTATAACTCAAATAAGCAAGTACATATATCTTTAGACATACTATACTCAACACTAACGTTATATTATTGCAAAATTTGCCTTTGAACCACAATATTAATTGTGCCTATTTAGACTATACTTGTTGGTACTAATCGTATTGAGCTTGTACAACAACGGCTACACTTTTTAATAATCATTTTGAAAGGAATTTATTGAATAAACCACGATGCTAAAACAACAAAACAATCACAAAAAAAATATTTACAAAGCGAACTGTTAAACATATATTTCCATGACACTACATCCATATTTTGCAGCGTTGCTTATTTATTGCGCGATTTTATTTATCCATTTGGCGACTTTTTTCTTTTAACGTCCTCGAAATTTAATCTACACAATGTGGGGTTAGTTATAATAAAGAAAAATATGATTTTTAATATTCATTAGAAGATATAAGCTATAAATAATCGATAATAACTTCGAGAGAAAAAATAATTTAAGATTATTAGACGTAATTGTCATAATATGGAATCTTCGAAAATAGGAAAACGGAATACTTACAATTTCTTCCCGTCTATCTGTCCGTCCGTACGTCACAGCATCATAAACCTTTTAATTTAAGTTCTCTCTCATTCTAATTTAAGTTCTTACTTAACGAAATTTTACAGGAATCGTATATTATTTACACTAATAGATAAAAATGTTCCATTCTCCTAAATTAAGGTGACGTGATACATGAAACTGAATTATGAATAAAATATTTTTTCACGGAACTCATCAAGTAGATTACCACTGAAAAGGTCTTTCTAAATTTAATCAAAAATGTTAAATGCTTTTCTCATTGCTCTACATTTCTCATTGCGAATATGTGTCTCCAATACGTCAAATAGTGCTCCCCACCCTGCCCCAAAACTCTTTATGAAACTTTTCTTGAAAAAATCTGAGAATAGATGGCATTAGTAAACTCTAGGAAAAAATGTTTTCGTTAACTTTCATTTAATAAATGAAAAAAAAGTATAGGTAGGTAATCAAGTTATTTATTTAACGCCCGTAAAATATGTACTAGGCAACACATTTACATAGGGGAACGTAATACTAAAACCGTGAGCAAAATACCATGTTTGTGAAAAATACAATGTGCCCTTATTTGTTTAAACTTTATACTTAATTAATGGGTGTGGAACTCACTTAGTTGAGTTCTACTCAATAAGTATGCACAGGTTTTGTTTCAATCTTTTATCGATTCTTCATGTTTTTATCTCAATTTTCTCCACAAATTTTCTTTTTAACAAAATCTATTTTTTTTATTATCCTTCATTTTAAAAACCTAAATTATTCCTACAACAGAATTATTGAAAGCTGTGTTAGCGCTAATTTAATTCTTTTCTCTTCATCATAACCTTAAAAAGAAAGAAAAAATATAAGTAAAAATCCAAATATGAATTAACCTCAATGACATCCCTGAGGGTGAGGCGCGGTTGGGACGAGCGTCGTGGCGGCTCTGGCTCCAGCTCGCCCGAGTCCCGCTCGATGCCCTCGTCGTCCGTATCTGTCGGCCCTGCGCCACAACTTTCTACAAGAGGAAAAGCATAATATAAATAAAGTAGCCAAGATAGACCACGTTTACCACCGTAACTACTAAGTATAAGTTTTCCAAATTTCCATTTTTAAGACTCACAAATCAAATACATACATAACTCTTGATAAGATTTACAACTCTGACCAGGAAAAAAATTCGACTACTTGAGAAATGTCTAAGGTAATAAACAAAGAAAGTTCCATAAAATTTTATCTAAGAATTTGTGAAATCAGAGACTGAGATATAAAAAACAATAAAACTCTAAGATTCAAATCTTTATTAAAGAATAAAGATTTGAATCTTAGAATGGAATTTGTCTTTTTTCACATGTATATATGCTATTTCAACGTGAATACTATAAAAAGTTATAATTTTATTAAATGTATTCAGATTTTGAAGAGTTAGATATAATAATTAGTATTTATCTAGATGTCATATAAATAAGATATAATAGTGTTACTTAAATTGTGCAATATCAGCTTTCGGACAAGGAATGCAAAGATATATCCATTCTATAGATAAGACACGGGTCAGTTTTTTGCAATGTCCATAGGAGGCCTGTAACTAATAGTTTAGTTGCAGACCCCCTATCTGAGTCAAGAGATGAAACCTTCCGTATTCCAATTTACAAATGAAATAGCAAAGTTTAAAAAAAAATAAACTACTCATTTCATATTCATATATATCTTTTTCAATTGTCACTGAATAAATACCTTTATGATCATACCTACTTTCCGTTATCACAATGCACCTTAACAAAAATTATTTCTATGGCAAATTTGATCAATTTACAACCAAACTGTTCGAAAGTTATGATATGGTAAATGATACGATAATTATGTTTAATAATACATATTACTCTTGCTGCGAGTAAATTTACTTGATTATTAAAAATTGTTTTAGTATTTAAACTTTTCACGACTTCAAAGATATTTTCTAACAACGTGTAAAAATTTAATAAGTCTATTATGTTTTTTAAACAAGATTTTATGCAAAAGAGCGGGAAATGAAGTTATGTAATGAAGCAACAAATTTGTAAGTTTCCCACAGTCTTAATCAATATATATTATAAAAGTAGGTGTACAATGTGGGTGCCGCTAAAACTCAAAAACGAGTACCGATACGATGAAGGGAGTTATGATTAAGGGAGTTATATGGTGTGGTAGTCCTCTATCCGCCAACCATGAAGGTTCCCGTATTTACCTGAAGGTCGTGCTTAAGGGCTGGAAGTCTCACTTTCTAGCGATTTCTAGAACATTGTGGAACATTCCAGAACACTCTCGAATGGTGTGGAATGTTCTGGAACATTGTGGACCATTCCAAACCTTTTTTGTATGGGTGGGGCTACCCATTAGTAAGGGTATATAAAGCACCACCACCCAACGAAGACATTTCTGCAAGTATATTTCATTGGAAATGAAGAAATAAAAATTGATCAACGATGCACAAACATTAGTGTATTGAGACGAAAAATTATCTAAGATGTACAGAGGATCTTATACAAATATAATCAACTTATTTACATATTTAGAACAGAACCATATCGAATGATTTCTGATGGCTATAAAATTATAATTCGAACAGCCAAGAGACACCGAACGCCGATTTATTGCATCTCAGGTAGATGAAGTCGCCACTGTAATTATGGACAATAAAAACACAAGACGTGACATAATTGTACAACAAAGAAGAGAATGACTGCAATGCATTGCTGGATATAGACACACCGTTCATATGATGCCCTCCAATATCCATTAATATTTCTGCACGGAGAGAACGAATATCATTATAATGTGAAACAAATCCAACCTGAAACAGACGTAGAAACAATCAAAAAGTCACTTCCAAAGAGTTCTGTGCTTACCGCTTAATGATCAGAGACAATGAAACATACAATCACATTCTCAACACTCGCAGTTTATTCCAACAATTCCTGATAGATATGTATGCAAATATAGAACCAAAACGGATGTTTTACATAAAACTGAATCGGAAGAAACTACGCACGGAAGAATATAATACCTTCGAGGCGCGATCATAAATGACGAAAACATTGACGACATTGGAACAATGGTAATCCTACCCTCATCTTACACAGGAAGTCCAAGACATATGTACTAATACACTCAAGATACTATGGCCTACATAAGAAAATATGGACGACCTGACCTCTTCATAGCAATCACATGCAACTCATCGTGGCCAGAAAACAAAGAACAACTAAGATACGGACAAGCCCCCATGGATCAACAAGACATAATAGCCCGACTTTTCCAACAAAACAATTGAGATTAATTGAAGTCATCATAAAATACCACATCTTTGGAACCGACAGATGCTGGATGTACACAATCGAATGGCCAAAACGAGGACTGTCTCACTCACACAATCTCATATGGCTACACGACAGAAATCAACACACGAATATCCACAAAATCATCCAAGCTAAATTTCCCAATCCACAAGAAGATCCGGAGCTGTACGGCATAAAAACATGATTCACGGACCATGCGGGCCATTAAACCCCAATTCGCCATGCATGTGATAGAAAATGTACAAAAAATACCCAGAACCATACTTGGATGACATACAAACCGGAGATGATGGTTATACAGAAGACGATCACCCAAAAAAGGTGACTTCACAGCGAAAATTAGAATATGAGGCAGAGACGGAATTGGAAATAGATAAGCAATGGGTAGTACCATATAACTCACTACTTTCCAAAATTCAATATATCTGTAAGTATGTGAACAAAGGCAGGGACATGCCAGTATTTCAAATAGCCAAAGAAAGCGAACAACAAAAACGACGAGATCATCATGTACCAAATGGGAAGATACATCAACAGTAACGAAGCAGCGTGGAGGATTTTCGGTTTTCCCATACACGAACAAGAATCAACTGTGCAATGTCTAGCAGTACATTTTGAGAATGGACAAAGAGTTTACTTCACAAAAGACACCGCTAGAAAAATTGCAAGCGAAAAACCTAAGAACACAACATTAACAGCTTTTTTTCCAACTGTGCCAAACGGATCCATTCACGAAAACATTACTATATGTCGACGTCCCTACCTATTACACGTGAACACAACAAGAAAAATATTTCAACGACGAAAACAAGGAATTCCAATAAAGGTCATAATCAGGAATCATGAAAATATACGCACTAAGCCGAGTATACACCGTACATCCGAACAATACCGAATGTTTCTATCTCCGGATGTTGCTACACGAAATACGGGGACAACAAGTTTCACTATGCCAGACGTACAGAGAAGCATGCCAACGCTTAGGACTAGTGGTAAACGACAACCATCGGGAATTAACACTACAAGAAGACTCACTCACAACCTCAACTGAACAAATCAGAGATTTACTAGCCATAAAACTGACAACATTTAAAGAGAATATGAGTGATGACACATATAAAAAACCAGACCTTAGTGCAACTTGGGATGCCAGCACCCGACAAGATGCTTTCAGTGTGTTAAACTTCGAAATTACAAAGGAAAAAGCTACAACATCGACGAACTACTTCAATACATTGCTCTCAACAAACCACTTCTCAATGACAATAAAAAAATTTACAATGTTATCATGGGCCGGATCAACAACCCTCGTGGAATTATTTACTTGAACGGATCAGGCGGCATCGGGAAAACGTTTCTAATAAATCTATTTCTGGCAGAAGTATGTGCTAAACAACACATCGCACTTGCACTGGCATCATCCGGCATTGCCGCCAAACTTATGGAAGGAGGACAAACTGCCCATTCCGCCCTGCAACTATCGTTAAATATAACCGAAAAACATTTCCCAGTATGTAAAATCTCAAAAGCATCTGGACAGGATGAACTTCTAAAACCAGTTAAAATTATCTTCTGGGACGAATGCACAAGGGCACATAAAAAAATTACTTGAGCCATAGACAGAACATTACAAGGCTCGCGAGGAAACTCTGAAGAGATGGGAGGAGCTCTATTCATCTCTCAGGAGATTTTCGACAACACTTCCAGTTATCCCAAAGTCAATACTAGCAGACAAAATCAATGCATGCTTAAAAAAATTACATCTCTGGCCACACATACAAATACTGCGACTAACAAAAAATATGAGAGTTGAACTATCGACAAATGAAACAAACTATTGACCAGACGATCGGCCTCATTGAACTTAATAATGATTTCTACAACGTAGCCACTACTGAGAACGAACTCATCGACCAAATTTATCCAAACATTGTTCACAAATGTATCAATCCGGAATGACTATTTCAGAGGGTAATTTTCGCAACTAAAGATAATATTGTCGAGATTTCAACTTTAACATTCAAAAGAAAATTCCCGATGAAGAAATAATACACAAATAGATCGATACGAGAGTAAACGTTGAAGAAAGTGTCAACTTTCCTACAGAATTTTTAAACTTTTTGTAAGTACCAGGTATGCCATGCGATCATACTACTCAGAAATCTCAACTCACCAAAACTATGTAATGAAAAAAGCATGATCGTGAAACATGTATCGAACAATATCATCGAAGCCAAACTTAAGACTGGAAAGGACAAAGGACAGTATAACACTGATATTTACTGAACTGCCATTCCAATTTTAAAGACTGCAATTTCCAATCAAATTAGCCTATAGTTTTACAATTAACAAAGCGCATGGACAAACCTTAAAACATTGCAGCATTAACCTCAAAGAATCCTGCTTTTCTCACAGTCAACTATATGTAGCTCGCTCTCGAGTAGGAAATTCGAAAAATTTGTACATATATACCCCGAATAACGAAATGAAAAATGTTGTTTAAAAACAAGTTACAATACTTGTTTATATAATAGTTAGAATATGTTTTGTATAAAAATATATTTTAAAGTTTATCCTTTTACTCCAACTACTACCTACCTACCACCACACAATCTCGTATCAACTCCCTGAGCGAAGCCGGAATTCTGGGCTGGAATACTACAGCTAGTGAATTATATAAAGTGGTAAAATTCTATTTTCAAAAAAGTTCGTCCCAGTAAAACATTTCTACACAGAAGGCAGCAAGTTCCACAACAAAAAATGTTCCAAATTTAGTATATCTTCATAATATTTTGGTCTTATAAATCTCTTCTTCATTCTCTTCGACATCATAAATACAATCTCTTGGTAATACGGTGGTCTCATTTAAAAATAGTAGACATTTTTTTGAACAGTAGAGTACAGCAAACTTACTAAGACATCTTTATTGTATTCGATATTATATTGAACTTTATATTTAATTATATTGGAGTACATAGGTTAGATTATACATTCACGAAAGAATAATGCACTGATTACGATGCAATATATATATACATATATATATATATATATATATATATATATATATATATATATGTATCTACATATAATGTGAAACTATATTAAGAAATCAAACGTGCGTTGAAGTAATTTAAAAACAAGTACAATCGGTTGGCGCTACACCAAATGGATCTCGCTTTACAAATAATATCACAAGGCAAAAGCGGGACGAAAGCTCGTTTTGAATACAATCGAACGTGGCACACGGAGACTCGCGGCCGATACGATGTGAACTCGCGATACCAAGTGCAAACGCTCAGTTTGCGATATCGGAGAAATTCTCTACGTTGAAACTTGCAATATTTGATATTCAAACTTCCTTAGATGGACGCTTTTACGGATATAAAATAATAGATAAAATTTAAAAGTTTAAATACGTAAAGACATGTATGGTCATATTTACGAGTAAGTTTACCTATGGACGGATATGATCTCAAACTTTTAAGTCAATGCCAAACAATTTAAGCACCTGATCATGGAGATGCTGCTCGTAATTCCGCTTAACAAACGGATTAAGTTAAAATAATACTCGAACGTTTAATAGGGGCTACACGTACAAACTTGCTGTTACATTTCTACTTCTATTTTCGGAATAAAGTCGACGGAGGTGTAAAATTGACTTGTGCAAAAGGAGCGGTCTTCGTAATTAGATTGATTTAGAAAACTAAAATAACAACTATAGTCATAACTAGTTCACATAATATAAAATATAACAATTGAAAGGAGATTTATTCAGAGAAATAAAATTAGGATCTCATGTTTATATACATGTAACATCTAAATATATTATTTTATTATCAAAGGATTCTCAGTCACTTTGGTCATATTGCCCGCCGATAACCGGATAACTTCGACCAGTTGGTTGTGGTGGATATAGTGAAAATAAAAAGACCCAGCGGCCGATCAAAACATCCGTTGATGTTATAAAGTAATCACTATCACTGGTCTTGCTGTAGCAACCGCCATGTACAAAAAGCTTGTACAAAAAGCCACGAATGCATTTCGAGGTCACAACCATCAGAAATTCAGATGACCAGGAAGAAGAGATTTTATTTTAATTACTGAGAACTTTGGCTTTTTATTTCTTTCCACGTAAATAAAGCATAAATATTTGTCTAGTTTGAAAGAAGTTACAAGCCAAGTTCATGGTAATTATTGTAGTTTTCTTTTCTACAAAAATACAAACAATTCATGCCTTCTAGGCGAAAAAATAAAAAAAATGGGCGTGTTAACCAACCTAATTAAGTTCTAAAGTATTATGATTAAGATTCCGAAGCTCCTTTCTAAAATTATTGTGGCAAACTTACCATACCTCATCTTAAATGGTACAATGATTCATTTTATTAAACTGATAAAAATCTACGATTAATAATTATCGATCAAAATCTTAACTTAAAAGTAAACAATGTTAGTTGAATTTTTAGTAAACTGTAACGTCTATGAAGTGTCTTTAATAATTTACCCTAATTGAAACTAAAATTCAGCTTTATCAAATGCTTGATTACCTTTGCTTGATAATTAAACGGGTGCTACTGTAACCTCACGGAAGCTGGATCAAATAAATTAAAACGCGTTCAAGCTTTAGGTATTAACATATATTAGGCCTGAGAAAATATGACCACATTTACGCGTTTAGGTCACGTCTCAATTGGATGAAACCCAACCAACATTGTTTTCAACTGTAAATGGTAAGTAAAAATAATCGTAACCGTATTTAAGTCTTTAATTACAAATAACTGACAAAAAAAATAACGTTGTTTTTGTTTATACCATATAATAGTGCCAAACAAATTGATTAAAATTATTTAATAATATTTACACTCTCGCAAAACCTAAAAAATAGTAAGCAGCGATGATGAAACGCCTCACTTCGCTTTCTTTCTTCGGCTTATTAAATATAATACATACTTTTACTAAACATTAATTTTATAAAACTCTGCATTGTCATCTTTTAGAAATTCTTAATCCACACATTTTTCCTATTCCATTCACTTTTTTCTATAGGTATGTCTTTTTTGTCTATCTTTTCCTCGATCAATGTTCGTTCCTTTATACTAATAATAATATTTTATTCAAAATCGAATTATTTCCGAAATCTCCTTTTTAATCAATGTATATGTTCTTGTAGAACAGTAGAGTAATTTAATCAATGTATATGTTCTTGTAGATACCCGCTCGTAATTTAACGTTATCCTTTTTATGCAATGATATTTATATGCAATATTTTTTATGTTGTTAATATACCATTAGGTTTTGTTTTTTGTTAACCCAAATTTTACAATATTTTCATAAACGCTCCTTTCTTTCTGTCTGTCATCTTTCCATTAATCAAAAATAAACTTAATTAATAAGCAAAGTCAACCACTTGCTCTGTAACTATTATATAGTCTGTCTTCATTTCAATTATCATTTCGCAATAATTTTTCAATATTCATACATAATCAAATCTAAGCATAGAATTTTCCATTCTTATTCCATATCCATCGTCAATCGATTTCTTCATACGATCAATGTACACATAGAATAGCTCTTATAATTCAACATAATTATATTTACATATGTAAGTAACATATTTTAAAAAATAGACCAATCACGTAAAATTTTGGTTGTTATCCTCCTTCTTCCCCCACTTAAATCTGCTGCTATAGATGTTATATGTAATAAATACGGACTTAATGTCGCTCCTAAAAGCGTTATATTGTTTAGAAATCAGATTTTTATTTCACAAAATATTTCAAACGAAAACCTTGTATTCTATACAATTATATAAAATATTGTGGATTCGTCCATTGCTAAGACGTTCAAAAAAACAAACGGTTGAAAAAAAAATATTTTTATTGCCCTTGTAAATAATTGTTAATCTACTGATTTAGGGTGCAGACAAGCACCGACAAATATAGAGAGGTACAAAACAGATTAGGAGGTCAAAGTTAACATTTATTAGGTTAGTGTAACGCCATACTTGCCCCACTCTAACTTCATTAAGTGCTTCTTGTCGCAAGAATATGTACCTCAAATAATATTCTCATTGCCAAGAATTAACCTACCGATTGTGGTAGCGGATGCGCATGGGAACCAAATGTTTTTAAGCAAGTCGTTTCTTTTTATAACCCATTCATTAATGTGACCCGAGCAGCTGCGTAAGCTGAATACGCCTTTAAGCTCTACGTATCAACAACGTCGACGAGCATAAAATTGCATTGTTAATTATTTGATTTAGTGTAACAAAAATATAACTTACGTAATAATAATACTGAACCATGGAGATTTTATATTTTTTATTCTCCAAAATCTTGCTTGCCTCTAAAACTTGTTTTTTTTGTGATTTCAAACAAGGAAGTGATTAATGCTATTAGACACAACACATCGACTTCAGTTAAAAACAACAATTATTATTTCAAATATGTATGTGTCCAAACGTATTAACGATAATAATATTTCATTAAAATATAACTCAACTACGCAACATTCACAAAGCAATTTATTATAAATGCACAATGGACTAGCTTTCACAGCATCGAACAACATGTAACATATAATTGAGTGGTTGTCGCTGTGAATAAGAACTGCATATTCAATCCCTTTTACAGAAAATGAAAGATGGATGTCGCTTTTGATGGCAGCGAATTGATTACATTTTGATTATCGTGTTCAAATCACTTTTTTAAAAATAATGATTTAGAAATTAAATTAAAAAGGATGTCGATTTTCAAACTTGGTTTTAAAAAATTTACTTAATTTGGATCACCCCTAAAAACAAATATTAACTCAATTATAATAAAAAGAAATTGGTAGTCATATCATTAGTTATCAAGGTATAGTATTTTAAATGAATGTAATATTTTTCTACATTTTGAAGGTAAAGAAAATATGTATACGACACATTTGAATTATTCTGAACTGGATGCCGAGAGTGGAAATCCCTGCGCGGAAGCAAGGTCGTCGTCCCAGATAGGACCGGCGTGGTGTACCACAACGCAGTCGTCTAATTGCTGTTTAACAATGTTAACTTGCCTGTCGATAAGTTACTCCTTTCACATCTCTTGCTTTCATTACGTATAGAGGAAATCGAACAAAATAATTCCAACTGGTTAATAGAAAGCCGATAAACAAGTAAGTGCGTATTATAAGAATATCAAATATACTATCTTCAAGGAAATATTAAGCTAATAACACTAATTTACAAAATCTATATAAATTAAATAAAGGTACTTCTTTATTTTGAGATATAAATACGGAAATGGTGTCAAATAAAATTAGTCACATTTCACTTCAAAGAATATTGAAAGAATCCAAAAAAAATGCCCTAAAAATGTAGAATGACTGATATATTTTTTTCACAAAATTCTAGTTCAGTATCTCTCATAAGGAAACACAATAATCGTCATTATTACCAAGGTTTTCAGGAAGAGATTAAAATGTGAAAATTGTTTCTCACAAGAAACTATATTATATTAATAACTTATGTCGGGACTGAATTGATTTAAATATATCCCTCAAAAAATAAGGTTAAGTGAGAATACAAAAAAATGTTAATAAACATTTTTATGATGAATTTCTGCTTTTTTTATGCAGCGAATTATCTTATCACGAAAAATAGATATAAACCTTTTGTCACACAGGTCGCATAGGTCCAAGTCCACCTCTAAAACGTTATTAATTATGTCTGAATGAAAGTCCAGTCGCGATATAAACCTTTTTAAATTCTTACTTTACCACATCGCTAACTGTTACTTAGTTTGTACTAAGCTACGTACTTAATTTGTACGTTTTCATCAAAATCAAAGCACCACTTTTGAACATATTGAAAACAATTATATAAGTGGGCACGCACTCTATTTTTACTAATCATCATTGATGTCCTCATTAATCAAAACTGAGAAAATTCAATTTTTATCACTAAAAAACTTCTCTTAATTATTAAATGTTCAAAACTGTTTAGTAACTAGGACGGAAATATGTTCATTTATTAGCAGCTTTACTAGCAAACGGAAGGCCACGTATTATTTAAGGAATACAACAAGGAAGGAAATAATAACAATATTCCTTAATATTCCTCTACAACACATATTTAATATTTGTTACATGTAAATACTTATAAATAATATTTTACTTTGGTTACATGGGTTTAAGTATACAATATTTTTATATAATAAATTCAGAATAATTAATTTTTGTAAGATTAATAAAACAAGTTTAAATGTTAATACTAATATTGCGGTCGTCGGATGCGCGCGCACTGATATTTGATTTTTTTTCAACATTTTGTACCACTGCGATTTTAATGAAACTCAGTACGTCGTCAGTAATATATACCCCATATTTAATAGTTTTTCAGTCAAATATAAGTTATGCCAAGTAGAAACTCACCATAATTGTTTTATCGTCATTGTGAGTTTTTTACAATTATCTCTATAACACAAATTGTGGTAGGGTTTATACTTAAAATATATTGATAAGTAATAACTCCCTCTACAATATGGTATATATTACGATTAATTTCCCATTGGAGCAACTTCGATGTGGAACTACGTCTAGGCCTTTTGCTAGTCACTATATTATTCTCTACAGTATGTGTAATACGTTCACTAACTTGATGCTTTCAACCGTAATATATCTGTATAATAACTTGAGCTATTATACCATATTGAATATGACAGCAGAAACCGGCCACTTATAAAATGCATTTAATTTGTAGATTGCATGGCAACCATATACTGTGTACAATAAATAAGGGTGATAGTAACATCATGATAATGCTGTAGGCTCGTGGGAACCTGATTATAATCAAATGCTAAACGGAAGTGACCCTGCCGGCAGTGTGCTGATTATACAGGTACTTGAAAGTATATTTTTATGGGGCCGACGTTCACCACGCGTGACGTGCCCTTTCCGTGTATAGCTATTATGTAGACGGTACATTGACCCATCGTTTAAGAATTAATTAAGACTTGTTGATAATTAAAATATATCAAGAAAATATGCAACATTAACGTATCTTACTAATATTAATCGAATTTATACATAGTATACATATACATAGTTTATCTTTACCTTGATCTTCTATTGATGTCATCTCGTCAATAAGGGATCCCAAATCTGGAGATATGAGCCGTTCTTCATCTTCAGTATGCGCATGGTCCAAAGCCTGATAGATGACCAGCGCCAATTTGACAACAAGCTAAAAAATAAAATATATTTTTCCCTTAATTAAAATAATAAATTAATTATTTATGCATGTAAGTGTGTTTTTACATATTTAATGTTATTTATAACGGAGAGCCTAAATGAGCTTTCTCTATTTATACATTTTTATATCAGTTTCAAAACACAACAATAATGCACAAACAAGAAATAATGACGACTTGTCAGATTATTCGGTTTTTAACACTCTCTGTTTGCCTCTATCACAGATTTGTGGTTCCTAATTTACGTGTACCATCCCAATACCTTTTGGACCTGAACCAAATATCTTTTACATGGTCTCATTATTGTTATCTTAAAATTGGAACAACATTCACACTTATGTTTTCTATTTAATAGTAATTAATTCGACGACCAATGGTTCTAAATCAAAGTTTGATTTACATATTTGTTCATTTGAAGTAATGGGATAAATTATTTTTGCACGTATAGGCTCTCAAAAACTTTTCCAATAAGGAAAATTTCAATAAGAAAAAATAAGGAAATATTTTCTTCTTTTGAAATTATTTATAAATACTATCTATACATATACATGTTAAAACCGCAACGATTTCGAAGTGAAGATTTAAAAAAATGTTGTCGTTTCTTAATTTTGTTGTCCAGTATGCTATAAATTAATTGATGCTAAAACATAGCTTTTACTATAATGAATCAACAATGTCCCTAATAACGTATGAATCAATTTGTCATGTGTGTATAAAGCGTAAAGAAACTCCCATTTAAGCGCATTAATCTTACTTTAAAATCAATCAACACACCGTAAGTGCTAATAGAGAAGGTTTTGCTTTAACATATAACATAGTTTATGTAACATCACATATTTCAATGAAGTAATTAATATACTAATATACGCCTACTGCAGACCACGATACACATTGCATTGTATGCAAATATACGTCTCGGCGTTAGTGACTTGCGTAAAAAAACACGGCAGAAGAATTAGCAGCAAGTTGTAATGCAATTCTTTAAATGGTTCTAGCTCACAACGCACATCGACATGGTCGGAGAGAGTGAATTCTTATAACACAATCTATGTACATAGTGAATATTGGAATACCTTGACAATTTTTTAAGAATTTTTTCTTTACAAAACGATGTAGAGGCCATCAAATTGCCGTTTTACACACACACACACATATATATATATATATAATATATATATATATATATATATATATACACACATATATATATATATATATATATATATATATATATATATATATATATATATATACATGAGCAATCTCTTCCAGTCAACCATAACAATTTCTATTGCAATTTAGTTGGTAGACTGTAAGAGATTTTACAATGAAAATTCTTCATAGCACATTAGACAAAAAAAATACAAAAGTAAATTAAAAAAGAAAACAAAATATTGACATGATTTAGGATGAGAAAGACAGGAAAGGGCAAGGACACAAAGGAAAAGGTTTCACGAGATGCAGGACTTTTTCACTCGATCTTGTGTTCAAGGGTCAAATTGTCATATGTTTGTTACCCCAAACCCATCAAATCCACCAGTAAAAATTTCGAATTCCTAAGCTGTTCTTATGTGATGCCCTAAAAATTAATCGGGCTCACAGAATAAAACGGACAAATATTAAAAAAAAAACAATATTTTTGCTTTCTTTTACTTCTATTATATCCCTCTCAACTCTTTTTTTGCAGTGTATATATATATATATATATATATATATATATATATATATATATATATATATATATATATATGCATCAATTTGTATAGTCAATAAATTAAGTAACAAATTTATACAATCGAATATTAAACTTATGAAAGTAAATAATTACATATGTTGAAAAAGTATTGTAATTATAAACAAATTAAGAAAACTTAGTAAGCTTATAACAAATACATACAATATCGAAAAATGTATGTGGAAGTGTACTGCATTGATGTCTACTCTCATGCATCTGCCCACATTCGGGTTACTTATTCCCACCTGTCCTTCCCACATCATTCTACACTTCTCACCACACTCATTTCACCAATGTATGCTCGGGTGAAAAATTTCATTACGCGATTTAAAATACACGTAGCTTCTTATATTGATGTACGTAGTAGATATAAGATTTGTGTCACGTAGTTATTCTACGTGTCGAGTAGTTAGGCACACCTTTGTTATTGTGCAAATGCAATAGAAATGTGTTCTTGGAAATATTAAATTCACATATTTTCTGATTGAGCAAAGCTATTTCAATGAAATAAAACATTAATGTTTACGTCAAATCAACCCCTATATTTTTTAACAAAACAGTTCAGTAGTTTTTACGTGATGCGCGATGTAACAGATGAGCAGACAAACATTTAAAAAACTATATTTTTGTGTTCTATATTACCTTTTAGTATCTTCCGTTAATTTATTTTTTCATAAATACCTTCAATGTAACACGCGCCAATTCTACAGTTTTATTAGATATATGCATAGATGATAATTTATACCTTAGTACTAAACTTTCAAAATGATTTAAGACGCAACAAGCTGGTGTGGCGCTTTTGCTTTAATCGACTATTAATGTATAAAAACGTTTAATATTATCCATTCCATTTTTAGCATGACGCTTTAATGAATAACATACGAAAGCACCAAATCTTCTGGCATCCTTAATATTCTAATAAATAATCGACTTTGGTGAAGTCTGTATGTCGTAAACCATACATTATCCAATACCCACAACTATGATCTGAAAGTGCACCGTAAGCGGGCGCGGAGTAATCAGAGCGTGCGTAGTACAATGTGAACGAAGCTGACGTACGCTGCTGCATCACAACAGATCATTAACTACGCAAGTCTATTCTCTGTATCTACTCGTCAGTGTGTAATATAGGACCCCATTATGTCCATATTGCAGGCGCGGCATGCTACCAATTTTTTACAGTATTGGAGAATACCGTTGCATTGCATAATCAATACGTCGAATACGCGGGCGTACTCGAGAAAATATTCGTGTAACATTTCAGGTTTTCAACATTATCTGGAAAGTATCGCTAGGTCGAAGAAGACCTAATGGCATTGTAACATAAACAGATATTTTACATTACACGAAACCAAATGTGGATGATATTAGAGCATTTATTTCTATCAGATTATGTGAATTTACTCAATGAAGATAGTGATAAATATTAATATCATAAATAGGATGATTCGGCTATCTTTTGTTTTATGTTTACGTTTTAATCATTTATTAGTCTTTGCCGATGAAATTCGTTAGCGTGAACTTCAAAAACTGACAATATCGTTTTTGATAATACTTTTTACGAACTAATTATTTGGCTTTACATCAATTATTCTACAATGCGAGTTTGGTATCATTTTGACTAAACAAATACGTCAGCCGTTCATTGACCTTCGAATGTTTTTGTTCTATTACTTTGATTCACAATATCACCACGTAATGTATCCGCTTTTCTCAGTAGGTAGCTACCAGCATAAATGCAGTCAAATCGGTTCAGTGGTAAGGAAACTCTTAATAAAAGGGTCAAAATTTTAAAACTGCTGTTTTGGTAACTAATCATCAACAGCACGTAGCCATTTTTAATAACACAGAAACACAAAATACAGACTCGCTATGACTTTAGTATTCTTATATTGAATTTTTATATGACCACACCTCAAATTTCTTTCTACCTACGAAACTCTATAACATGACTAAACATTTCCCAGGGCAACAGATGTATTTAGAAATGCTAAATGCACAAATTTTTTTATCTTACGAAGCTTCTAAGCACTTTTACCCAATTTTTAAGTTTATCTTACTGCAGACAAACCTAGTACAAACTCCGATGTCAATCTACGCGTATTCGCTAAATGAAAACGCTT
Organism: Druceiella hillmani; assembly: GCA_039881145.1. Lineage (NCBI taxonomy): Eukaryota > Metazoa > Arthropoda > Insecta > Lepidoptera > Hepialidae > Druceiella > Druceiella hillmani. Next base: position 39,448,006 of record JAYKKI010000008.1, on the reverse strand, counting down.
CATTTAACCGTAAGTCACACTTTACAAACGACTGAACATTGGAACGATCGACTGTCCGCGCCGTTGTGCTAAAATTAACAACCGTTGAAATTCCAACAACCTCAATCCTCTTTTTATTTCATTTTAAGTAAGAAGTCACTCAAGGTAACGAATATTCGAATGACTCTGGATCTGCCTTTTCAAATCGAATTAGTGGCGCGCAAACATTCTAAGTTGGATAGCAACGTTCGGTTGAATTAAACGAGGCGCCGCCTAGTCTGGTAAAGTTGGGTTAATAGCAAACTAACGTTGGTTGCATAAGAAAGTAACATATATGTAAAAAATATATATATTTTGAAAGTATATACAAGTTTGAAAGTGTATATATATATATATATATATATATATATATATATATATATATATATATATATATATATATATATTGACAGGGCTCTTTGACAGTCTCATGGGAGCAATGACTGTGCATAAGGCAGCTGTAAACTAATTATATACCGGGATATCCTTTTTAGTAAGTGATTATATTTCACCAATCAACTGTTTAATATGTTTCTCGAGAACTATTACTACCGATCTTGGATAGTTCTTCGATCGTGAACAAATGCCATTATAATTACTCCTACCAAGATTAATGGCAAAATACTACGTCGTATGAAAACTACTTGGTGTGAAATTTCAGTTAAATTTGAAATATATTTTATGCTTTTTCATTTCCGAATTTTTTTTCAATCACTTATAACGTATATGAAAAGCGCGTCGTTCGATCTCCTGTTTAGCAAGTAATAGGCTAATTGAATAAATTTGGGGAAAGTGGTTAGTACTTTACCTTAATATCTATTTAACCCAAAAAATAATATTTTTTAAAAAACTAATTTAAAATTACTTCGAAAACGCTCAAGGCTATCAACTAACTGTGAAACAAATCAAAACAATCTTGTCTATGTATGACAATTGCTTCTTTTATTTAATTAAAAATGAATTCATCCTGTTACTAGTACTGTGTGCTTTACATAGTACTTGTACTAGGAAGAATTAATTTTCCCTGTGCAAAAAAAGCACAACTAATAAAACGCCAAAAAATTAATTATGTACCTTCCAAATAATGAAGAAATTCGGGAAAATTGGTAAAACTTGCAAAATAATTCGTAGTTTATCTACAGACTCAAGAATATATTTTTGTGAAAATCATTTTGAAGTATTTATTTGCAGTTTAGGTAAGTACCTATTCGATAAACTGTGTTTTCACTACAAAATCATTGCGATTGTGGTCTTACACAATGACTTTGGTTTGTTTTTATAGAATTCTATAGAAAAAATATTAAAATGTTGAAGCTCTGAGCTAATACTGTTGATTACAAACGAACAAATTAATAGAACTCACACACAATCTGTTTCTTATTCTAAAGCAATACTGATGAATTTTGCAATCACTATTTTTACAAGTTTTTTGATAAAATACTAATGTATGAGTCGAAGTTAAGTTCTTTTGGTTTTATGTTTATACTTCGCAAATCTAACCTCAAAACCAGTATAAATTACCTTACAATGCATGTGTAAAACAAACGGTTACTTACTAGGAAACTGAAATAATATTATTTCAACTTATAATACATATTTTACACATGTGTATAATTACAATGAAGTTTAACATTATGAAATTCTGGTGAATAGAAATCACTGCTTGACGCAAAAAATCTACCAAGCGCCAATTTTGAGCAAATGACTACTGTTTGCTTTGCTAAAACCTTATTCCATTGCGAATTGTATTTATGTTTAAGGAGTAATTGAAAAAAACTGTATTAACTTGACAAAAAATGTTAAAAACAAAAAAATTATCGTATAACCAATTCTGTATACGAAAATGTCAACAAAGGCAATGGCGTTTTGCGAGGTGGGACGTAACGCTTTCTGATTGATGTTCACTGTCATGTGACTGAATTCGGAATTTTGCTAAATTTATTTCCTAAAAATAAAAAAAACTTTATTTTTAATAATGAATAATTTTGTTTTTTGGCATCTCCACACAGCCAAACATCGGTCCAAAGATTCAAAAAAAGAAATTTCGCTTTCCAATAATACTCATCAAGGACGACGACCTCCATTACGACCTACATTAAATTTATAAACATTAAGTCTTATTTAATCAGATATCAAGTTAAGTTAGCGTTGTCTGGCAAAGCTACTCTTAAAACTAAAATAACAGCTTTATTAGCTGCCTACGTAATATTTGTTTATTCATGGTTTCATCTACATGTTCTCATAGTTTATTAAAAATAAGCGTACAAATATAATAATTATGTGTTCTACGTAAAAATATTATTAAACTGATATATGTATATATAGTATATATATATATATATATATATATATATATATATATATATATATATATATATATATATATATAAACTAATATTTCCTCTATACTGGTATTTACTAAGAAGTTTTGATTACATAGCACTGTGTAAATATACAGTTCACCACTAGATATAGAACGACCATTATATTCTGTTTCGCTAAGAAGAATTTGAATTAAATCCCTAAGGTAAATATAATTTTACAACCTTGTCTCGACTGACTGTGTTAAGAGTTGGTAATTTTTTATTTCAATGTAATATTTTAATTAAAAATTACTGTTGCAAATATTTATCTGACCTAAGGGTACACTTTTGCAACCCGTGCACTTAAAGTCCTGTTTAACTTATCCCAGAAAATACAACAAACTACCTTAAATAAATAAACATTATATACCAATTATATATACATATTTAATTTATGTAACATACACACCAAAAATTTTAAAAATAACATTTAAAGAAATCATAAACAAAAACCTTGATGCAAGACAAATAACGCTGTTCGTTTGATAAATGATTTTGATTAAAAAGCTTTTCGCAATCCATTTTATTGGATGAGACACAATACTAATTGTGTAAGAGGTGGCAAGTGAAAAGTGAATGCGCGACAAAAACTCGTTATCGTAACTTAACGATCCGCGATATAACGTAGTCATTAGATATATCATTATTTATAGTGAGCTCATTATTATACAAATTATGCTAGCCAAATATTATTATGTGTGATTTGCTCGACTGTATCACGTAACGGCAATTCCCTAGTCGTCTACTGAATATAATTTCACCCGTGTGCAGTGAATGCCACGGTCGTAAGGTCGTTCATAATGAAAGTACATGTGTACACGTATACATTGAGTAATAAGTATACATTTTAATACGAGTTGTGTCTTTATAATAGGTTTATATTAAAATATGTAAGCTGCAATAACAACGAAAGAGGAAAGGATAACAAAAAAAATCTCAACTACCGGAAAAATTCTCAACTACCCTTAGGGGTTCAAAGGTATCTAAAAGTGTGGACTCGCCAACCAGGATGACGAGTGTGGTGTTTTTAGCCCAATCCCCTCATGTACGAATAAGTCAGAACTCGAGCCTGAATCACTCAGTGGTCCTGCAAGGTTTTTCTAAGGCAGCAGTGAACTTGTAGGATAACGGGTATTAAGAATCTATGAGGGAGTCTCGGTTGATGACAGACGATATTTTTGGCTACATTTAATGTGAATGTTATATTAGGGAAGAAAGCTACAGGGAATTCGAATCCGAGATTTTGAAGAAAATGACATATCAAGTGGATTGATTGAAAACCGAACAAGAAGAGAACAAATAAGTAAGCTAATATAAGGACATCTTTTTTGTCATAACGGACATGGTGATGGGTCCCATAGGTTTGGGTTTCCTCCTGAATACGTCATCCTTGTCTTTACATAAACGTTACATCCCCGTTTTTAAAAAAACAGGAAACTTTAAAGCGGATTATACGGAAAAATATAGCGAAAAATACGACTTAGGTGGATGAAATAAAAGGAGGCTGGCCTTGGTTCATTTTCTTTAACAACAAAAGCTATAAGCAACGAATATATATCTACAAAGAAACGACAAACCTGTGCTTACAGAAAAATTCAGATGGCAAGACAACCAAACAAATCAACTTCATTGTAGGAAGTAAGAAATACATTTTCCAAGACGTAAACGTGATTAACTTGGTAAATGCGGGACGCAATCATAGTAAATTTAGCGTAAAATAGTGCTTTGATTTGAAAATTGAATGCTGAAAAATTGTAGTTACATCACATCCACATATATATAACAACTTTTTACAAGTGCGACATAAACACTTTCACAATAAATTGGAGAAGACTTTTAGTATTAATTAAACCTGAAATGCAGATAGCATAAACTAAAACTGGTTAACGTTATTACATATGTCGTATAGGAGAAGATTTTTGCAAAAAAATTGAATACCTGCCACGGGTTCCGAATAAAACAAAACTTTTGACGGCAGAACAACCTACTAAAGACAAAATAAAATAGCCGATTCAAGTAAAAGTCTGGGTGAAATAAACAAGCTGAATCATAATAAAGGGGTAAGACTGATGGGACGAAGATACTTGAAGAAGAAAAGAGATTTTACTATAAGCTATACTTTTATCCAAACCAGAACTTGAGTTAAACAAGAATGTCCAAGGGCTGCGCTAACGAGGCATAGAACTGAAGACCTTCCTAAAATCAGTCTTTACAAAATAAAAATTACCCTGAAGATTATAAAAGTGGAAAAAAACCGTGATAAAAAGAATGTCCTAATAGAAAATTTATAAAAAAGGCGGTCAATCAGTGCAGAACCATTCTAACTTCTGTTTAATAAGAAGACTTTTTGAAAGAACGACACCTGCCCCATGGAAAAGTGCGGGTGTAATATTATTATACAGAAAGGGCGAACTGCCGTCTAATTTTACACGAATTTACCAAGGTGATCAATTTGCGCCTTACCAGCAGACTCGACATAGCTGAACCAGGAGAAAAGGGGGTTTCTTAGCGCCTTTTCCACCAAAGAATACGTACATACGGTTAGATACGTAATAGAGAAGTGTAATGAATATAATAACTACTCGCGGTTGACTATGGGAAAACATTCGACACTATCTGATTCGACATTCGACTGGGCGAACAATCTCTCCAAAGGATAAAACTGGACACCAGATATGTGAAGATCATTAAGGTGATCTATACTGCCGCTAACCTAGAAGTAAATCTACACGACGTCTCAGAGTCTGTTGAGGTATAAAGAGGCGTAAGTCAAGGCGATAACTTCTCTCTGAAACTCTTCACCATCTACCAAGAATATAAATTTAAACGTCTCGACTGACCTAATAAAAGCATAAACATAAATGTAAATCGCCTTACTCATCTCCGTTTATAACCGGCTTACAAGCCATCATGATTCATGAACACTGCGGCGCGTCGGTTGCATTAAGCGTTGTTTTAGCCAAAATCAAAATCATATGCATAAACAGATCGTAGACCACATTTTAGCATGTTTTCATGGTTAGACTATAGACAGCATCGACGAGTAAGTTTATCTTGTCTAGATGTAACGTAATTAACGTGGTAAATGCTACTGCTCGAGAAAAGAATAAAGTTGTGAAATAGGACGCCGCATCAAATTGGGTTATGGCGTCATTAGTAAACTGTCCGTAATCTTCGAGAGTATACAGACGCCACTTAGCCTAGTTCGCACTTAGTTACGAACATAGTGAGTTTTCTTTCTCTCTGTCGTGACCTCGGAAACGGAGACGTCAAAACTTACGAAACAGTATACGAATTACTGCAGATCTCCTAAAGAAAATGGAACGCACCGCGTTAAGGATAACTCTGCATGACAAAATACGAAATATCGAAATTCAGGGGCATACTAAAATTATTTGACGTGACGTACGTCGTTGTGCAAAGAAAATGGCATTGAACCACTCACGTGAGAATTCATGATAGGTGAAGCAGGACGGTTTTGGTATGAAGACCGCGGAACGGGAACTGGTGCATTGGTCGTCAGTCAGTGAGGTAGTTTGACTATATTTAGAATATGGTGGGAAGGAACTGGCTGCAGAAAACGTAACATTGGTAGGACTGCCGAGCAACAGAGGAGATCTACACTTAGCAGGGGTGAGAAATTATTAAAAAATAAAGATAATATATAATCCATAACGCATAATTGTAAGCTTTGTAAGTTAACTAAATAACAAGCAAAATATAGTTACAGCAAAATAAAATGTAAAGTTTTTATTTGAAACAAAACTACACAATCAAAGAGATGTATTAAATAGTCGTAATAACGCTGACCTTAAAGTGTATGGCATTCTGCCTTTATTTCTTACCAAAAAACGACACGATGGTAAAAAGATAATAAAAATCATTGTAATAACCAGACCGTGAGAACTCAAGGTATTTACGAAGTTATCGTCGTACATAGTCGTAAATGAATAGGTAAATGCAATTCGGTACTATAAAATCGACTCGGCTGAAATACTTGCATAAACACTTAAAACAGAAAAAATATAATTATAATGTTAAATTATAAATAAGCACCAAACTTTTCATTATAAGACGAAATAACAATAACGTGAACTTTTTCATTTATTAAATACATTGATACGAGGGTAAAGCTACTGACATACATGCTCATTAGTGGGATGCTTATTAGTCGCTAAAAAGCATACTCAAAACGAGCTTTCAACTGCATTTGCTTGCTCAAGGCGGGCTCATAAATAAGCGTGCTCAAAGCAAACAACAGAACACATATTCTATTTAAACGCAGGCTCTTGGGTAAAATTAAAGCTTTGCAAGGATATAATAATCAAAACAGTGTCAGTTCTATAGGTACAGTACTCAATAAAATAATATTTTTCTTACATCGCAATTGTTAGAAAATTTTAGTGAAAAATAAAAGTACAATAAAAAGGAGAATTCGGAAAACCCTTGGAGCAAGTTATCGATTGTTGGCAGAGATGCAAGACGAAGATGTCAACGGCTATAAAGCTCCCGCAGAAATTTGATGAGCTACTTTCTAAAATTGAGAACATCATACAAAAAGAAAATACTCGTATGCGAAATGCTATAAAAACTGGAAAGAAGCCAAAGTAAAACTATAAATTACGTTGAGATATCTAGCTGTTGGAGATTCTTTATTTACATTATCAGCACTTCACAGGGTTGGTAGATCTACAATATCTGAATTTATACCTGAAGTTTGTGTTGCAATATCCAAGGCCCTAAAGGATTATATGCGGGTAAGTAAAACAGTTTTATGAATATTTAAAAACTTTTATTTAGTTCTATCAAAAAACAGTTGTAATCATCGATGGTTATAATTATATTTCTAATTAATGGCAGCAAGGCGGTTCTCGGAACTCTGAAAGTGTGTTGGTTTATGTGTTTAAAATTGAAAGTGAGGAATATGTTGTGGACTGAGTATCTGGAGCTGAAAGTGTTTTAATTTGTGTGCTTGAAATAGGAGGTGTGGAATATATAATGGCGGATAAATTGGGCACATGTTTCGACGTCTAGCTGAAGTCAAAATTATTTATATTTAAGTTTGCACGTCTAATGCCTCGTATAGTGGAAGTTTTCGCAGTTGCGATGCAACGTTTGGTCCGAAGAAATGGAATTCATCTTCTTCCGTTCGGATATTTACAGCGAAAGATATATTTTCTGAAGGATTTAGTACCTCTGCAACTCCAACTGATTTCTCACTTTTCTTCGCTTAGCTGAATAATTACTTGATGATCGTGATTGGTCTTCCTCAGTTTGCGTGGTCGACATGTTATTATACGAGGAGCATGGAGAGATCAATCGCGTATAGCATTGGACAGCTTATCAATAACACGTAGTAATCACGCCCCCCGACGGACACTGGCAATAAGAAACGCTTATGCACAACTTTTCGAAACAACAGAGGCGGTACCATGGCAAGAGCATATATGATTAACATATAAATTACACAAATTAATAAATACTTACCAACTCGGATCCAACACTTTCACGGTAGACGTCAATGTCACCCATAAATGATACCATTCCTGTAAACCAGGACATATATGGTCTATAAATATCATTTGCACCAGCACCGGACCGTTCGACATGTTCATATTTTTTATTTCGGTGTGGTACCTTAGATTGTGACCTTAGATTTTTAATCTTGGTTTTTATTATTTTTACTGTTAAACTTGGATCGTTCATATCATTTAATAAACTTTCGTAAGCGTTATTTCGTGCTATGTTATTTTTATACAATGGTGATCTTGTGTTCCATAAGCATTCATAACTACTATAATAAGTCACAAAAATTAATGTTTTTTCTTCTCCCCCACGCGTCATTATTTAATTTAATTATTCAAACAATTGAACTGCACACCCGTTGTTAACCGAGATCGAAGTAACAATAAGCATGCTCATAAGCGAATCTATTCAGGCAGGCTCAAAGTACGCCCCCTTCCTCCCACGCCTCAGGTAGCATGCTTGAAAATCAAACGGCGATCGATTTGAGAGCATGCTCATTTTGAGCATTACTAGCAATGTTTCCACACACGTGCTCCTATTGAGCACTTGCTCCTTAGTGGCATGCTTTCGTGCTAGTAATAAGCATGTGTGTCAGTACATTAACAATGAAAGTTCTTAGAATGACCATTTGTAATAAGGGTAATAAAAAAATTAATTCAAATTTCGAAAATCGAACTCTTGAGTTACTTGAATTTTGTCATTTATTTTTACAAATTTGAGTGAATTTGTAAATTATACGTATGACATGAAGATGGATTTAACACGTTAAAATTTTCATCCGTTAACTTTTTATAACGTTTGTTATGATCTTAATCAAAAATAAAGTTACAATCGACTTCGATTGGTATTTTGTTATAAAGTCTGTTCCTCGCTACTATCAAAAATGATTAACGAGTTCAAGCGTGATCGTACCAATCTCAATGGTAATCTGAACGAGGGACGTCCCTCAACAGCGACAACTGAACGTAACATCAATTCTGTGCGGCACACGATAAAAAGTAACAACAGAGTAACCTATCACCAAATTTAGGCAGGTTTAGGCATTGGTATGAGTCGAACAAAAATAATTTTACATGAACATTTAAGTGTCAAAAAGCTGTGGGTGTGTAGTGTGGATACCGATTCGATCGAAACTCCAAAACGTCGTTGCATTGATTGGTGTCGCGAAATGTTACAACACTTCGACGAAGGTGGCCCAAATGGTGTATTCCACATCGTCACGGGTTAGAAAAGTTGAATATGCTGTTACGAACCCGAAACTAAGAGGCATTCTGTTTCATTTTGAAAAGTTTCCTGCAAAGATGAAGAAAGGACGACGTACTGAAAAAAATATGATTTCCTCGTTCTTTGGACGGACGGGTTATTATGTAACGATTGTTCTGGAAAATAAAAGGACAATTACCGTAGACTGGTATATAAGCAATTGTTTGCCTGTTGTTTTGGAAGAAAGTTAGAGAATCTTCGTGATAAAACTCTCCTTCATTACGCCAATGCCCCTGAACTCTCATCCAGACAAACAACTAAATATTTGACTACCTCGGGTGTAGAAATTATAGATCACCAATCGACTTCGCACCATGCGATTTCTTTTTATTCCCGGGCATAAAAGATAAAGTGGGAGAAATAAGAGTCCCAGATGCCGATAAAGCGGTGACTGCTTCGAAAAACCATGTGTGAAAGGGACGTTCAATGGAGAGTAAAGCGATCGCTTCGCTCAGTGGTTCCATCGAATTAAACAATGCGTAGAATGCAACGAAGACTATTTTGAAAAACAATCTACTAATTATAAACAAGTTAGTTGGTTGCATTTCTAATATTCTCAAAACTTTCAATGTTACCTCGCGTTCACATAGCCAATGTTACATAACCTTTACATTCGCGTTATCATTTAGTTAGTTACCTTAGGATTTATCCCACGAATGACAATTCAAACACTAAAAATGGAATCAAATCTATCATATAATTAAATATCCTATCTTCAATATGTCTTCATCAAATATTAAAGTGCTGTCTACATATATTAAGCGATATTAATATTGTATCGCCAGAGTTAATAAATAAAAAGTACTTTAACATAAAGAAATAAGAATGTTTCTAACACCATTGATTTACAATACCTTTTGATACCTACGTAGACACTGTGCTACAAATTAATCGTGATTTCAAATGACAAGATGGACATTATCTATAAGTTCGATTTAAGGTCTGAGATATCGATAAAAAATTTTGTGCTCAATTTATTTGATATAATCTCAGCAACAGAAATTGTAGTCACGTTCGCAAAAGACAAAACGAACATTACGCTAAAATAAGGTCGTTACGGTCCATCTTCTAGACGTCAAAAAAAACAATATTGACTCATTTTCGTAATTATACTTGTATGTAATTATTCCATAATAAATTAACGTCAATTGCAAGTGCTGAATACAATTCGAAAATGAATTTCAAAAAAAGAATTTACAATTTATGAAAATTTGGAATTTTGCAAAAAAAATGAAGATTTAGTTTCATACTCGTATGTAGCAAAATATTTTTTTGTAAAATATACTCATCCCTATCTAAATTGCGTCGATTGATCCAACTACCTAAATAATTTCTATTTCATTGTTTTTCTCCCGGACTAAAATAAGCAAAGAGAAAATATTTATGCAATTTGTAATATTGTTGGAAAAATATAGAATTACCGGACCGGCCTGGTTCAGTAATTATGTATTTTTCCAGCAAATATTGTTCAGTAATTCTATATTACAGCCAGCTTTTAGCATGATAAATGTTAGCATCATTGAATAGGTCGTCAACAACCTGTCTTCGTCCCTTGCTGGACGTAGGCCTCTACCAACGTGCATATTATTGAAGGTTATATCACTGCATATCATTGAAGGTAATGGCCATAAGAGCCACGCAGACGGCTTGCCGTTGGCGGCTTGGCTATCACAATGCATAGCTTCTCGCACCAGTAGATCTGTTGCTCGTCACTGATCTGTGGGATTTCAACTACGTGATTACAAACGTCACTCCAGTCTCACTCGACGCGTGGCCGAGAATCGAAGAACCCGGGACCCTACAGCGCTCCGCCTGTCGAAGGCGGTAAACCTGTGATAAATCATGGCCACGAATACATCGAATACCGGGCATTCTAAACTCGCGCAAACATTAGTAGTATTTAATATCTGATCTTACTTCACTGATCTGAAAGTTCGCGACGCACATATTGGGATATATTGGTATATTTTGGCCAGACACGTTATCCGCAACCGGAAACAGTTTATCCAATCCAGAGTTTCTAAGCCAGCGCATTGATGTTATTATTTAATAAGAATAAATACTTCCGGAAAGTCGCAATACTATTTGACAACGCCTTGCAACGAAATCAAACAAAATGCGCACAAACTTGTTTGGTTACCTGATTGGTAGTAATGATGTGTATAATATTAATAAACGCACCCTATACTATGTTGGGATATTTCTTAAAATTATTTATTAATATAATTATACCGGTATTGTCATTGAAGCCTTAAAGTCACAATTCAATGTTGCGTCTAAGTCAAATAATTAGCCTTTTTACAGTATTCATACAGTGACGAATTTAGAACAGGCAGTGTAAAATTTAGAATCTATGTATTTGTCAAATTTGGCCTAGAAAGCGGAAATTTTGCATAAATATACACACAAAAATTCATAATGAAACAAAAATAAAATAGCATCACTTTTTTGAAACAATGAATATTTCCTTTTATCCAACTAGTGTGCACAGCACTAAGGTGGACGATCAAAAATAGATCATTAAAAAATAAAGATATGTTTGTATTAAAACGATTGTAAATTATAAAACGAAAAGCCATTTACTTTATTTTATTATATTATATAAAATATTTATCAAAAATTGGATTACAAATGACAAAAAAAAAAGAAAATTGAAAAAAATGTAAAAATGGTACATTTCAATATCTATGTTAATTAATACTAAGCAAAATTAAGTCCAAGATAATAAAAATAAACTCACAGTGATGTTTACTTAACCAAAAGTAACATTAAAAAGACATAAATAATCAATAAAAAACGACAAAAGAAAGAGTCGAATTTTTTAAAGCAAAATAATATTACCTACACCCAAATATTCTTACAAAAACGTTATAAGATTTTCTAAACTACTAACAAACTTAATACCTGACTATTCAAAAAACCCTCTTTCTTTCGGGGAAGCTTCCGTAGCCTGGTAACGAAGGGGTCTGGCTGTAACATGACTATATTCATTAAATCGGTATTAGTAAGTTCCCGAGCCACTTTTCGTGCATGGTCTCGTCTAAATGCCTTAAAATTTTCTTCGACAATCTCATCAGAGAATTCCCGGATAGACACTAATGCATGCTTTACAATTTATGAGCCAAGTACTCGTATCTTTACTCTGTGGACGGAAGCTGGGAGAGTGTACAATTGGCATTCTTTTAGAAGAAGTCGCGCGGTTTCCAAACCGAATTTACTACACGACAACACTGATATTGTATTCCGAAAATGAAGCGTGATTTATCTACAATTAAGCCTAATCGAGACCTACATTGATTTTGAACATACAACATCTTGCCAGCTAACACTTTTTATCGTCGTCTGACCTAACCTGCCAATTTTTAAAATCTATTCCGTAAGAAAAGTGAAGGAAATATTCAAAGAAAAGAATCGACAAATGTAGAAGTGACAAAATAAATTCAAAACGATTTCATCGCTTTACTTTCGCCAGCGCCTATCTATCTCATCCATTTCTTTGGGTGTTGCTTCATAAATATAACACTTAGCAGATAATTTTCCACATAACACGCTACAAATTTTACCATCGACCATAGTCAGTTGCAAAGAATGCTGGATGTTGAAAACGCGTTCGTCTAATGTGAATGTTGTCGGACATAAGGAAGCTATCATTTCTTTAAAATAAGATTCCCCATTTTTAGACACAGTAGAACTTTCCTTCACAAATTGGGAACAAATGGGTCTACAGTATCACGTAGTAGAGGAGTGGGAATTTTTTCCACAAAATGTTGGTTTCACTATATGAATTTATTAATGTTGGTTTCACTATAGAACTGGAAAAAAACACAACAAGTTACAAATAAACTACTATCATAATTTAAACTAGAATCCGCGAAAGACTGTTTGTACCCGCTATGACCCGTACTAATTAAAACCATATTTCCCAATTAAATTTAAATTATGTGACTGCACTGGAATACTATTTAAAACAAATTTCTCTGACTAAGATCCGCGAAGCTTTGTGATCTAATAAATTTTGCAACTCGATCTCAATTTTTGGTTCCATCACTACCATATTGCTTGGATACCACTTTTTCTTTTTTTTCACTTTCAAAACACTCTGATACGATGATTAAATTTTACTAGAAGTCTTACTATCAACAAAGTTCATTATTAAAAAATATTGATTTTTCGTAACCTTAGCCTCCACAAAAAGTGATAAAATTTCATCCACACTAATAATTGTTGATTTCGACGCATCCGACATGTTGAGTAACGCACTAACTGCTGAATCGTCAGCCTGACATAATTCTATTAACTGTCTATGTTTCGATTTCTACCTTGGCCGACCGCGACCAGAGGAAAGTCTTCCTCTAGTTGTGGTTGAGCTACATCACAATCAGATTTAATTTGCTCATCAATTGTTGCTAATTCAATACACTCAGTAGCACTATACCAGTCACCATAATTTATAGACATTATTGATCTATTATAATTCACAAGTTTATAGTATTTGTCGACACTTTCACACAAATTAAGCACACGTTTATCTAAATACTCTCGTGTTTGTCTTTAATATCTCCTTTTACTGAATCCCCTAACTCAAAGAAATATCTCCTATTAAAGCAGCGAATTACCTGAAAAGAAAAACATACTGTTTAATTAACATTGTAAAAATCTCGTAGGCGTACTACGAAAAACGTATGTATGCTACGAGTTAACATAACGAACCATATACCCACAGGTTATGACAGACTATATTGGTTCATGTATTTTACGTTAGACTACACTTACATATATGTAAAAACATATTACAACAAGTGCGCACCAATGCTAAAAATTGTAGAACCAAGGGAAATCAAAATTCATCATTTTTATCATTATAATTAACCTTGGTAGCACTAAAATATTACAAATACTACAAAACAGATCAAGTATTGCAATACATACCCTGACCTTGGATTTCCATGTCACAAATACACAAATAAACAAATATCGGGATATATTATTGCAAAGATGAGTCACTGATAAGCGCGCGGTAAAGGATTATAGTTAACAACGAGCAACGCCGCACTTCAGGGCACAAAATGCAAATGAAAAACAGTTATTAACGATGGAATTTAAATTTTCGGGTAGTTTGTCGTACTAGTTAGTGAGGTAGTTAGAAGTGAAAATTTAAAGTACTGATTTTTCGGTTTATTGTGACCTATGAATGGAATCACCGTGCAGTGAGGTGTAAAATATATACATATAAGCATTTCTGCCCTAATGGAAAAATCACTGTCCCAGTACAATTTAGTGTAAAAAAATAATCTATTTGTTCATCAAAAACTAACAAAAGTTAATAAAAAGGATATACAAAGTAATTATCATCTTTACGCAGATAACTTAGAAGTATATGCCCATATTTATACGGTTTATAATAAACACTATCAACGCCCATCTACTTCCCCAACGTCCTAAATGAGCTCAAACTCGCTCCAATCGGTTAGTGGGCCCAAAAAATGAGTCTGTTAGCTAATCCACACAATATTTTTTTTTATACCAACTGTTAAGGACTTGGCTTTAGCGATCGACCAAAATCTTAGCTGACAACCTCAGTTAGTCGTCGTTAGTCGTCATCTTTAGCAGGATGCATTTCGTCGAATCGTTTTAAAAAATTACAACCCCTTCGAAATTTGTGCGTCCGCTAGATTTTTGGTTGCAGAAAATTTTAACTTATTTCTCTTTTCAAAACGAAATTTAATGGATGGACGCAACCTACATACTCTTACCTTCTTTATAATATTTTAAACAATCCAAATTATGCAGAACATCTTAGAGCAGATTCAGTTACTTGCCTACTCACCGACAAGGGCTACGTTTTGAAAATCTGCTCAGTCTCCTTTTACTCAAACATGCAACTATTCTTTTGAACAGTTCCTCTCTAAGTTGCAAAACTTCGAAATTAACCAGATCCTGACACCAGTTACTAGCCTTCTATATTTTTTTCAATGCTTGTCTCAGAAACTATTTCCTCTTACAAATACTCTTTTTCTAAATCTTAACTATACTATGTCATGATTTGTATTGATTTTTTTATATAGTGCTTTACAGATGGTATTTTCATTTGTAAATTTGGTATGCGAAAAAGGTTCAAAACATCTTTGACAATCTTCCATATAACTAAATTTTCATATTTATTCATTATGGTTGACTGAAAGAAATTACTCATATGGGAATAGGTCGGTTTTACGTCCAATGAATTGTGGCTCATATAAAGTTCATTCATATTTTGTATAGGATTATACTTTACGCCGAACGTAGAGACCGTTTACGTAGCAGTTCTCTGTTAAGTAAAACCATTGATTTGAATTATTTATACCACTATGTTTTACTGTTATACCAATAATTCATATCAAGCTTTTATTATTTACATTTTGATTAGTATTTGGTTTTTGATCGGAAAAGACAATGCGGTAAAGACATAATTTATGGAAAAATATTTAATAAATTAACAAAGAGATCATTGTTAAATAAAGTTAATTTATAGCATTTCATTTCTATTTGAGATAGTATAAATGATCGAACAGTGCCCTAACGACAGGCCTCTGCAACAAAGGAGATTTTTCTAAAAATCATGTGTAATACTTAAAACACTCAATGAAGTTTACGACCTTATACAGTACACGATGAAATTAATTTTTATGTCTTTAACTCGGCTCTTTCCTTAATTTGCTTAATTAACAGAGAAGTCCTCATATCACATATTCCTATGTGACTGACATGAAAGAACAAAATTTATAATATTTTCGACATACTTCACTCAACAAATTAATAACTTGTCGACCATTACTCCAAACTTGTTGCTTAAAAGTTGTATCGAACTTTTATCGGAATAATTTAAACTTGAAAAAATATTTTTCTTAATGAATCTTTCAAAATAATGTCAATATCCCTAATTCGATTTTTTTTAAATTCCCGACTGCATCTCCTTAGAAATAAGGAATATTTAAAAAAATTAAATAATAAATGAAAAGAGGTATTTTATTAGTCTGGACAAAAAACTAACCATACCAATTTGACTTGCACTTGAATTAATTACTTTTATAAAACGATGTCACGTAATATAATGATCAATTACTAAATGTGACAATCTATTACTAAAATCACAAAAACGTTTCTCATAATGTAAAATGGTAGTATGATACTATAGTACATTCTATAGTAATTATAATAGTAATTCTCTATAGGTCACTATAGTAAATTCTGGTGGCAATATCATACCAAGGACCAAAAGCACTGCTTAAATGACATGAATGTAAAATGAAGAAGTGCAAAATTGTGAACTACGTAAAGTTTTAAGCTGCGCTTGAATTATGAAACTGTAATCCAGTTAAGGATAAAGAAAGTATTTTTCAACTTCAAACGCATCATTTGTTTCACCTTCCGGGAGCTAGGGCACGCTTTGCCCGAATATCCCTCAGACTCTGGTTAGAAGTAGTGGGTCCTTACACAGAATCAGATAGCATAACTGCAATTTGCTCAGACATATGCCTATATAGAGCCTGTTTCCATCTAAATTATACGCAAACCATGGAGCTTTTTTTGCAATATAACAGGGCCCTTCTTGAAATGTTTACTCGGTTATATATATATATATATATATATATATATATATATATATATATATATATATATATATATATATATATATATATCTTTTTACTCCAGATAATACAGGATAACTACGTGTTTTACGATATAATATATCGTATTCCAAATAAAGAGGTAATAATAGGTAAAATCATTAAATCGCATGCATTTCACAGAATCCAAGAAAACTAAGAGGACAAGCGGGTTACGACCGCGCGATATTTAATAATACACCCGAATGCATGATTTCCAATCCATGCAAACCGTGCAATTATAAGTCTTCAGTTTGTGTGTTTAGCTGTAATCTACTCTCTTTCCTCTATTCAGAGTCAACACCTACATCGTGTCATCGGTGCCAATAGCCGATGATACATGTCGATAGTAATATTAACGGTGAGAAATCTAACTCCCCAAATCAATTTAGAAGAATATCATCATCCACACCATTTTGAAACTTTTATGGTTATTTTCTGGAAATTATATCAAGATCGCTACTTAACCACTACCATCTACTAGAGAAATTTCATATTTTATTAAATGATAGTAAATATTTATACCTGAAACAGGCATATTAATTATAAAAAGATAATAAAATGCCTTATTTACTAATAAAACCAAATGGAAAATATAAATTTTCACAATTAGCGCTGAAACCTGAGGTCACGTGATGTAACGTCATACTATAGATGGATTGCCTCAAAAGTTTCACGTCTTTGAAAAACGCTATATGTTGGTTGTCTAATTTTCATATTAGCTATGAACTATTTATATATGTATATATACATATATATATATATATACAGGAGCAATGATATTCAATATGAATGAGGTGTACCGCCCAAATACGATAAACGAATATCTGATGCTATTTTGTTTCAGTCGCTTTGAAAACATGCCAATGTCGCAAGAAGACTCAATACCTGCACACTATATCGGAGAGCATGTAATAAACAGTATGCAGTCATCTGCTAGTTACTATTGTTTCACGTTGGATGTCTGACGAATTCCCCTGAAGTTCAAAAAGTATGTGCCAAACATTGTTGGGATATGTTAGAAAAATTTCGTCGCGTTTTATGACTTTATTCCGGTTCGTTAAACATCGAGTATTGTATTAATAATCCTGAAATTAAACGTCAATCTACTATTAGGTTGTGTCAAAATCCCAAATTTATAATATTAGGAAATATATATCTGTGGTCAAAATGAATGAGCACCTACCAAAGCGAAGACAGCAAGAAGCGTTAAAAAAACTTTGGTAAAAATAAATATCGTTAAAGTTTATCCAAATATGCACCTGTATTTATTTAACATTTTTTCTAAAGGGGATATGATGATATTAAGCACTCAAAGCAAATTACATTTCGAAGAATATTTCTGTAAAAGCTTTGAGTAATTCTACTGACAATTTCCATTTAAGCTTGTGCAAATTTTTTTATGTTTCTTTAACGAAGAATCGCCTGAAATATTTCCAAAACATTGGAGGAGAAAGAGAGAAAAAGAGGCTATAACTAAAAAGAAACCTCGAAAACCCCCTTCACAGGATCATAGCTGTGACCTATTTTAGCATGCATTAAGTATATACGCAAATTCCAACATTCAATATATCTACGGCTATTTGAGAAACAATACTTAAACGAGCAGTCTTTAGGCTATGTCAAATGAGAGACACATTCTAAATTATGACGAAATATTTGACCCATAATTTTATCATTCAGCATGTTTGAAAAACCGAAACAGTCGTTAAACTGATTAACAAGCTTGAAAGTAAAACCGATAATATATGTCGTGGACTAATTATTACGATTACGGCTTTCCTTTGCCAACAATATGTTATCACACTATTCGATCTTTCGACAATCGGACGTTCAATAGAGCCGGTGGAAAGTGTGTCGACAAGGGTCCGCAACATTATTGCGGACGATTGCGGACCGGTCGGGCGCAAGCAGTGCACGAAGAGATCAATCGCCAGATACTTATATTGCCAGTTTATTGACCGTCACATTACACCTTTCAACAATTCTTCATTCGGAACAAGTTATAATTTATAAATATTTAATAGCGTCCATAATTATCAAGCTTTTGTAAATTTATCCTACTTTCAAAATAAATACTAAACATTTTGTTTTTATAACAGTTAAATACCGCTTTAAAATTGAAAATTTCGTCATGTAAACTTAATGTACTTCTATGGAATTAATAAATTTACGCACAAGTCGTCGATTAAAAATTGAGGTATATACAGAGTAAAACAATTTTTTCGTCATGCTCTATCTAACATCGTTCCCTGCAAAACACATTTAATCTTATTTCACGAATTCGCCATGAATTGAATATTTGGCACAAAAATATTCGTGATCCGTAGATTCGGTAAATGAATACTGAAAATACTGATAAATAAGCCAAAAGATGAAATTTATACATATAATAAAATCGTAAAAAAATGAGAATCGCAATCAAAGCACAGATTGAATATTTTTAAGTAAAACTTACTAAAGACAAGGCTACTAAGCCTAAAACAACAGTTTTTAGAATTTTTGTTTGTCGGTGTGTCTGTGCGCACCTTCGTTGTTCACGCTAATCTCAGTAATGGTTTAATGGATATGGATGCGGTTTTCAATGATGTATTCAGATTAGCTTGGGCTAACATTTAGGTTTCATTTCAATCGGTTCACAAATAAAAAAATTCGTCAATCTCTAGTTTATGTTCGTAATTCGTAATATCAAAACCGGCTGCCAACGCTATCTATTAGCCTTTTTAGTAAATTTTATGCTCGTATAGTTCTGAGAGATAAAAGAAATTTCAAAAAACAAATAAAATTGTGATAACTTTTCATACTCCCAATTTCACACAAACGAAGTCTAATAAATAATAAATATTTTTAAATAACTCTCAAGAATGAAGATGAATCGAGCACTAAAGGAACTACCACCTAATCGCATTTTGCTATGTACATAATGCTGCTGGATAGTATCACACTTGTACAAGAATGATATATTAAACAGACATGTTATTGTAAAGAGATAGTCTAGAAAAAAACACGTATACAAGAAATAGTTATAATCACGACAAGTAAATTACCTTTGGTTATAACTCTCTTATACACGTTTTCATTGAAAAGTCTCCTTTTTTACAGTTCAGGTGCGAGCACCGTCTAGAACCACTTTTTTACAAGAGTGCGTGTCTATTCCATACCATTCCACGTGCCTATTTCATATCATTCCATTCATGCATATGCAGATATATTCATGTTACGAAATTCTGGTTTGAACAACGTTGTACATAAGATGTATGTTATATATACGTTTCTTTTACGTTTGGTATATATTTAAAATCGAAACCTATGTTTTACTCTCCTCTCAAATGAACTTCGGCGCAGCGTGAATCTAAGTAGCAAATAATATTTAGATTAAAAAAAAAATCTTATAAATGTTTCATAAAATAGTCTGTACCAGGGTTTCCCAACCTTTTTTTTTTGTTGAGGCTCCCCGGACTATAAATTATATTTTCATGTCCCCCTTTTACTTTTTCATGCCCCCCCCCCCCCTTTGATTTAGTAAATTAAATAAAAATGGTAACTGAAGTTTGCCTTTTAACAGTGAGACACAATCATTTTACACACTCAAACTGATTTCTCAACAAAAAATGTACACCAAAACGTCAAAATTTTCGCAACTTTGTGGTAATAATAGTGAATATGATATTTAATTTCATTAATTTTATGCATGTAAATTAAACATTATATTGTAATGTTATTTGTTAATGTTGTTTGTATATTTTTTTGTTTTTTCTTTCTAAAATACCAACGCTTTCCGCCCCCTTGACATCTCTCTATGCCCCCCTTGGGAGGCGCGCCCCCCTGGTTGTGAACTCCTGGTCTATACGATACTATTAAGAATGCTTTAAAATTGCTACACTAACATTTAAAAGCTCGTAAAGTAATTATTTGTTTATACCTATTCATTACGTATAAATTGTTTATTTTTTGCTCTAGATACTATATATAATATTTACAAAAGTCAATCGATTGAAAGGCAAGCACAAGTGAATACACATATGTAGCACCGCAAGATATCGGTGCCGCAAGAACAGGTTTGTTCACAACACAAATAATATGTACGAATTTTTCGGGCGATTCGGTCAATGGGTTGACGCAGCTGGTTACTCGGTCAAGAGCAATGCCACACGAATTTCACGCCCGACCAACAACTATTTGCGCCGCATTAACGAGTTATCTAACGTTACAATTTATCATTTCGGTGTTATGCCTTCAAATCCCTGGGCGATTTTTTTCTGAATTTAATTCTAGATCAAATATTTGTGTATACGTGATTTAATTGTTTTGTTAGCAAAATTATTAAAATGTTTGTAGTGTAAAGTGTATTTATTATTAAATGAATAAAGTGGGCTCGTTTAAAAAAATACTACGTTCTATACATAAAGTTCAAAGTTGTTCCACTTTCCAAAAAACTCAGAATCATATGCTTCGTAACGACACTTACTTTTTCTTAAGATACGTGTTTGTCTAGAATAGATTTCTCTAGTAGCAGTAAATTTTACACGTGCACTAATATGTTTTATATGTATCAAAGATATATGTTTTATATGTATAATATTTAATATGTTTAAAATCTGTGAAGGTTCCAATCCAAACTAATATAATAAACACGAAAGTGAGCTTGTTCCACTTTCACGGCTCAATTATTGTTACAGAAAAAACTATTTTTATTAACTTTGTCATTGAGATAAACAAAGGATATATTTTCATCTTAAATATTTCTATCTTAAATATTTTTATCTCAAAAAATTCTAATTCCATGGGTCAAGGCACGGTCAACCATAAGTTTCTAATAATTTGGAAAATTGCGATTCATTTTCAGAAACTCAATTTATGTTTCCGTAAAGTAATTTTGTACAATTCACCTGCCTGTAGTAAAACACTTTTCATTCATTACTAAAAATTACAAAATGAGTTTAAGAGATCATCGTGTAAAAAAACCTTTTCAATAAATTTCAAAATAGAGGCTAAATAGCCTCTATTTTGAAATTTGAAATTGTTATCTATGTGGAACAAGATGCACCGGTTACAATGCCATTGAATACTTCAATCATTAGATCTATGTTTTTCCGTTGCACTCATTATACGTGAAATTAACTTCTTAAACCTTTTTTACGCTTCGGAAATAATTTCAGAAATCTTTAACACTTTGTAGTGTCACAAATTTCGCCGAAACATTTAACGTGAAAACACATTTACTAACTTAATGTTTATTTGACGAACTATTAAAGAGATGGCTCTTTCTAACCAATTTGCATTCGTTTTTCCTCTAACAGTGCTAAACTCCTCTATTAGTTTCACTATTTCTTATTTCAGGTGTCTACATATATTTAGATCGTAATATCAGCACGCCTTCCCGAACGGAACTGAAAAATAGCATAAAATTCTATCATCAAAGGCGGAGAAAAGAAAGCGTAGAGGATTAACGGTTGGCACAGACGCACTTCAAGCCTCATCAAAAGCACTTTGTAGGTATATAACTATTTTAACGACAATGGAACTCGTAGCTGCGAGTATTCACGTACGTGATTGAGCCGCAGCGGAACACCTCCCATCGAGATATTACAAGGTCAAAGATTAGAACTATCTCAATGTATCTGTCCGAACTCACTTTCTATTAAGGACAAAAGCCGTGTACTTTTAATATTTATTATTAAAAACCATCATGAGCATCAAGAAGGTTTAGTAAAAAAAACATAAAGATTGAAAGGAATATTTTTTCTTTGACAATTTTACTTTTAAGATACCGATATGTAATAATGGCAATTGCGTCCAGTTCTATAGAAGTGACTAATATTTAATCACAATCACGTACATTATATATTTAAAACTAAAGACAGAAAGAACATATATCTACATCTATTTGAGATTCCTTCAAAATATAGAAAAATCATCAAAAAATTGAAAAAGATTTTTCGAAAGAATGAAAATAACTCATTACTATGTATATTTGTATACGCGTGTGTGTATGTATGTATATACATACATACATATATATATATACATATATATATATATATATATATATATATATATATATATATATGGTGCATGTGTGTGTGTATACATATTTATTTCTTTAATCGGTCTGAAGATATATCTACACATAGTAAGGAGAGACGAAAAAAAATATTGGTATATAGACTAAAATATTAAATTATAAAGATAGTGTGCTCACTATAGTTTCAAAATTGTATGCCATGTTTTTATAAAAATTATAGCTATTCTGCAACTCAAACAGTTAGAGAAGATAATACTGTCTATTCTATGTATAAAACTCATAAGTAGATTTTGTCCGCGTCTTAAAACTTTTTTTCCAGTAAGTAACCATACTGTCTTTAGTCTACAAATCTCTATGAGTAATATTTATAATTCTTCTTTCGAGTGCTATAATTACCTATCAGGTTATGCTGAAATAAATTAAGAAGAAAATGTGAAAAAGTGGAAAACCAAAAAGTAGGTGATTGAACAAGTTGCGATAATTCTGGGGATAAAGATATTTGATTGAGATCTTATTATCTCAATAAGATGCACTCTATCATACAATATTGGGTACATTAATTTTACAAGACGTAGTAGAAGTTTACATAATATATAAGGTTTATGATAAACTAATTTTTGACCGCGGCTGAGCCCGCGTGGTACTATGATACAAATGTAAAAAACTACGCGCGCAATAAAATATAAAAAACTTTTTTTTTCGATAGAAATAAAAAAAAATTTACATTAAAATAGATATAAACTTCAATCAGGCCAGTATTTTAGTTATGGGATAAGTATATATTTTAAATACAATTTGCCCGACATGAATTTTATCATTTGTTGTGGGGCAACGAGGTGCGCCGTGCGAGTTATGCGATGGTAGTTTGAACTAAAATGCTGTGCAATAATTAACCCATGAATGGGACCTTAAGTGATACATATTCCATCACTTTTAAAAACTAAACTAATAGCAGCGCATTCAGTTTCTGCAAATAATAACATAATTATATACACCCAACGTTTGAATATAGAATGTATATTATCTACATGCAAAATTTCATTGAAATCCGTTGGGCCGTCTAAGTGTGCGAAAAAACAAAGAAACAAACAAAAAGACTACTTTTCACTTTTATTATAATAATATTAAAGTAGGCTGAGATAAAATAATGAATTACAAATAACCATGGATCAATGTATTTTCCAACATTTAAAATAAATTTACTACAACTGATCGAAGTATTCGAGCATACAGTAACTAAAAACAAATTTTGCATAATTGAATAACGAAAAAAGTACATTAACTCCGACTGCTACATAAGAAAAGAATTAAACATTAAGTCACATTAAACGATTAAACACTTTCGCGTAATTAAGGCCAACAAATACCCGGATGTTATTCATACTAATAGCAGCGGTAGTGGGCGCCGGCTTCCATCATGTAGATCACGACTACATCAACTAATCGGATTGTGGAGTTTTTAATAATCCTTCATTATACTTCCTTCCGAAACGCAATGGAAGAAACTAAAATATTACTATTGTTATCTAAAAAAAGTGTACTATTTCAGTGAAATTTTATCGGATATTTATCAGAAGAACCAAATATAGTCAAACTTGAAAGTGAAAATTACACTTTCTAATGATTTACCTTATCGGTTTAGAAATAAATTAATATGCCTATACAAAATTCTTAACAGGTATTTTCAATCTCATCACTTTCAAAATATGAGTGTATGACTACTATATTAAAATATTTTACAATAACTTAAACTTTGCGACTTACTTTCATTTGGGCATAATTATATAGTGTGGAAGCATACAACTGATTTGAGCACTGTTGCTATAACAGGGAATTAATACAAAATCATTTATAATTTAGGTAGATCCGGATAATAAAAAATACCTGTTAAGAATGAAAAGAACTCACATTTAGAGAGTACATATTTCCATTAAACTATTTACATTGATAACAATACGTGAATATCATTTCTGGCCTAGACCTCTCTTTTTCCACAGATGTAAAGATATAGTAAATTTCTCAAAAACAGTGGGAGACTTAAAATCACCCCTTAAAGTTTTCCGGAAACCTTCTAATAATACTGTTTTTTATTAATTTTGACTAGAGCTATTTCGAATATGGGGCGAGGATGTTTTCAGCGATACCTCTAGAACTATCTTACAATTAGATATATTTAAAAAAAACACATAGTTTCATAATTCTTATTCACTGTACCAATGTGATAGTCAACGCTACACGCGAAATTAAAAAAAAAAAAATTGCAAATAAAGTACTTATTTGCCCCCTATAAAATTCCCATACAATTTTTTTAATGTTGGCTGTTAGGATGTTTGCCGCGTATATTAATATAGTTGATAACTACGCTTTCTTGCTATGTCTATATTTCAAGATTCTACCTCAAATTGTTTCTGAGAAAATCGGCAGTGACGGACAAACTGATAGATGGCCGGGCATAAGTTTCTACCTAAAAGGGTTCCTGAGAAAATCGGCAGTGACGGACAAACTGATAGATGGCCGGGCATAAATTTCTACCTCAAAGGGTTCCTGAGAAAAACGGCAGTGACGGACAAACTGATAGATGGCCGGGCATAAGTTTCTGCCTCAAAGGGTTCCTGAGAAAAACGAAAGTGGCGGACAAACTGATAGATGGCCGGGCATAAGTTTCTACCTCAAAGGGTTTCTGAGGAAAACGGCAGTGACGGACAAACTGATAGATGGCCGGGCATAAGTTTCTTCCTCAAAGGGTTTCTGAGGAAAACAGCAGTGGCGGAAAAACTAATAGATGGCCGGGCATAAGTTTCTACCTCAAAGGGTTTCTGAGGAAAACGGCAGTGACGAACAAACTGATAGATGGCCGGGCATAAGTTTCTACCTCAAATGGTTTCTGAGAAAAATGGTTTCTGTGATGGCCAAACTGATGGAAAGACATGCGAATGTTATTAAAGATGATATCTTATTGGTGGTATTTTTTATATTATCTTCTTACAGGTTCCTTATTTTTTCGTTTGGAGTACGGAATCCTAAAAATGGAACCGACTGAAAATTTTATTATTCATATTCCTTTTGAGTCAAATATAATAAATAGAATGAATTTCTTAAATTTTGCTCTTTATTTAGTAGAAAATTAATAACATTTTCTAATAATTTTATAAAATTTCAGGGTTAAATGTTGTTTACATTTCACAGTCTTAGAACGTCTCACTATGCTACATTAAGAATATAAATTACTGTTTTGTGAGATATACTGAGTTTGTCAGAAATATTAAAAATTGTTTGCCTTATTAACATATTTCTTTCATAACCACCAAATACGTATTTAACGTTTACAAATCTTTAAAAGAGAAGACAATTAAAAGTAAGCATTTACATTTCAATAGAAAACAAAAAGTAACTCAATTGGTACTTATATTTTGTTAAGTTATTCTAATAACAAGTATGTTATGATACACGAACGGTATAAAAGATGACACTCACTAGGTAAACAAGTTGCTTATCTCCACACTACTGTAGAGGTTTTCCTAATAGTTTACAATATGAATAAATACAGGCAGACAACTTACATCCTAATGAATATTTCGCTCATGCAATGCAGGCTAAAGCTATAAATTTTTCAGTCAACATTTATTTATTACAGTCTATAATAAAAGAAGTTTTTATTATGATAAATTGAAAATATTTACATAAACGATTTAGTTATATGTGATAAATTAGCTAATTTTAAATATTTTTAAAGTGACTTCTGTAGGTGCACCGTGTGCATTTTTTCTGAGTAGTCGTAAACTAGGTTCCCTTCTGCATCGGCCAAGCGAGTTCACTGTCTAACACGGATACATCATTTCAAGAATTACGTTTTTTTTTAGATTATGTTATTACATTTTTTATTTTAGTTTTCACTTCTGTCGTGTAGTCATAAGCAAACACCAATGTTTCTTTTATTAGTTCTTCACATATAAATAGCAACAATCTAATCTAAAACCTATTTCAGAAAAACATCATGTCGCTACGTTCATGAATATTTTATAAATGCAGAAAACTTGAATTTTTCTTATATTAACTGAAGACTGTAATCTTGTGTGTCTTCTAATCTACACAATTTTGATGTAGATTAGAAGATGAACATGACCGCGTAATCACGAAATTCAAAGAATATCTATTCGTGATCGAATCGGAGAAAATAAAAGCACATGAGAAGTGTTAAAAAAGCAATTAATCTCGAGCCATACTTTCTCACGGACAGCCGCGGTAAAACAAGAGCCATCGCCGACCGTTAGCTGACTCGCGCCATAGCCGAACAACTGCAGCTCGACATTAACAATTCAAACGGCAGTGATGGCGTAGATCATAAATACTTGCAACCTCGTTGCTTCGACACGAATTTAATTATAACAGAGCATTTAATGAGCGTACAAAAAAAAAATATATATATAAAAGAATATAGGTTATCTGATAGGTTATCATTATTAGTAATTAGGGTTTTATTCAATATTTCCATAACGGAATTACCACAATTGTCTTTCGTACGCACTGTGACAATTGCTACCAAAGACCACTAACATAAAAAATCTTCATCTAACGTCGAAACTAAACGTGCTAATCGATCAAAACCTAAGTTACCCAAAAGTTCTGCAATAATTTATGATAAGTAAATCTCAAATACACCTGTGCCCAATATATACTTTTGTTCTACTGTAAAGATTTTTCCTGACAAGAATTTATTAAATATTGCTTATAAAAATTAGGACCTCTTCAAATTCGACCTCAGTAAATATGACAATATAAGAAATTTACATATCACAGCTGTACAAAGTACATTCTATATATTCTGTAGTGACCGATGCCAGTTACCTTCTCTTTAACGAGTAAATATTTTCGTAAATTTGTGTACCTTGAGCCCAGATTCTTCACTTTAGACGAGCATGGTCTTGGGCTATCCTATTCCTTATTCTATAAAAACGCTTTCATTGGATGTGATGCTACACGTAAAACAAACGTGATTAATATTTGGAACACCCGACTAATAGGCATTAATTTTTTCCGCCGCCTTCCTTTGCTCTTGTCAATAATATGTGTATAACATTTTTTACACCGTGCGGTAGTCAGGATTTATGTATTACCTTTTAACTTTTATTTTCCTATTTTATTCACAATCTGTTAAAATATTTAACAATAGAAAAATATTTTTAAAAAATGGGCGTTTTGATTAACTGATTTCGCCAAATGTTTTTGTACAATGAATTAAGTTTGGTAAGAAAACTAAAACAAAATTACAACCATAATTCACGCGTGCAATTTAATAACAGACACGTTTCCACGAAGAATGGCTCGCATATTAACTATTCATATTTCATATTTCCAATGTCGTCACTCGCTAGATTTACGCAAATATGGAAATTGCGTACATCAAACAATTTACCCGGTGAACTGAATTCTTAAATCTTACCAAACACGAAGGCAGTGTGAAACTAAAATAACCGCGCCCATTGCGCATCACGGCGGTTAATTATTCTCCACACGATACTCGAGTTTAAAGAAACGTTAAATACAGGCATTGTTCGTTTGTATTTTCATCGAGTTTTTATAGTGGCGCTTTTCCAAAAGGCTTTTATACAATTTTAATACGAGGTTAAATAATAATTATATTTCTTAATATTTCAATAAAACTTTTCAAGGGATATATATATAGACTTTGACCTATGTTAAATATTAAAATCGACTTCACTATTCGAAAATATCTCCAAAAGCACTATAAAAACTACTAACACACTTCGTATCAGCTCGAAAATATTACGTGGTGCTCTTTCGTCGCGGTCCATCCCACCTTCGCAAAGATAACGTGAATATACATATAGAATAATCCTGCTTGCAAAAACAAAATCGTTCCCATGGTCCACTTCACATAATAGCCTTCGTTCGCGCTATAATTCATGCAGCTAAAAACTAAAACTTACGGAGATATATTTTTAGTGAATGATTTCATTTTGGTGAACCAATCAAATCTTTAATCTGAATTTAAAGTACTATTAGGTCGGTCTTGGTGAAACAAAAGCGGAAAAATATTTTTTCGTATGAAATCGTAACAAATTAATACATTTGAAATACAATAATTTCACAAAATGGCATGTTTTATACACTACACGCCAAAATTAAAGGAATATCGAAAAATTTCAAAAATTTTAGGTTAATTTTAAGTAGTTTTAGTAATTTCGCGAAAAATCACCGAATTTAAATTGAAATAAATCTGCCAAGTACGAGTAGAACTCGCACTACGAGAGTTCCGTACACATCTAGGCACTTATAAACATTTGAGGTCACGTAGTATTTCTCTTAAATCATTTATAAAAATTAATTTTCACAACATAAATGTATTGACTTGACGACTATATCTTTCACAGGCGTTAAAACATGTCGCGTATTTAAAAAAATAATAAGACCTATGATAATCGCTAAGTTTTCCTATAACCTTTGCATAGGTTTTTTTTCAAGTACTAATTTGCCACACCCCCCCCCCCCAAATTCCCACACAATAATTTTTAAGTAAGATTAGAAATCCAAGTACTAAAATATGTGCGCGTTAATATGTTTTATTACAATGCCAAATTTTAAATTTCTACGTCAAGCGGTTTCTGAAAAAAATGGCTGTAACAGAAAGTCACGTGAATGATCTGATGAGGGTTCCATTATTCCCTTTGAGGTAAAGAAGGGTTCCTTTAAAAAGAACTTTAAAACGAAAAACTTATAATTTTTAAGCATTTATTGAGAATTTTTTGTCTCTTACTTCCGCAGAATTACAGTTATAAGGAAAATTTTAAAAAATAATCCCCAATTTTTTGTTTATATTTTTTTTTCATAAAATTCATTAATGGCGTCTTCCTACACTCCTGTAGATTTGTTAGTGTGATACACAATATGAGACACCAATAACAGAATGAAACGTGGCCATCTTCAACACTAATTTGATTTGAATTAGTGTTCTGTACCTCAAAAAGAAAAAAACGGAGCTCCTCTAAGATAACATACCTGCCTATAAGTTCGGCTTTGATGTTATTCGATAGCTGTTTGACGATCATCCTTGTTCCGTTACATAGTTTTAGAGAGTTGAGATTTCTGTGTAGTATGATCGGAGATCCAATTTTCAGTCGAAGGCAGTGTAATGGCATTCCTGGTACTAGCAAAAAGTTTAAAAATTCTGTAGGGAAGTGGACACTTTCTAAAACGTTTACCATCGTGTCGATCGATTGATATATTCTCTCTTCACCGGGAATTTTCTTTTGAATATTAAAGGTGATATCGTCGACAATAATATTTTTAGTTCCCAAAATTGCCCTCTGAAATGGTCACTCCGGATTGGTATAGTTATCAACAATGTTTAGATAAATTTGGTCGATGAGTTTGTTCTCAGTTGCAGAAATCACTATTGAGTTCAACGAGGCAGGTCGTCTGGTCAGTAGGATACGATATAAAGTTTTTGAGCTAAATCTGCTAATGCTTCATTTTTCGATAAGTTCAACTCTCATCAGAAGATAATTTTAGCTTGTTTTAGAAGTTCCCCCCGTCCAGATGCTCTTGATATTTTACCTACTGGGAATTGTTCTTCGGCTATATTCAACGGTAGTTGTAGGTCGGAATGTGAAGTTCGTTCTCCTTATATAAATGTGGCGGCAATGCATGCCGGATGATGCCAGTACAACTGCGATGTGTTGTTTAGCACGTATTTCTGCCAGCAATAGATTTATTAGAAACGTTTTCCCAATGCCGCCTGGTAAATAATTCCGCCAGTGTTGTTGTTGATCCGATTTTTTATTGCTAAACATTTATCTTCTAGGCGAATGAGTGTTTCATTGAAGATGTCGTCGTTAAATTCGGTGGCCTGTTCTGAATGAGCTTGTCGGATTTGGTACGGTATGTCATCACTCATAATCTCTTTGAAGGAGTCCCATAGCTGTTTTAAATTCGATGGGTTACATGTTGTTAGTATTATGGCGCATAAGTCTCTGATTTTTGCAGCTGAGACTGTGAGTGAGGCTTCTTGTAGTGTTAATTCCCAGTGGTTGTCGTTTTCCAGTAATCTTAAGCGTGTTGGTATGCTTCTCTGTACGTCTGGCATAGGTAACCGTCAACAGTCTTCTGTGAAACTGTTGGTCCCCATATTTGGTGTAGCAACATCCGGAGATAGAAACATTCAGCGTTGTTCGGATGTACGGTCTATACTCGGCCTAGTGCGTTAGTTTTCATGATTCCTGGATGATCCTCCACTGGAATTCTTTGTTTTCGTCGTTGAAAGATTTTTCTTGTTATGTTCCACGTATAATAAGGTAGGGACGTCGATATATAGTAATGTTTTTGGGAATGGATTCGTTTGACGCAGTTGGAAAAAAGCTGTTAATGTTGTGTTCTTAGGTGGTTCGCTTGCAATTATTCTAGCAGTGTCTTTTGTGAAGTAAACTCTCTGTTCAGTCTCTACATGTACTGCTAGATGTTGCACAGTTCGTTAGTTTTCATGTATGGGAAAACGAGATGGGACACGCTGCTTTGTTAGTATTGATGTAACTTCCTATTTGATACATGAGAATCTCGTTGTTTCTGTTTTGTTGTTCACTGTCTTTGGCTATTTGAAATACTGCCATGTATTGGATGATTTTGTCGATATTCGTTGGTTGTTTCGTGTAGCCATATTCGATTGTGTGAGTGAGGCACTTCTCGTTTTTGCCATTCAGTTGTTCATTCTCTACATCATTCAGCATCTAACGATTCCAAAGATGTGGTATTTTGTGATGACTTCGATAAATCTCATTTGTTTTTATCGGAAAACTCGGGCTATTATGTCGTGTCAATCCATGGGGCTTGTCCGTATCTCAGTTGTTCTTTGATTTCTGACCACGATAAGTTGCATGTGAATGTTATGAAGAGGTCAGGTCGTCCATATTTTCTTACATAGGTCTTGAGTGTATTCGTGCCATGTGTCTTGGACTTCCTTTGGAAGATGAGCGTCTTGCGTCTCAAGGTTGATGTATTCCTCCGTGCGTAGTTTCTTCTGATTCAGTCTTATGTAATGCGTCCGCTCCGGTTCTATTTTTGCATACTAGACATGTATACAGACATGCATATGACAGGAATTGTTAGAATTTCTTCCAACAATTCCTGGTAGATAAGTATCGGCGAGTGTTGAGAATGTGATTGTACGTTTCATTGTCTCTGATCATTAATCTGCAAGCGTAGAACTTCTTGGAAGTGACTGTTTTGATTGTTTCTACGTCTGTTTCAGATTGGATTTTGTTTCACCTTATAATGATATCCGCCCTCTCCGTGCAAAAATATTAATTGATATTGGGTGGGTATTATAACTTTATAGTCATCAGAAATCATTCTGTTTTGAATATGTGAATAAGTTGGTTGTATTTGTGTAAGATCCTTTGTACATCTAGGATAATTTTTCGTCTAAGTCCACTAATGTTTGTGCATCGTTGATCAAATTTTATTTTTTAATTTCCGATGAATTTCCATTTTGTGATAGATATGTCCTTTGATGGAAAAAACATAATCTATTTCATCTCTATTAGTTTCTGATCGAAGTGAAACCGAAAGAAGTCGTGTATAAATTCCTGCGGAGGTGCTTCCAGTAGTGGTAGTCGAATTTTTCCACTGTATTACTTTGATTACTCACACTTCACTGTTTGTTTTTATTCACGCACGTCACTTCACTGATTAGAAACTGACGATCGAACCCACGACGGATCTTATATAGCCCTACCAATGGGTAGCCCCACCCATACAAAAAGGCTTCGAATGGTCCAC
The DNA here is from genome assembly GCA_039881145.1 of Druceiella hillmani. Classification (NCBI taxonomy): domain Eukaryota; kingdom Metazoa; phylum Arthropoda; class Insecta; order Lepidoptera; family Hepialidae; genus Druceiella; species Druceiella hillmani. The sequence continues at coordinate 39,415,373 of JAYKKI010000008.1, read as the reverse complement.
GATGTTGCAGAACATTCCAAAATATTCGAGAGTGTTCTGAATTGTTCCACAATAATCTGCAATGTTCCGGGATGTTCCCGAACGTTCTAGACTATTCCCAAACATTCCAGAATGTTCCGGTATGTCCTGGAATGCTCTCGTATACTCTCGAATGTTCTGAACTTTTCTAAAAATTCCTAGACGGCGAAACTTCCAGCCCTTAAGCACGTCCTTCAGGAAAAAACGGGAACCTTCTTCATGGATGGGGGATAGAGAGCTACTACACCATATAATTCCCTTGATCGTACCAGGATTCGTTTTTGAGTTTTATCGGCACGCATATTGTACGCTTACTTTTATAATACGTATTGATTATATAAAATTCTGTTAAATCTTAAAGTAGAGTTGTTATTAAATCTTCCTAATCCCCAAGGTATCGAGCCCACTCTTTAATAAAGAAACGAATTTTCGTTCAAATTTTTTTTATTTCATCCTTTTGCTTTTGACGTCCGTTAAAAAGGGTTTTAATCAATTTAAACATACAATAAAAATCTGCCGAAGCAATTATTATTTCCACAGATAATATCACGGAAATAATGTCATACACCCAAAATTTTTTATGACCATATTGAAAATTAAAAAGCAGCGTTTCTTTATATTGACAACTCTAATAACTTTTCTTCTCATATATTCTCATGATGGTGTCAAATCTGTGTTCAAATAATCTGCAGACAAAATAAAAGGCATTTTAGATAACAGGTTCAATCATAACTCATGTTTTCTACAGCTGTCTGATGATTCACAGTATTATTGGATGCCAAGAAAACAAGTTTCACCAAGACGCGGCCGTGCCAATGTTTCGGAATAGTGTCAGTAAGTCAATGGATCTGATAAATTATTGCAAGTCATGATGATTTTTAAAGTCCATAGTAACGATATAATAATTACCAACATAATGGCCTTCGTATGTCAAGGCAATATAAGTGAAACTTCGACATCTTATAATTGTGAGCACACTAGAGCTGACGTAAAATTAAAAAATACACTCTTTTAACAAGTTGTATAGAACTAGCTTTTAACTCGCGTCGTTTAAAATTTAAAAGGAGAAATTAAAACATGCAGTTTGAATGATTGAGTCTCATCTTAAATGATTAAGGGACTCATCTTCAATGATAAAGGGACATTAAATACTAAGTCTTTACTTTCGTGACTTTATAATACAAAAGATAATGAAAACGAAAACATTTGCCTCTAAATTAGGAATTAAAGGGAGTTACTCTGTTGCTCCGTTATATTACGTACGTTTCAAAAAATCAGGTCGATCTATTGCAACGTGAGAGAAAGACAAACACACTTTCGCATTTAATAATTTACAAAGAAGATAATAATTTACAAACTAAAATACGTTTAGATACTGTAATGTTATATACTACTCTATTCTAATTAAAATTACTGTTTGAAATTCGGTAGATACAATAAAACAAGCATGCCATAAATTCTGTAAGATTTATGGATTAACTATTCAAGAAAGCAAGAACATAAATATTTTATATATTTCACCTATTTTTCACAATATAACGTATTCAGATTGCCCTAGGATTTATTCTGTCGACAACCACTTAATTAAGTTTGACATGCTTTGAAATAATTTTATTTCCTTATTTAAGAATAGCCTTAAAATCAGTTTAATTATTCAAAGATGAAAAGCAAGTCGCTTCGCATCTACTGGTCATAACGAATCGGTGATTCAGAAGTTAACTCATATGATACCCTAAATTCTAGAAATCTAATTATATATGCAGAGGTTTACGTATGTATGCTTATGTAAACAATTCAAGTATAAATATATAATACAAATTTTCAACCAGACACTGGTAACGCAACTTGGCTTTTGCTTTTTTAACTATTTTTTTAGATTAAAAACGTTATCGCAGGAGATAAAGCTTAAACGCCCTATTTATGAATAGATAAATTTCACGAAAATGTAGAGCAAGTTGATAAATAAATCATTAAAATCCACTCCAGTGAATATAAGTGTACACCAATTAATACGTGTGCTAAAAAGCTGTAAGAGATAGAATAATGTATGAAACAATTTTAGCTATTTATTAAATCTACTATTGAATATATTTGGCGTTAATTTTGTAAAAATTCATTATTCACAATTAAATGAAACTACGTGATGTAGTATTATTTCTACTTTCTTTAAGTTCTTTATCACGACCTAGGTTTCGTTGTATTACAACATCTTCAGGTGGGATATTAGCAAAGATCTTTGCTAATAGCCCACCTGAAGATGTTACAGGTAGGTCGTGGTAAAGAACTTAAAGAAAGTAGAAATAATACTACATCACGTAGTTTCATTTAATTGTAAATATACTATGTAATATGACGTCTAAGGCGGGAGACATTTTCGATGAAGTATTTCAATATTAAATACTTGTGGTTGATAATATTTTATTTTCATTCATATGCGTATTCACGGTTTGTTTCAAAGAAAGTAATTTGGTTTATCAACTTTATTTTTAATTTTTTAATAAAATTTATATCCGATATGTATACCCCTTTCTTTACTTGCAAAATATATATTTTAATACTGTTATTATACATAACGCAAACTAATTCATTTTTCAATTTCAGTTCTTTAAATCAAGATGCATATCTACTTATCTAAAAATTTTACAATAAATGCGACAGTTCAATTATCGTTACATATATAATAATACAATAAATGGATACTCCGTTTACTGTATTATTAAATTAATCCTTGGCAGATCCGCTTTCAAAATATGGGTAAATTTCGAACATATTCCAAATAAAACGCTTCAATTCGAAGCGATTTTAATATATTTAAAGCAAGAGTTTGGTATAACTTCGACTTTGAAATCTAAAGTGTCTTGATATTTCTAATTAAAATACTGCGTTAAAATAAACATTTATATTAAATTTACAGATTTTATTTACACCAAATTTAGACGGCAACATAAAAGACCTATGTTATATAAATTATAAGCCACTAAGTTTGTTGCTACAACAACATTACTGACACTTCTTAAACCGTATCACCAAAATAGAGAATAATCGGTATACACGTAGACATGTCTACGTATATATAATATCTTATTTGGCGCTCTGTGATCGCAGTCTAGTCAGTGTTAAAGGAAACGACATGAAGGTTTAAATACGCAAAGAAATACATGGCGTAATAATAAACATAATGCTCTGTAACCAATAACCAGCATATAGTTGAAATAAGACCGTTTAATAATATCCGTTTGAAACGCCTATGTATCATTTATGTAATTTAAATAAATTTACCGTAAGGCAAACGTACTATGCACGATAAAACACCGTTTAAAATGGTTTAAAAACTATGAGAAGTCAGTCTCGGCATTCTGATCCGATTCTCAACACAGAAAGTTGGAAATTATCTCTTAGCGACGGAGAAAGAGTTGCGCTCGGTCGGATAAAGATGATGGCGCGGGATAAAAAATATAACAATGGTCGCGATAGCGGTGTCAAATAACACTTGCACGCACTATACGCTCGTAACATATTAAGGAATGAGGTAAGCTGGTGAACGAATCGATAGTACAATAGAATATCAAAGCGTGAGAAATGTAACCGTAGCCAATTAAGTGATTGCAGAAGTGCTACCCTTCGTCTTCAAAGTTGAAAACACATAAGAAACAGGAATATTAATTTCTCAGATTATGTTAAATACAAAATTATCGGACGACTAAAAGGAGAATTATTTAATATAGGAATTTTATTCTAATAAAATTCTCCTGACACGAAAACGATTATTATCTAAAAGTCGTAGCTATGATAAAGTTGTCACGCTATTTCTATGCGGATAGTGCCATTACGCAGTCGGAGACGATGTGTGTTACGCCATCATATCCACACCATCCGCAACTATATGTCTTTTGGATTATAGATTCATTTCTTATCCAAAATGTAATTTCGAAGTTCCTGAGTTTGATCGTTTCCATTGAGTCTCTTTATTAAAGACAATTTTTGAATTAAAATTAGCACCAAAGAACACATAAAATATTAATTGGCAATTGCTACTACACACAAAATATAGAGCCGTGATAGAAGAATAATCCTTAAAGAAATTTCCTGAATACAGTGGATTGGGTCTGGAACGGTGATTTTAAAACTTGCGCATTGTGATACTCCGCGAAATGACGCGACACGGTGAGCTGACAATTGACTTTCATAGACTTAGGAATTAAAAAAAATAAATTTTAAGGGTCAGAAAAAATCGACCCTTAAAACATATTTTTAGAGTCGTTTTTTAACTGAGTACAGTTTTTGTTTAAAATTACTATGCTCAAATATGTCATAGTACTAATTATGCCATTAGTGCGGCCACAACTGCGGATTTTTTTAAATTTTAGAAATGTTTGTATTATTTTTGGAATTTATTGAATTTTAAAAATCAATTTTCATATATAGCGCCCGGTATAAACTTTTATGAGTAGTAAAAGGAGAAGTTCATAAAGTACGAAATTTAGAGCGTTAAAAAAGTATAACCGTTAGGTGGCCTCTCTGCGCAACATTTCTGGGCATCTTTAGAGTGGGATATGTGTTTATTTGGCATTTTCTTATAGTGTAATCGTAATGTAGCAACCTATGTGTGACACACTCAGTTGTCACACATAGTTTACTATCTTTCGCTTATATCAAGATGTAATCAGTAAATGCCATTATGTGTAAATATATTGTGTCTCCTATCCTAAAAAATTAAAGTCTCTTAATTTTTACTTCTTAAGATTGTGTTAATAGACAAAGCATAAAACCAGATTAAATGACGATTAAGTAAGAGCAGAGATTTGTTTTGATACAATTTTTCCCCCAGCGCAATACGTGCTACGCATCAATCGTCAGCTAATTTCAGGCACAACTGTAATTGACATATCGAATTATTTACCGACAGTTGTAAGGGTCGTTCGTTTTGGCTGAAAGTATTGAGTTTAACAAAAGTAGTAAAATGAGTACAAGAAAAAGAAACTACACGGAAACAAAAGAACGGTATTGTCGTAGATATTTGTCTCCTACAAAGATATAATTGAAAATAAACGCACCGACAGAGTAAATGTGAAGATGAAAAAAACGCTTGGGACGCTATTGCCGAGAAATATAATGCTAGTGGTATTATTAATGAAAGGGTGGTAAGCACAGTCAAATGTTCACGTTTATAATGAAAATAGAATACAGAATTAATTTGTTTGAACGAATGTAATTCCTTTTTTTTAAATAATGTCCAAAAAAGCGTGTACCTTATTTGTTTAGCCAAAAGGACGTCAACTCTGCCGACTTTGCCTTAATACAAAAGCCAAGCAGAGAAGAGAATTGGCAAAGGAACGGCAGCAGTGGATGGCCACCGGCGGAGGAGGCGTGATTAGCGACATCCAAATTGACCCGTCGTTTCCTTAATAGCGCCAGCCCAACCCAGCAATTCAATCGAGGTAAACAACGCGATTTTATATAAGTGTACAATTAATCTTATATAGTATTTTTTAGAAAATGATTAATATAGTACCGGGGCATCGAAAGTTTTTAGATTGATTTATTTGAAGTGAATTTTATTCGAAGTTACATTTAAAACTGAAGAAGCAGTATTACAAACGAAGGTAGTTTGTAATTTAATTACCTTTAAAATTACAAATTGTAAAATTCATTTAAAAACCTTTCAACTGAACTTTTATTTTATTTTCTTTCTAGTGATATTCGAAAATGTGTTGAAATTTAAAATTTATAAATTTATGATATTCACAAATTGACATTGAATTAATTAACTCTTAATTATCTACAGATCCATCTGACGAGTAGAAGTGAAGTTTTTGCTGAAGCCGCGGAAACTTCGCCAACATGTTTTGAAGAGTTTCTGCTGATCAGCTTAGGGATGAGGTACAGGAAACCATTCTGAACGTGGACACGAATGTACCAATACGCAGGAGAGGCTGGTGCCTCTCGGATATCCGACTCACTTTCAGTCAACGTCAGTTGCTTCAGACAGAAGAATTAAAAAAAATGTATGAGGCATGAATTGAGCAGAGACAACGAAGAGAAGACGAGCTCCATGCAATCCGCAAACAAATTTTGTTAAGCAATCTAGAGAAGCGAAGGCTCGTGCTGAAGTTGCAGCGGGAATTGAAAAATAAATTAAATACATTTTTAGATCATTAATTTTTTTACTTGTACATTTTTATTCTATTTTGTATTACTATTTTTATTTTTATAACTTTTATTTTTATTAATTTTTCTGCTCATATTGTGTTTTATTTTATATTTTTGATCTTACATAAAAATGGTGGGATTTTTTTACTAATTATTAAAGTCGCATTTATGTTGTCAAGCTTTGTTAATAAGAGTCTATAAGTATATATTACAATTTGGTAAGAGATTTGTAAAATAAATGTTCAATGAAATGGTGTATTAACCATTGAAATAGAATTTTCATATAGAACCCCTATGAAAAATGGTTTAAATTATCAAGTCCAAACTAATTTAATGCACGTTTTTGTTTTAGTTATGGGCAAATTAAACCATACATTGCATTTCAATAACATAATTTTTACTGAATGTAGTTTCTGTCATCAATTTAACAAATAATGCAATTATGTTTGCAAGTATTTGTTAAATTATCAAATATGGAGAATAAATATGTATAACTTAACTATATAACTTCCTGAATTAAAGCAGTCACTGGCTTATATCATATAGTCCAAGCTAATTGAATGCACATTTTAATATTCTGGATATCGGTAAAGTAAACCATCTAGTGCAAACTAATTTTAATGCACATTTTAATATTCTAGCTATAGGTAAAGGGAATCATGGGAATCTAGTTAGATTGAATTTCAATAATGGAATTTTTTAATTCCAATTTAAGATACTAATAAATGACTTTTCAAAATATACTAAATATTTTTGGAGTTTACTCCTTAAAAATTGATTTTCATATATAGCGCCGGGTATGAAGTTTTATGAGGAGTACAATCAGAAGTTCAGAGCGTTAAAAAAATGCGGAGAGGCAACCGTGAGGTGGCCTCTCAGCGCAACATTTCTGCGCATCTTAGAGTGAGATATCAATATGTTTATTTGGCATTTTCTTATGGCGTGATCGCAATGAGGGAGTATGACACGCATAGTTTAATATCGTTCGCTTATATCAAGATGTAATCATTAAGTGTCATTTTGTGTGAATATTCGGTGTCTCCTATTCTACCAATTTAAAAAATCTCTTAATATTAACGTCTGGTGTTACTAAATGTTTTTAATTTTGTTGTATAAATGTGATTTACTTGAAAATAATTATATTGTGAGCATTTTTTTATTAAAGCATTTTCCGTTCACATTTAATGATATTGATATTTATATTTATATAGTGTTACCTATTTTATACATTCCCAACAATCGTACTTAAGGAGTAAACTTCAGTCGCGCGTCGGGACTGACAGGCACAATTTTTTTTCCTTGTGATATGTTTTAATGCTAAAAATACAAATATAAGTCTGAAACCTCACGTTCATTTAAATTTATATAAAGGATATGGGTCGAAACAAAAGAGTGTCAAAAAACCAACAAGAAATATAAAAAAAATATTTCCTAAATTTAAAAAAAATCCGCAGTAGTGGCCGTTATGTGGAGTATGTCAACAAATTACGAATAATTAGTACCATGATCGTCTGTAAAGATATGATGGTTTACCTTGCGGTTCCAGAAATAAACTAATTTTTCAACCATACAAACTTTTTGTAAAAAAAATTTTAAGTCATCCATTTCCAGGCTAAATTAACTGCGTGACGTATTTGAGCATATTAGTGGTAAACAAAAGTTATATCCAGCAAACGACCCTTAAAATTTAAAATTCCTAAATCCATGAAAGTCGATTTTCAGCACACCGTGCGCGCGACTATATGAAGTATAATGCAGCACGTAGCGACCGATTTGCTTCACAGAAAAAAGGCTAAAGCGCCGCGCAGATATAGTGCCTTTTGGGCCTCAAACTCAATTTGACGCTCAAGCCTAATTTATCGTTGTTTAATCTTGTTTAATAATTTTTAAAACGTATTTTTCTCAAAAACTTTTATAGGGTTTCATTTATAGAATAATGTTTATGTAGAATTTATCGTTCTACAAAACTTAATTAGAATTTTTTTTAAACGATTTTCAAAAACACGTTTTAAATTAGAAAAAATAATTAAAAGTTGAACTTCTATGCAAAAAGCAGCTTCTAGCCTTTCAGTGAATATTCTAGACTTTAAGGGCCTTTACGTGTATTTTATATTCAAAATACACGTAGAGGCAAAATTCGCAAATCAATCATTTAAATTCCACAAGTTTAAATAAAATGTTTCCAAATTCAAAATCTAATTTATATATATTTATTTCAAATTTGAATTCAACCGATCCAATTATTTCGGAGTTATATCGAGGATAAACAGGTAGACAAATACACCGACAGACAAGCAAAAAGATAAACGTGTAACGTTAATAGGATATGTAATTATAAAAGTACGCCACACGAACGAAGCAAATTTCGTTTTTTTCCACACAATAGGGGCTACTATATATTCAATAGGTAGTTTCGCACATTATGAAATACTATACACAATTATTGATAGGTATGCATTGCTGGAGCTCGTGAGTTGCCGGACGCCTCGAGTGTTCTGTACCATTTCTCAAAGACGGCGCGCGGTTTGCACATCATTTCGAAAAGTTCGCGCGCGTTGTCTAGCAATCGGCGTACCGTCTGTACGACGAATTCCCGAAAACCGTCGGTTGTGAACTAGAGACTGGGATCGGCAGCGATCCGCTTTGTATTTGAAATTTTATTATTATTATGTAAAATTAGCACTATATACGACCTACTTTCCGGATTAGTTTGAAAAAAAATCGTCAAAATTATCTATCTCTATCATCGGCGAAAACTGTGTATTAGGAGTTAGTTAATAGGTATAGTTAGAATATTTTTTGGAATCATTTCTAAAATATAAAAGATGATTTAGTCCCATTACTGAGAAATAATTAAAGTTAATAAAAAATATCTTTTATTTTCAACATTTTCTAATTATGTCTACATGCTTCATTGTCTTGAATAGAAATTCCATGAACAAAAACGTGATAAAATACTGAGCTATCGGTCTAGTATAACCAATTTTTTTATATTTTCAGTCTATTTGCATAATTTTTGTTTTTTTTCATTTTTGTAATGTTTGTTTTAATTGATAAGAGCTTTTTTATACACTGTATGTACATTTTATTATTTCGTGGGTTCTATACTGGTTTGATATATATAGTTACCACGAGAAAAACACTTTGACTTCGAATCGATTCCCAGCATTCTAAATTTTGCTGCTGGAATTTATGTAAAAGCAATTTATTGTTTCGTCGGAAACTGCAATAATTTTAAAGAGAATGACATTCTTATGGAATGGAATTTTTGGGATACGTGAAATATGTGCTTTGGCAAAATCAACGGCCCGCCAACGCTTTCGGCAGTTGCAATCGCGGCCGGCGAGGGAGCGGGCAGTGCACGGTGCGCAGGTTATAAGTGGCTCGAATGTGCGGAAAGGGTTTGTCGGCAAGACAGATAGTGTGAAAGGGCAGGTGGACGTCTGCTTTTCATTGACTTAAAACCACACATAGCTATTCTTTAAGACCTTTCCACTTAAAACAGTCCTATATTTTGAGAAATGATTTTACGTTTAATTTTTTTTTGTTTTATATGCCTCTAAAAGAACTGTGCAAACTTCGACTTATTATGCAATACAACTTTTTGTTAAATATAGGCGCTGTTCTCTGACTATTATCATTTTGACAACTTTTTTGCAACCCTATTGTATAAAACTGGATAAAATATAGCCTGTGTTAGAAAGTAAGATATCTCCTACGTATTTTTTTTTAAATTGATTCAGTGGTTTTCGAAATTACGTGAAGGTAAAGTATTGTGAAATTACACTAAACGTGTCGACATAGTGAAATTTTCGACGTCAGAGTGGCCTCGGTAGGTTCATTTCCTTAGAAACAAATCTCTAAGAGCGATGAAATACATGGTCAACTTAAAATTACAAAAATATTTTTTGAGATACATATCGGTAAAGATCTTTCCATAAAACTCAATATTGTGTTTATATACTCATATATGAAATAAACAACGAGCTACTGCGTTTCGTTACCCTACATGGCTGAGGACGGAAACGGGATACGCATCGAGGGGCCCTGACTCGCCCTGTGCTGCATCATGCTGGCAAGTCACTCGTGCATGTTGACTTTTTTCGACACGCTCGATGAGCAAACTCAATTTACCTTATTTTTATTTAGCAAAAGTAATAATTTCTATCCTTACATATCATGCTTCGATGTAGTGATTTTAGCCTGCTCAGCAAGTCTATGAGTTGTCGATTTAAAATCACTATACCTACTGCTTTTAATTGAACCTTCATCCGGCAAAAGTTCATATAGTGTTGGGTCCAAGGGTTACAAGAATAAAAATGACTGTATTAAATAGAGAAAATGAGGAAAAATAAGCCCTTGGAAGTATTATTTATATATTACTTTTAAGTATTATTTAGTATTTATAAACTTGTGTTTTTTTATGAAAAATCAGATTATTTTTCGTACTAATTTGTAAATGTTGTTTCTCTAAAACTCTTTGAGCCAATAAGATGAAACAAAGCACAGATGATCCTAATACCGAGATTCACAGGTCCGACAGAGTCTTAGAACAAGCCACGCAAATTAAAAAAAAAAACGACGAGCCACGCAAATTAAAAATACGTACTTTGTTACAATTTTATTATTTTTTTTAAAAACAATTCTTGATATATTAAAAATATAATACGTACGCGTTTATTTTTATTTTATATTATGATTTCAAATTACTTCATTGGTACGCATGTCCAGTAGAAGCTGGACTGCTGGACATACAACTTTATTACTAAAATGTGAATTTGTCGACGTTTAATGTTAGCGTCTCTTTACACGTTCAAATACAAAAAAAAATCGAAAGATGGTTCCAAAAACAGGATATAAAGTAGCCATATTGTGAATTAAAAACAGATTTTGTTAAAATGAATTTTGCGTTTATATTAGTAGACAGTGGAGTAACATTACATACAACAGCGGAGTTAAATAAGTTACTTGTAATTGGCAACTGCATAACAACAAAATAATATAATTATTCTTGTAATGAGACGAGTAGGTGTTTAGTAATCTAATATGTGATATTATATATAAAAAACGAATTATTATTTACCTGACTTTCAGTTGTCACTGGCTTGCGACGACGGCTATCTGAAATAAAAAAAAATGTTATATTAAAACTAAAGAAAAAAAATATCCCTATAAAATAGAAATTTACGCAGTAAATATCATTTCGACAGGTGCTAAAAAGTGAAATGAAGAAACGATTCTTTAGTATGGCTTAGGCAAGTGTATTTTGATACACCTCTGCTGGACGACTTCGAGCGGCAAAGCGCAGACCGCACCGCCCGCGTGGAGCGGTCCGTGACGGCGCGTCCGTCGCCACAGTAGTTTTGTTTACGATACGGAAGCAATTACCAAGTCAAGGTCGCCGACCCCTACTATCCAGTATCCAGCAACATTAGCTCACCGTTGTCACCTATTGGACATCCGCCCGCACGAAAAAATACAATTATAGTTATGTGGAGCGTTCTCCATTATAATGATAGTCACGACTTCAACCGTGCTCTGTTATCATCACTCATTTCAGTAAATTTAAGTTTTAATGAATGAATAGTTTAGACACTGCTCGTACTATAGTACAGTATACGTACAAGTAATTGTAAGTAGAAGGAAGGTAGAAGTAGAAGGAAATCTAAAACGTCTACATATCACAGGATAGAGAGAGGCCGACCTGAAAAGAGTACGCTGAAGGTGTACTGTAGGCGTACTGTAGAAGGCCTACTGGTAGCCTGGCTATAGGACTCAAATAGAACTGGAATAACGAAATAGGTACATACATTTATTATATATAGGCTACAGCGTTGTTAAGCCAAGGGGTAATATTTGGCATCACCACCTTGTAAAGTATATTCGGATTGGAACGGATTCAAGGATCAGGAACTAGATTATATCCAATATTGGAAATTTAGCATCCTTAGGATGAGTTACAAATAAACATATTTTATTCTTATTATTTCCAAGTACTTTCTCGTGGCAACAGTAAAATGCGATATTATAGAAATCATACACCAGAATTACCGACAGTTACACCAGCTGTACTGACTATAACAATAACTTATTCTTATGACAATAAGCGGGTTTACTTTCATTCGTCAACAAACACTGGATGTTGAATATAAGCCGACAAACTATTCGTCCACACATGTTTATGACGACTACCTTTAACATATACTATTCTTCCATGCACTTTCTACCCTTTGGCGGTCACTGACGACGTTTAGAACAATTAAGTCAGCTTTTGTAAATACGTTATCACCGCGGTGAGGCATGCGATTAAAAAGACATTCACAATTATATAAACGAACCGTAACTATAATTCAAAGAGTTCAAAGCTATCGCAGCGGAACTCCGAGAATTGTAACTAAGTAGTGCACACACTTGCCTTGTTTTGAACGCATCTATCAATAATTTCAAAATATGTATATACGAAAGTAGAAATGATCAGGTGAAATTTTATTAAGTTGTACAAAATGTGAATTGGAATACAATATTTTATATTATATACCTATTAATATTATATTAAATCCTACTGAACTTACTAGTAAGTACTGTACGAAATAAATTCGAAAATTAAGTAATCACTCAAATGGCAACCCTATAATGTTATAGGGTTGCCATTTGAGTGATTTTAGTCTTAATATTAGTAAAGAATGATTTGAAAGACTCACAATTTCATATCCATTAGAGAAAATATCAGGACCTTCAGCCTTGCGGTGTGCAAATTATATTATATAATTTAAATTTTAAATTATATAGCAAGACTTGCGGTTGCTTATAATTGAGCATAGGCTTTGTGGTTGAAGTGCTAATATTACTAGACTACGGCGAGTAATTTGTTGTAGTTTCTTAAAAAAAAGTATCACTAATGACATAATATGAAATGAGAATACTGTAAAATATCTAATGACGGAAATAAACTGAGATTCAGCTAACTAAACGGACCTGTAATTGTGTGAAAAGACCCATATTTCTTAATATCATTCTAAAGATGTCGTTTTATTATTAGAATATTATTGTTTTGATAAGTAAGTTTTGGAAATAATGGTTACAATAGGGTACCGATAATCTTAATGTCCTTTAAATCGCGGAACGGTCTTTTGACTGTTGCAGTTATTAATGTCGCAGGATTTGCATTACAACGATTTGAATACTTTGAAAAGTCTCTTGCTCAAGGCGGCTTGCGCATCTTTAGCTGTATTTTCCATTTGGTTTAGATAGTTTCTGTATAATTTGAATTTAGCCTTCAAGGAGATTCGCTAAATTCGGTAAGGTGAAATTCTATAAATCGTAAAATTATCCTGGAAATAGCAAGAAAATTAGGAGAAACCACACATAACAGTAATTCAACTGTTTGAAAGGAATATATATATATATATATATATATATATATATATATATATATATATATATATATATATATATATCAATGTTGAGAAACAGAACGTTCAATGAACTAAATATAAATTGTAACATGGTGGTAACGGTCTAACGGGCGAACGATGCTAAACTGCTTTTGTGCGCTGATAATTATGAGACTATTCACAAAAACACCAAACTGTTTCGCATATTCTTCAACTTCCTCGAAGATTGATTGTCAGCATCATCGTTACAGTTCCCTTTACGCAACGGCCGTTATATTTAAAAGACTAACAGTGCTTATTTTTTGTAACTGCTTGCCGAGTAGAAGGCCAGTGCCGAATACTTGATATTACACAAGCAATAGCAGCAAAAAATGCAATTGTGAAATTACATTCTTTACAAATGCTAGTATCGAATTTCACGGTGTATTTGTAGCCCTTAATTTTCATTTAAGAAATTACTCGTACATTTATCATTAAATCCTACGTGTAGCGTAATGTCTTTTCAAGGCTTTAATATTTAATAAACATTTTCCACTCGTTACACAGCAAAAGAAACTATTCAGTAAAACTAAAGGACCTCCGAAAATTTGGAAAAATTTAAAACACTCGTGTACTTGGCGAAAAATGGTTTGATTAATTGTACAAAGTTTCGTGCTTTTTAATAAATTCTTAAGATATTCTTTATCAACTACATTTACAAAGATAAAGATTAAATAACTTTCAAATACAAGAGATTCATTTTACTTTCGTTTTTAGGGCTCCCCACCTCAAAAAGGAAAAAGGAATCCTTATGGGATCACTTCGTTGTCCGTCTGTCTGTTTGTCAAGACCCTTTTTCTTAGAAAAGCATAGAGGTATCAAGTTGAAATTATTATCAAGTACTTAGGTCTACGGTCCCTTGGAGTTTTAAAAAAATTAAGCTTCTAAGTCAACGGAATAAAAAAAACCTAAAAATACAGCCATTTATGCCGCATATTTTCACACTCGCAAATAAATCTAAACCTATAGGGTACTTCTTGTTGACCTAGAATCATGAAATTTGGCAAAAAGCAAGGTCTCATAGCACTAGTAAAGGAATACATCTGAAAAATTTAATTTAAAGTTATATCACATAAAAAAATATTTTTATTAAATATGCGCCTGTGAAAGATATAGTAGTCAATATATTTTCGTTCTAAAAAATTACAATTTCGCAAATAGTTTAATAGGAATATTATCTACCATTAAATTTGTTTAAATGCCTAAATATGTACAGAACCCTTATAGTGCAAGATCCACTAGTGCTTGACAAAGTTTTTTTAATAATCATTTTACAATCCTTTAGTTGCTCGCTGTCAAGTAAAAAAAAGTAATTTTTTTTATTTTGACTGCTCGTAACTCTTGAAGAAACATTCGAATAAAAATTTATGAAAATATTCCCTTTAAAGAAGTATTAAGATGATTTAATATTTTTTTAATTCTTAGTCATAATATCTATTTTAAAACTAGGTAGAAATTCGATTATTTACCCTTTTTTTTGTAGAACATTTTGTCAGGTTTTGAAAAACAATTTCATTAATAAAGGCTTTTAAGGCGAAAAGCTTTTCAAGTATTATCGTTCCAAATGGCCGAAAACTTCGATTTTGCCCTACATGGTGAATTCCGCGGTATCGGCATAAATTAAATTATATGATCTCAGCAATTTCACAATTAAATGAACCTACGTGATGTAGTATTATTTCTACTTTCTTTAAGTTCTTTACTACGACCTAGGTTTCGTTGTATTACATCTTCAGGTGGGCTATTAACAAAGATGGGATTAAGATGTTGTAATACAACGAAACCTAGGTCGTGGTAAAGAACATAAAGAAAGTAAAAATAATACTACATCAAGTAGTTTCATTTAATTGTGAATAATGAATTTCTACAAAATTAACGCCAAATATATTCAACATAGCAATTTCGTTAAATATTGAAAAAAGTGTAGCGCCCATACATCAGTTTAAAATTAATCATATTGTGTTTTTAAATAAAAATGAAATGAAACTGTAATTTTAATGTAATTTTTTTTCTACAAAAGAAATTATTAATTTATCACCACCGGCCTTACCATTATCCAAAGCGTTAACTTAGAGGTTGCACTGTAGGATTTACGCTTCATATTTGCATGGTACAATCGATGCGTTAAAAGGTACAAAAGCTCAGCTTTAAAATCGGAGTTTTAGAAAATCAGTTCACTGCTGGAAATACGCATCTCTCAATGCCCGTAGCATTGGAGATAATGCCCATAATTGTCACGCTGGGTGGACAAGTTAGAGAGACCAGCGTGTAACTTCTCGTATCAATGGCGTTGCTACCTGTCACTGGTCTGTGCCATTTAACTGATTACAACCACCGTTTGTCAACCGGCCGATAATCGAGACTGGAACCCACTGTGCACTGCACCGTCAAACTCGCAAGCCTTTTGTGATCAATGTAAATATTAAAATGGTTCAATCAGAGAAAAATATGCCTGTACCTTGTTAAAAGCAAGGGGCATTGTGAATTTATAGCCATAGCGAGTTTTAAAAAGACAAGTACCAGTAATCAGAGTTCGTAGTTGTCTTCATCTCTTATAATTGTTGATCTATGTTAACCGAAATAATTGTATATGAACGTTCCATCAATGGGTAGTATTACAATTTATTCAAATTTTTCATGGTTGAAAAATTATGGGTGGGGACATATTGAACTTCACTAAGAAGCTTAATATTTCGCAAATGGATCTTAAAAGTAAAAAATTGTAAATAGAACCTCAATATAATTTTAAAAGACGTATTCAATGATACCCAATGTTTAAGATTCCATACTACGGAACCCTAAAAAGGAGTAAATGCCGTCTACTTAGAAAAAAACTAAACGGGACGATAATTAAACCGAATGGTTTATTTATTTATTATTTTCTAGACACACTTGCCGTTACATGCATGCATTGATCCATAAAAACTTTTTACGCATGTATGAAACTTAGTAGATATGCTAAGATTACAACATAAACTTTATTTTTATTTCTAGCCAATTTTTACACGTGCACCAAATTTCAAGATTCTATGCTGTTAGTGCCTGTAAATTTTGATTATCTCTCGATGATAATCATCGCAGCTTATACACTCAGCATAAACTACGATGACGAGTTTATAAGCTGCGATATAATTGATGATTTGTGACGTTAAATACCTCGAAAAATACTACAGACACAATTCATTATGCAGCTTGCATCTGAGTTATGAAGGTGTCAAAATAACTATAAAGCGCTTAGGATAAGAGGGAATATTCCGTAGTCCCACTGGGAACTTGGCGGTGAACAACGGTGCACTCAGATGATTAATATTTATAAATAAAGAGTTTAATATAAACTATGTTGTCTTAACTGTTTAAAGATTTATATGCACTGATGTGCGTACGGATCCCTCGCAGCGCGAATTTTACTCCAATTAACAAGTGTGTTAATCGGTGCAATAGAAACCAGTGCAACACAATTTGCAAATTTAAAGATCAAGAAAATATTTGTTTTGCTTCATAAAATCGATAACTCTTTCGGAATAAATTCTACTTTTGTGTTTTACCTCTAATTTATTTTTTCACATAAAATGAAAGACACAATAGCTTACATTTTTAATTTTTTTTTCAATAAGCCATTTTGAAGTATTTTATTATCTTCATTTTTATGTGATTGCATGTTAATAAATAACATAATTTATTAATACAAATTTTATTTTATTTCTATGATCCCCGATTTGAAAATTTACACCATACCGCAATGCTATCCCATTCACACCTATATCATAACCGCTTATTTATTATATAAACTTAGAAACTTTCCTAACTAAAACTATCCTTTTTTATGGATGCCTTTTTGGCTCAACGTCTCTTTCTTTGAACTGTCTTTTTTTATATTTTAATGTGTGTATAAAATTTCATATATTTCACTTTTTTAGCATGTGCCCATTCAGGATTTTGCTTCATTTTTTTCTTTATACCGATATTTCCTTCCTACTGCATAAATACCTTAAGCAATTAGTTTTAAAATGATACCGCGCGCAAAGCAAAAATACCTAAAACTATAACTCAACTAAATCATTGTTTTCAAAGTTAAATGTATTAAAATCGTATTAACATTTCAATCAAAGAAGATGTTGATATTGGCCTTATAAACACTCCAAAAATTAGTATATATACTTTTCCAGGTTACTCCACTCATCACAGTGGCGGACGGAACAACATTTCAAGAAAAAGCGAAAGATTTTAGTGTAATTGTATCTTTTGGAAAGTTAACAAATTATAGCTCTTATACTTTTTGGTTAAACTATACTAATGCATATTTTCTTGTGTCTGTTGGAACATAAGATACAGATCGTATTAAGTAATAATATATAAATAAAGTAACTTACATTTCCGTTTTTAAATGCGAGTTGAATAAAAATTCTAACTTCTCGTTAGACATCAAAGTGTTTTGTTAAAACCCTACAATCGAAAAAGTGTTGAGAATTTCTAAATTACTGAGAAAATAAAAATACTAAACTTAAAAACTAAATAAAATACTGCAAGTTTATTTTTTACTACGCAAGGGTGTTATGACCCACGTGTAAATTAGTAATTTAAGAATTATGGAAATACAATTATTATCGTCTACTATCTTTAATCGTTACATACTTCCGCACCCCTAAATCTTTTGTAATTTGTTGATTCGAAAAAAAAACGTATACAAATATTTTTACTCTACTTATTAGCAATGTATTTACATACAAAAATACGTACACATACAAATACATATTCCATTAAACCAGAAAACTTATCCCTCGGGCAGTCAGATTACCATAGCAATTGACAGTAAATATATGCATTATTAATTTGATGAGCGATGTTCTGTTCTTGTTGTATTAAAGCTTAAATAATTCATTAATGTTTAATATCTTTATCGTAGAGTAATAATAGGTAAAGGAGATTAAGACAAAATCAATACTTAATTATGTTAATATATACATACAACATGAATATATTAAAATGGACTTCACAAAAACATGTGACCTATTGCGGTAAGTGTGTAATGAATTAATTGCCACTGGCATGTGCAACCACAAGCTGCAACGTCTAAGCCTGTACGAAGATGTGTATCGGTAATAATTTTAGCAAATTGATACGACACAGAATTATATGGTTTCACTTTTGTTCGCACGCCGCTACGCCCATTGTATCATCATCAATAATACTCCGCGAAATTGTTACTCGACATCTCAACTTAATTCGATAAGTGAGCACCACCCATACCTACTTCACTTGGTATCGAACTTATTCACTTCTAATTTAAGATAATGACTGCTTTCACATTGAGAATGTTACTTAAAAGAGTCGATACTTAATTCTGTTTGTATTTCGAATCAGATTTTAATAGGAGTTTTAGTGATACATCACTAAAACTCCTATTAAAATCCGAATATATATATTTCGGACTTAAAACATGAATTTTGTTCTATATATAATATTATATAATAGAAAAAACTCCTATTATAAATTCCTATATATACATATAGTTCGATATCAAGATTCATATCCATCCCTAGAGAGAAGATAAATGAAACCGATGTAGTCTATATTACATTCACAATTCCCACACCGATACGGTTACCGTTCACACCGACACCAAAGGTGGAGCACAATAGGTAACCTTTGTAGTTAAGTGTTTAGCCCACTTCGCGTACAATACGATTATTAGACAACAATCGTTATCGAAACTCTTCTCAGCGCAGGCGAGCGAAGATGAAAATCGAAAAGCACAATTACAATATAATGAATCGTTTTGCGGTAAATAAGGACGCACCGCAACGTGAAAGTGAAAGAATTTTATTTCGTCGAACGCGAGAAAAAACGACCATCATCACGACTGACCCGACCCAGGTCAACCGAATAGCGTCCGTCAATGACTAGCGTACGGCTCGCGGGGCCTGCCGCGGTCTAAACACTCGTTTTGTTTTCCTTATATGAAGGACGTTGGCTTTCGGAATATCACTTGAAATTCCATTACATCTGTAACTAATTAATGCAACTGGTAAAAAGTTATCACTACAGCTTTGAATTGGTGAGTAAATGTCACCTGGTCTTATGGTATAATCCTCTGGCCTGTGGGATGTTACAATCTATGCTATGTATGTGCCTAGCCATGTTACAACAGCTCTCGGGCAATAATGTTGGTAAATGTTTTTTTTTGTTTTAAACCTGAGTCGTGGCTAGTTCCTGAACTGACCGTTTGGCTTCACTGTAGTGAGTGTTTCAAACCTATATACGTACAACTGTATATGTACTATCTATCTACCTACTAATATCCTAGATATTTCATGCATTTATTATACCTATACTTACTTGTCTATCTACTTACTCACATCTTAGTTGCACCATGCCTTTGTATGTACTTGTGTATATTTACCTTCGTATTTATTTTGTTACTTTCTCGCTTACTTCAAAACAAGTGGAACGAGACTCAAACTCGATAAGCTTATCCCTCGTCAGTGAATAGCTCCTGTCACTGTAAAAAGTATGTTAAAAGATTCTTACTGCCCTCATATGTTTGGGGTTTACTCCCCTCATTTGTATCCGGCTATTGTGTGAAATTTGAAATGCTAATGTACCGAACGTAATAAAGGCGAACGGTAACTCTATCAACTTTTATTTACTCTACAACTCTGGGACATGAGAAAAATACTTTTATTGGTAACAAATTCTAGCCTTAAAGGCTACATATATTTCCCACACATATATTGATAACAAATATCAGACATACAAAAAGTGTATTAATAAAATTTATATAGGGTCAAGATGCAAATTTCTTTTTAGCACAAATATATAAATGTATACTCATATGTTCTCATAGTATATTTCTCTCGTTCTCTGAACATATTTAATTGTATGCTTTGCTGAATATAAATTATAGTATGAAAAATCATAATACCTCAAATTACTGTAATAATACATAAGTATTTCCAAGGTCATGGCTCGAAAGAAAAGCAGCATTCTATTAATACAGAGGATTTTATTAGAACAGCAAAAAATTGTCCCTAGTTTTTCCAGGGAACGACGTGAAATGCCATGTCACTAATTATTCCATTTTTACATTATAACTATAAAATTTTTCTCCACATTTCCATATCAATTACCGACCACTGAGCCTTTAGTAGCATTGATTTTGTCATTGGAGCTCCGTGTTTTAATATCTGAAGACGTTTTTTACACAAAATTGAAAACTGGGTGGAGTCAAATTTGTGAAGTCAATATGATTTCGGTACATATATATGTACAACTTGTTCAATTCTAAGTTTAATAAAATAACGATTTACAACTCGTGAAATATCAATTTTTAGTAACTTTATTCATATATTTCAATGTACTATAACAATATACAAAATGAGCTTACTGCTACAAAAGCAATCTATTAGTAGTAGTATTATAGTAGTTATAGCAACTGTGACGATATAAGTGTCCTATAATAAACTCTAACCGAAAGATATAAAAGGGATGAATAGGAAATTTTGGTAGGCTCCGCCGTTAATCACCGTGCCGTGACACGTTTCGAGACGTGGCTTGATCTCATATTTTTGTGATTACTTGCAGTGCGTAAAGAAGTTTCAGTTCCAAAAAACCTTATCTATTTAGTTTACATTCCGATTTTTATTATATTGTAACTATGTGTCCACATTCGTACAAAAATAGTCATATATACCATCATTACAAACACATATATAACATATCGCAGACTTAATATAACAAGTTACATCTAAAAAAGGTAACTCTGTAAACGGTTAAAGGTTAATTTATGTTTCCGTAAGTAATGGCTATAATGGCTTACAATTAAATAAATATAATTTGCTACAAGACGGTTTTCTTAAAATTAACTGATAGAAATTTTAAGTCATTATTTCATTTATTACCCATTAGGTTTAATTTAATAATGGAGAATGTAAGATTTTTATATATGTCATAGATAGTTTCATAATTATAATTCAGTCATCAAATTTAATGCTAAGTCACTTTTTTTATCGTACGTAGCGTGCAATATTGGGCAGTGGTTGGAGAAAGTAAAGAGAATATAAGAGAAAAAACTGGTACGTAAATACAGTAAGAAATGTAAGTGTGATAAATTTTTAGCTTTAGCTTAAATTTGAAACTTTTACTTTGGGTCAAAATAAAAGCTACATATGACATCTATGATCTGTTATCATAAAATTTGGACAAATAGATTGGGGTAAATATGTCATATTACTCATAGCAATAAATACATAAAAAATTAGTTAAATTCGTGCTTACAAATGGAATACAAAAAACGTGACGCAAATAAACGCGGCCGGATTGATTCAAAGCGTGGGCGAGGTGAGCGCGAGAGTGAAGCGGTATGACCGCGCTACAAGTGAAAACTGTATTGATCGCACGGACGTGCGCTGCGAGGTGCCACGCGACCGTGCCATCTCCGTCCGTGATGCACGTTGGCGGGTCTGTCCATCGATACGTTTCGCGTTATCAAGTTCTGCGTATGCAAACCTCGGCAAACTGCCTTCGGATTGCAAGTTAAACATTACATTATAATATGTATATTAAACGTGTATTTAAATAATGCTATCCTAAATCAAATGAACGTATATATCTTAGCTAACTTATTATATTTGCTGTTCTACTATTGATGATTAAATTAACATATTTATCAATTTTCTCAAAAAAGAATCACATCGATTACTAGCGATAATTTTTCTAAACTTTCTGAATAGCTTTCTTTGTTAATCTCTTA
Source organism: Druceiella hillmani (assembly GCA_039881145.1). Classification (NCBI taxonomy): domain Eukaryota; kingdom Metazoa; phylum Arthropoda; class Insecta; order Lepidoptera; family Hepialidae; genus Druceiella; species Druceiella hillmani. The sequence goes on along the minus strand of JAYKKI010000008.1, from coordinate 39,393,023 downwards.
TGTTGCTTGCTTACTGACTCGACTTGCCTACATTCTTTTTGTTGTCCCATTTACATATCCAAAACTTACAAATTTCATAATAGTTTTATTTAAAGAAAATAAATATTATGAATGCTAATTTAGTATTAAGTATACAAAAGTCTTCCCATTTTCTCTTGCATTAAAATTTGGCTGCACCGAAACTGCAAATAAATATGTAAATATTATTTGCCAATTCAAAATTAACGCATGTTATTAATTACATAATTTAACTAACTTCTTTACTTGACTCATGCCTTAATGATTTTCGGTTCTAGAACGGCCTTACTAAAAGGAAAATAAAACTATCTAATTCTACTGAACCTTTATCGCAGTTCTGAAAAATGCTTGCTTCAAAACAAATGAAAAATTAAGGAAGTTGTGCCCATATTAGTGACGAGCCTATTGCTACTTTCTAAGTACTCCTCATATATCAATTTATTTACAAAAACAAATATTAATAACTTATTCGTCGGCATGACAAACTTAGACTACGTATATCTGAAAAAGTGAGATGATGCTATTCAAATTAACATATTTTTAAAAAAATTAACCTGAACGAAATATAGTTTGACTTAACAATTTGAAAAAAATGTAACTCTTAAAACATACTCTTCTCCAACTTAACGATTCATTTAAAAATCAAGAAGATAAAAATGTAAAACGTTCTTTGCCCCATAATCGAAGCCAATGCACGTACGCGATTAAGTATACGTTTAAAAACATTTTATTCTATTATAGGAATTAATTCAGAATGGCAGCTCCAGGTCAGCAAGGTCCTTCTCCAGCGATAAGACCGATTAATTTTATAAATTCTTCTTTAATTGTTCGAAAAAGATGAAAATACCTCAATCAGAATAAAAAAATATACCATGTTTAGCTCTATAAACACACTTGTACAAATACACATACGCGTTATCAAAACTGTGTCAAGAATTAAATTTAGTAAATTCAGAGCAAGCCAAGCAAATGGGACGGCAACATCAAAAGTAATCGATTCGATTTCGTTCGATTCGAGAGATCATTTTGCTTCACACACACTCTTTATTGTTCGGGTAATTTCATTTTCGTCTCTAGAAATTTAAATTGAATTGATCACAATTTAGGTTAACCTCCACGGTTAAATCGATTGCAACAGTATAATTGAATGTTACTCTCTTATATATTATCAGAATGATCATAAATATTATGAAAGTGATACAGACATTAATTATTGCAACCCACTTAGAGATTGTTCAAAAGTGACTACAAAGGCTAATCTAATAAACGATTTTAACCCTTTTTGAAATCAAGATCTGTTCAACTGATTTATTTCAACATTTATAGTTTGGCAATGCTGAAATATTGATGTGGATAAAATAAAAACATATTTAAGACTCTATTATTATCACTCTGCGACAACATTATGTTCGTTTGTCATCATTTTATATTACACATAAGGCTTAAGTCACACAATAAACAAAAAATACATAAATGAAAGTGTTACATATTCGGTTGACCGACTGGCAGGGATGACAGGTGATGGTACCGATTACGTCCCATACAATCGAAGAAGGATGTGCATAAAAGGAACGATATCAAACGGAAGATGGATTTCGAAAGATGTAATGATTCAGTAGCTCTTTCACAATGCGTAGTACATGAATTGTAATAGACGGAGTACTGAAGCAATGTTTACAATTGGACGATCACTCTTTCGTTCAGTATTTCTTCAATATAATTAGGCAATTAATGAGCATCCAATGGTCGCCTAAAGGATCGAGTGATGTTTTATCCTAAAATGGAGATATATTCCTAGAGAAACAAACATTTAACACATTCCTTAATATTTATAGAAACATAAAACACCTCAATTAACATAGACAGTATACAATGATCTTGGCAAATTCGTAGCATTATTCGATACACAATTGTCACTAGACACTTTCCAACTTTACAACTTGATAATTCTTTCAACATTAAATAAATTTTGCAAACACTCACTTCAAATATTGCGGTGCATTGAGAAAATACAATTTTCAAAATATTGAAATACCATAACAATATAAGTGCAGATTTTGTGTGAGAAGTATAAATTTATTAATGTGGTACAAATCCGAGATAATATTTAAAATGATATTCGAAATAAAGTGATTGAATACAGGGAAAACAACTGAAAAGGTAAAACTTACAACACAATGACTCGTCGTGTTATGAGAATTGAGAACGAGCCGCCAACTCGCCTGCTGCTTAAAGCCTCATTAAAGATGAGGTGAAATTTTCTCGAACCTTTATACGAGCAGCGCCATATTATGTTACACAAATTATAGCAAACATAATAAGGTACTTAAAATGAAATTTTCATTTTCGCACCATTCGCGTGCATTACAACTACAATACACTTACAAATTCCGCGCCAATCTCTGGTAGTTTGCGTCATATTCACTGTGTAAAATAAAACACTGTTAATTTTGACAAAACTTAATACTGTTTAAGTTTTGTTGAAAATGATTATAGCCAAATATTATTACAGCCGTATCTAATGTATTCCTACTATATAAAATAATTTTTCATCGTGTACGACCGCTTAATATTATAGTTGATATCTTGTAACATATCGGTCTGAAGATCAATTTGATTCTTTATATGATATAAACCACCTAATCTAAAAAGAATGCTGTAATTAATATTATTACTTACTAGCTTATTCTGATTTCATACGTGTATATACGAAAATTAATATTGTGGAGACAGCTACGAGTTTAAAAATAGCAGTTAAATAAATTAAATTAACCCTACCATGGAATGTCAATCACGCTCAAGTCCCACACGATTCACCTCATGCTCCAAAAATTAATAAATATACAATTGTTAGCTTTAAATCGTAACGTTCACTTATCCTTTCAACAATTCTTACTATTTTATAGTTAAAAGATAAAACTCGTCTCGTTAAGTCCATGTCTCGATAAATACATTCAATGGAACATGTATCTAGGATAGTTATTATATTACAAAAGATGTATTGAATTTTGAACACAGTTTTAAAAACACAACATCTGCCACGAGAATCTTAAGCAAAGTGTGCTTTGTTAAGGTAATAATATTTTTGCTTTTTGTTAGGATTCAAATTTTGCATCCGCTCATAATGGAAATAGATGCAGTTTCTTATCTAGTTCCGCTTTTCCCATTAACATGCAAATTTAATATTTACTCGAGTGATACCCTAGCAATTTAACTAAAAATTACTTTACTACGATTAAAACTAAGATTTATTTATTGTTTATCAATTAGAATAATTTTCGAAACAAAATGAGTTTTTCCCCATTGTTTGATAATGCTCTGCTATTGTCCATCCTTACAGTGAACTTTGTTCAACACAAACAAATATATAGTAGTTTACTTAAACGATTTGTACAGTTAAGATCATTATGTGCTCAATTTAAAAACCACTTCGCGGTTTCTATTTTAATACCGTTTCTGCAAAGATTGTTTTATTGATCAAAAAAATTTAGATTTTGATTAAGTTTTGGTTTCATTAAATTATTTATTAATTATCAGAAGCATAGCTCACAATGCTCAAAGTTTGAATTGAAGCAAGCATGTCACAAATAGCAAATACTACAACCAAACCAGAAACTAATGGGTAATCAATCGAATGACTCAAATAGACTACGCTTATATTTCCAAACTCATAAGGTGAAAAAGAAAACTGATAAAATAACAAACCACGGTGAATGTGGAGAAAAACTAGGGCGATATAGCCAAAATTTTGGAACGACAGCGAATATTTATGTGCGAATACCACAGATAACAAAGTATGTCTTAAATTTTATGAAGAAACATTCTTTAATTCCATAACTATCTAATGACCTACATTATTTATGATAAATTTAATTTAATACAAAGCTAAATATAACTTTTTTCTTAATTGAACCAAGCTACACCGGCCGTACCTAAAATAAAAATCAACGGATTATACAAATTTAAGTGAAATCCATCCATTTTGAAACATGAATACGAAAAGTTATATCCAATTTTGTATAAAAGCTTTATTTCCTTCAATGGTTTTTATTTGCGAGTCAATATGAGCTAGATTTAAAAGAAATTATGATTATATGTATGATAAATCCTTTTATATGATAAACCTTATGTAATAATAATACAAAAAAAGGAAACCAAACTTTCTTTTTGATTAAATAGTACTATGTATGTTCGAAAGGAAATAGATTCCTTCATTATTAAATAAGATTCCTTCATTACCAGATCGTCATCTTATAATCGGTCCGTGTGTCTGTCACAGCTTCACACTTTCTACAGTTTTACACCTATGTACAAGAAGTTTTATAAGCAGATACTTCAGATGGGAGTTTCAACTAATATGTAACAAAACATTAAAAAAAAATTATGTGTCCCCCATAGATATAGTGGCGTTGTTTTTTTTTCACGTACCTTATAAAGTAGGGTATCATTGTAGAAATATTTTGAAATATTTTGAAATATTATCATTGTAGAAATATTTTGTTTCATTTAGCACTTTTGGAAATTTGGAAATTTTGCCCCACTTGCTTATTGAGCTTCAATGTTACATGGTATATGCACACTCCTCCTTATTTTTAAAATTTTAAACATTAGCACTGTATTAGAACTTTCGTTTATCAATTTCAGGACAATATCTTATATTATGCATGTTTCGTCTCGTGCTAGGCCGGTTTTTTAGGGTTCCCTAGCCAAATGACAAAAACGGAATAATTATAATTTCGTTGTCTGTCTGTTCGTCCGTATGTCACAGCAATTTTACTCGGAGACTATTGGCACAATATAGATGAAATTTGGATTGTAAGGGTCTTCTATGAATTGCTATACAGTTTAATGAAAAAAATATGGGAATTCTGAAAAAAAATACTAAGAGTGGCACCACATACATCTGGCTAAGGGATGAAAGAAAATATTCAGTGCGTATAGGCATGTGGAATATGATTAGATCGTTCTAAAAAATTATATAGAGGTTCTAAAACAACTTTTTTATTTAAGGCAATAGTTAGTGAGATATGCCCTTTTAAAGTTTTAAAAAGTGTGTCCCGCCCACTCTTTAACTTTTCAAGTAACGTGTATAAAATTCTAAAAAAAAATTAAGGTGGTAGAAGTTAATATAAACTTTTAACGAAAATTAATTGCAATAATACATGTTGTGTAGCTTCTGAGATTAGAGATATTTTCGGTACCGACCGCGGCAATAACTTTGTTTTTCAGTGTTTTTGAGAAATACAAACTTATAACTTTAATATTGTTTTGGTGCTACGGAACCTTTAGTGTATGGCACACGAAAGGTCCCGACTCGCAGTTGGCCGGGATTTTTTAATCTCCCATCACTACTTAAATTAAACGTTATTAAAAATTTTATTACAAACCACCCTTTTTTAAAAATATTTTTACGGTCGTAGTTTTTCAATTAATAAACATAATTTTTCTCTTACAAAATTTTTAGAGAAATTTTCAGAAATTAGTGTCAATTAAAATTCGTGCGTTATTAGCCCTAAGGATTATAAATCGATTAAAGAAACTCTAAATTTTATTTAAAGTTAAGAAATAATGGAACATATTGGAGATTAACAAACTTTCCATAAGTACTGTTATTAAATAAAAAATATTTTACTTAGCAGGATACATTATTAAACGAATCATTATACCATCAGTCAATACTAATTAGGACTATCACTAATTATGTTTACCATTTAATTACACCATGATAAATTAATAGGCATTGTTAAAACTAATGAATGCGGGGATATTATTTCAATGTCAATTCTATGCCCAAAATAGTGGAAACGGGCGCGGCCGGGAGCGTAACAATGAGTGCCCATTCACTGTTCGATTCGGCAAATGATTCCATGGCCGAACGAGGAAAAGTTAAAGCTGTGGTTTTGGTCTTATTGCTATATTATTTATACCTCGATGGAGTCAACTTAATTTATAAAACGAAAAGTCGGATAGTCGGGAAGTTAATGAATAAATTTTGCTGGGTAGTTGATGTATATAATTTTACTTATATGCAGACGATGCCAGGTGGTACGTATACAAAGTGATGGGGAATTAACATTTTCAATTTTAGCGGCCGTTTGGAAGTGAGCATATATATATATATATATATATATATATATATATATATATATATATATATATATATATATATATATATACACATATACATATACCTATACATATACATATACATATACATATACACATACATATACACATACACATACACATACACATACACATACACATACACATACACATACACATATGCATATATATATATATATATATATTTATATGTATATTTAGATATGAACAAAACTTTCCCTTCGACGACCACGATAACAAATTTTTCATTTCTGGCTTGGTCGAAAAGTAGTTCTCACATCGTATTACAAAATCGGGTAAATTCAAGTGTGGTTTTGCACCGCAAAGTTAAAAAAAGTCAGACATTGCCTTCTTCAAAATTGACATCAATATTGTAGACATAATTGTATATCGTTTAATCGTAATATTTACTTTGACTGCTTATATTATTCTCTGTATTGAGAATTAACATTGTGAACCGTACAAGAAAAAATAATAATGTTTTATATCAAATAATATTTTTTTAATATTTAATTGTGACCTAAACTCGATATCATCATAGTCTTGATTCAAACGTATGATTGGATAAAATCTATCGATATTAATTAGAAAGGAACCCGGTGAAAATGGGCTTAGCGCTAGAGAAATAGAATATATTCTTAATATAAAAAAAAAACAATTCAGCGATGGACAATTAGGAAGAAAAAAAGATTAAATATAATGTATATAACCATAATACAAAATAACGGATATCTTTATAATACCTTACTTTATAAACGGATACACATTCGATTTTTAAAAAAAATAATTGTGCTTTAGACCACACGACTGAAGTAAAACTTCAAATTCACAAAATATGAATTTACAATTTTATTCACTTTAAACGTAGAATATTTAATGTATTGAACAAAATAATAATTTATAAAATTGTTCAAGAACGAAATGAAATTACAAAATAATAAAAAAATCACCGTTCGCGTAACGCTAGCAAACTCATATATATATATATATATATATATATATATATATATATATATATATATATATATATATATATTTCGTGCACTGGCTATGAGCGGAAGAGAGTCTTCAGGTCTGCAAAATAATAGTTAAAGTTAATCGACTTTGGTATACAAAACTGACTGCTATATTATATCATACGTGCAGGTACGACCGCGCGTGAGGCACAAAGTGTCGAAGATATCAAGAAATTCGTTTTATCGATTCCACGCGTCCATTCGCGATAAATGAAGGCATAAAAGGCTCACCGTCAGTAAGTTCCAAAATTTTCCCTTAAAAAAATAAAAAGAACAAAGAAACCTGACGGAAAAACCACCACAAAAAAATTAAGGGACAATCAAGAGATTATAAGAGTCAAATTATAAGGCTATAATTGAAATCAACGTAATTTTTATTATGTTATAAAGTTTCATTATTTTTTAAATACAGCTTTGAAGAATACTGTATTTTTGATCCCACTGAACGGAAGCGTAATGACTGTCAATGAAATATAATAAGCCATGTGTGGTTAATGAATGGGAGATAATAAAAAAGAGAGAGATATTAAAAAAAACAGATCCAAATTATGATCAATCTGCGATTATTTTTAATGTACTATGACTTGTTTAAAGTTATACAGAACCTTTGTAAGATCACTCACGCATCCGTCCGTCTGTTTTTTTTTCAGAAACCGTTGGACGTAAAATTTGAAATTTGATATGGCGAACTGTACATTTTTCATAATTTAGATAACATATCTCCAGATATATTGCTGAAAAACTAAGGTATAGATGTAGATAGATATATCCGAAATATTTTTACGCCTATGGAAGATGAACTAAGCAATAAATACATTTGAGCGGTAAAAACTAATATTAATATTTGTAAATAGTTTTAAAAAAAATACCCCTAAATGTTTATATGTATCACCGTATCACCGTACTGCAAGTTTCAACAGTATCTAACAGATTTTCTTAAATACCAAAATGGTCAAATGCGAATTGAACCGACTCGTCTACATAATTACCGGCCAAAATTGATTACTTTTTATAAATTTGTTTCTAAATTAACGTTATGTATGCACCATAGAGCCACAAACCTAAAAGTAATTAAAAGTTAGCAAATGTATTTTCTTTACCAATCATATTCCAAAAAAATATCACATTTTCCGATCACGAATTGATAAATGTCGTAAAAATATGTCTGGATGATATCAATCTGTCTTTAGTAAGTATCTACGATAATATATGAGAAATGTACAGAATTATAGGGAAAGTACAATTAATTTTATGTTGATTTTGGAAAGGATAATAAGAAAATAATGAATTATAAAATAAGCATGCACAGGACGAGAGTTAGCCTTAATTTAGCACTAGCTCTAAAATATAAAGAAACAACGTAATATAATGGGGCTCGAAAAAGAACACTCTAAGCTGATAGTGCTCCAATTAAAGTGATATTTTTATAGACTACAAATAATAATCACATACACAAATGACGCATATAAAAACCGTGAAGAACCAGACTAAAGTTAAATCGCAAAACGACGTCTCTTAAAAATGAGAGGAACGCACTAACTTGATTTGTAATGTGAAATAGAGAACGCTACCAACCCGGAGCTAATAATGTATGGAATTTCGTGTTAAAGCTTGATATAGATAAAAGTCAGGTGTGTTATTAATGGTAATCTAATAGCTCTTATATGTATAGCGTTAATCTCATACATCAGCAGGCCATTTAATATAATTACATTACACTGGATCGTACATTAGATATTATGAAAATAAATAACGTGTATTACACAATTTCCCATAAAGAAGCGATTCCGAAAACAATTTATTCAGATATTTAAAATCACTTAACATCACCTTTGAATGTGAAAAACAATTTTTGATTAACCAATTATTTCTGCAGAGGTAGAAAAATGTTTATGTACGTCGAAATACTTACTAACATGCTCGTATGTGCACTTTGAATTAAAAATCACTTCCGCGCTGAGAATTTGGTCAGCAGAACGAATTCTGCTTTTCGAATTGATCCAGCTTTAAAATTATGATAAATCAAGTAATAGCTCTAGTTCAAAATACAAGTCGATGTTATTTCTCATTCCATATTCAAAAAAGAGTACTTAACCTTTGGAAGAATAAAAGTATAATAGTGTCAATATGCAGTGCTATATTTTTGTAGTACTTACGAAGCTTTTTATAAAAAAAACCTTTAAGTGCGGGTGACCTCAGAATATGTACAAAGCGGGTTACGTACACAATTATAAAAATTGAAGGGTGTATATCATTTCTGTTAAACTATGTACAAAGAATAATACTATTTTCAGTATGTCTTTCAAAAGTGGTTAAATGTCGTAAATTTTTCATAATCGACGCTGTAGTTTTCGGTAAACCATGTTAACTTCTAGTAACTTGAAATTTTTTCTTAATTCAAATTTTTAACAGTTTCGAAGATGGGGTTGGAACATATTTTTTGTGGATATTTTTAACAATATTCGTAGAACTGTCTTCCATAAAATTCTCCATAAACATAATTTTAGAATCTTTATAATTGACAGTCTTTGCTCTTACCGTTAGTATCCCACACAATACACGACATTAAACAAACATTTCAAACACTTTATTGGTCCCCTCTAAAATGTCCATAAGAATATTTTTATATGTTTACTTATTGATATATATGCGGGTTAACATGCTTTACTACTGTACGAAATGTAAAGTTTCTAAATCTAATCGTTTTAGAGAAAAAAACGGCTGCGAATAGCGGAAAGATGCCTGTTGTCCCAGAAAATCAAGAATATTGAAGGTACCTGAGATCATAATAGATAAATTTTGATCACTGGCCTGAAATCTCATAACAGCAAGTGACAAATATTACAAGTAAATAAGTATAAATGGATTAAAATATAATAAAAGGTAAAGTTATTTATTATTTTAAACACATTCCACAGAATGTTAGACTCGAATATATGGAGAAAAATAAAAATGAAGGGAAAAAAGGTAGGTATATAAAATTAACAATTAAACACAGAAGTTATTATAATATCTTTAAAATATACAAAATTAATTAAAATGGCGATAAATAACTCAATTAGTACTAAAAGATTCATTACAAATAAAAAACTTTACTTATTTTCAGTACTTTGAAGCATTTATTTCTTTTAAAACTAAATTTATTACTCCAAATAATGAAAACATGCATAGCTAGCCTGTAATAATTAATAATAAACTTAGATGGCAATGTTGTGTGTGATACTTCAATGAAAAATGTATTTATCGCACGTTCAAAATGAAATAAAGCTAACTCAAAAAAGAAAATTGAGTTTATGTCATTTAAGACGCATTTATATTTTGACGAAAAACCTCGATTTTTCCCAAGGTTACCTTTAAATCTGGGAATATATAGTATAATGATTTTGATATGAAAAAATAGATGAACTATAATTAAAGTAGATCAATTTTGATTGGTTCCATGAAATTTTTATGAAATAAATATATCATGAAAACCGGCTTTTTGCAACTCATTCCTCGCCGAAATCGCAAAAGAGGGTCATGTTTAGAGAAATCATTTCAAACAATTATAATTTAATTTGAAATGCGAAAAAAACAGTAAAATGCTCATTTCCTCTCCTTTAAATTGTATAAAGACAATTTAGATTGACGCAATAGAAAAAAAAATAAAAATATTTATTGAAAAAAATAACTTCATTTTCCCATATATTTTGTAATACCAGCTGTCATTCTGTGCTGAGATGCGCTAAATATTTTTCTTTTACTTTTGTTTCTATTGCGTCACTATAAAATGTTTTATACAATTTAAAGAAGAGGAAACGAGCATTTTACTCTTTTTTCGCATTTCAAATTAAATTATAATTGTTTGAAATGAATTCTCTAAACATGTTCTTTTGAGATTTTGGCAAGGAATGAGTTGCAAAAAGCCGATTTTCATGAAATAAATATATGGAACCAATAAAAATTGATCTGCTTTAATTATAATTGATCTATCTTTCTATATCAAAATCATTATACTATATATTTCCAGATTTAAGGGTAAACTTGGGAAAAATCGAGGTTTTCTGTCAAAATATAAACGCACTTTTAATGACATAAACTCAATTTTCCATTTTCTTTTTTGAGTTAGCTTTATCTCATTTTGAAGGTGCGATAAATACATTTTTCATTGAAGTATCACACACAACATTGCCATCTAAGTTTAATATTACAGGCTAGCTATGCACGTTTTCAAAATAAAATTTTATAAGTATTAAATGCTCCAAACTACTGAAAAGAAGTAAAGTTTTCTAATTTCTGATAAATCTTTTAGCAATAATTGAGTTATTTATCGCCACTTTAATTAATTTAGTATTTTTCAAGGATATTATAATAACTTTCGCGTTTAATTGTTAATTTTATATACCTACCTTTTTTAATAAATTTTTCCCTTTATTTTTATTACCCTCGTAGTGCGGATTATATTCGTGCTTGACAGTATTTTTGTATATTTCGTGTAAATGCGTGTACATGCCATAATTTTAAAGTTTCTCTGTTCTAGTTCTTCCAGCATTATATTCATAATGAAATTAATCATATCTCAGTCTTATTATCATTAGTTTCGATTTCGTTCTATTTATTCGACTATTTAATGCATTTCACTTGTTCGCTCTAGTAAATTATTTTAGTAAGTAAACTTTTAAGAAGTATTTGAATTATTTCGTCCATTGTTTGTTAGTTTTCATTTGAATTTCGAACATACGCAAACGAATGAAACCCCACATCCTGTTTTTTTAAATCAAAATGTCAAACTAACATTCTAGAATAACACTAAATTATTTATAGTTTGTATACAAAACGTCTAAAAGAAGGAGCCGTTTGATCCATTAGTAGTAACTTTTATCTGCGGCTTTACTCACGTGGTTAGTTAAAAACTAATAGGAAGAAATTAAAACACGCAACGCCGTCTAAAATGATTAAAGGAAATTAAATCCTAAGCCTTTATTTTTGTGACTTTATAATACAAATGACTACTAATATAACAATACTTTTGCTACCTTATATTGCGCAAGTAGCGTTTCAAAAAATCACGTCTATCCGTGATTCCGTTGCGACGTTGCTTCGTTATTCTCATTGTGTACTTTTTTGTTTTAAATAAGAATTTTCGCGAAAGAATGAGATTTACCGAAATAAAAAGCGGCCTCTATCATTGACCGGCCCACCAACTATCCATGAGACTGTAATATTAGTTAGGATGAAATTTACCGGGTTGAAAGGTATTTGTTATTTCCCTACTCACTAACTATTTCTGTGCAAAAAATTAATTAGATCCGTTCCTTCATTGGGACGTGTAGAGAGAACGAACAAACACACGTTCAAATTTTTAACATTATTTGGGATTGTAATATTAGTTACGATGAGATTTTCTGGGCAGGAAAGTAGCTTATGTTATTTCCTATCCAGTTAACTAGTCGATTCGTAGCTCTGTTGCGACATGAAAGAAGTACAAACAAAAAAACTTTTGCATTTATAATATTAATCAGGATTATAATATTAGCAAGGATGTGATTTCCCAGGATAAAAGCAGCATGTGTCAATATAAATACTTCTTCCGCAGCTCCGTTGCAACGTGACAGAACAAATAAACACACTTACGTATTTATAATATTAGTTAGGATTTTAACAATACTTATAATGAATTTTGCTGGTATAAAAAGTAACTTCAAAAAAGAATAATCTTGCGATAAAAAGTATTCTATGTCATTTCCCGATACCCTAGCTATATATGCGCAAACCACATCAATCCCTTACTCCGGTGCAACATGAAAGAAGGACAAACAAAAAAATGGTAGCATTTTATTAGTTGGGATAATAACTGTAGAATTAGCCTATCTGCATATTGAAGATAAATACAAAAAATATTTAGAAAAACATAATACAAGTGATAGAAAATAAAAATATTTTTGAAATGCATGTATGTAAGCCTGTTCATTTAGTCACAGCAAAGCAAGAGGAGTTAAAAGAGTTTCGATGAAATTTTTGCTGGTTGATTCTGTGGGCTCTTAGGTTTAAAAGAAGATATGGCAATTTGATTTCAATACACATTATATTTACTTAAAAAAGTTTATTTTTTTAAATGTTTATAATAGATGGCATTTACGTGCATTAGTCTTACACTTAACTTAATAATACTTTCTAAAGAGGGCAAAGCTAGTTAGAAAACAAATAGTTAGCCGCTTTGTTTTATTTGTAGATAATTAAGTTCAAAGATTCGTGGCTCTTTCAATTGCAAATATGAACAACGAATAGGGGTTATCGAAAGATATATAAATATTTTACTGTAGGTTTTATTATTTTAGGCTTATTGCTAAAGTGTAATGGTATTTTCTAAGATTCGTTATGTGTCGCAGGATTATTTATTAAGATAGATGAGAGTAATAAAAAAATAAAGAATAAGCTAGAAATTTATTGCACACCACAAGCGGCGTCGCTAAGCAAATAATAAAGCTTTTGGGACTAGTAAATATCGGTTCACGAGCGGCGGGATTATGTAAATATGTCCTTAAAAAGCTTAAGAAAGCATTCGTCAATCGCGATCCGAAACCGCGATTGGAAATGCGGATAAACATCCACATTTTCAAATATTTAATTCCAATTTAATTTTTAATGGAATAGTGGAAAATTTAATTTTAAATTAATATTTTCCACTATTCCATTTTTTTCATACATATACGCAAACGAATTAACATAATATGAGTAGTAAGTATGTGAAAGCAAATAAATATATTTTAAATAGTATTAAAAAAACCTTATCTTTCGGGGAGGATTTCCGTCCTTTGAGCAAATACTAAACATATATTCAACTAACAGCTGGTCCCGATTGGCCCAGACAAAAACTGCCCACGGTTATAACTGTTTAGTTGCTTTTTATTATCATGTTATCTACAATATTTTAATGTAGGTACAATGGTTTAAATCTTTAACTCAAAAATGCAGCCGGCACACTTGCATTCTCTTCACTTACTCTTTATTACTTATAATTTCTGAAAAGATATTATGTTGTCTTTATAAACTACACAACAGTGAAGTTTGATTTCATTCGGATGAGCTGTTTTTTGCCAAGCCCCAACAAAGAAACAAACAAACATAACTTTTCTTCTTCATAAAATAAGTATGATAAAGTATATAGATAGTTAATGTACTGACTCAATAAAAACAATTTTTTAAGGTTTTTGTCTACGAGTCCGATTCACACTTACTAGATTAATTATTTTCATTTTTACCACTAATTAGATTAATTATTTTTATCTTATGTAAAATAATTCGTTACTTATATGATATGTCAGTTTATTTAAAAAAAGGTTTTAACTTACATTCAATCAATTCATCATAACCAAAAATTACATAATCACCAAAATATGCAGTATTTACAGGTCGGTTTCAATGGAGTTACAAGCGCCGCTACGAACAACAGAACAATCATCTTTCTAACATTAGCCTATCTCGGTTATATCAAACGCCGAACAAACCTCACAATATTACGCGCCAGTTTCTACTCGTTTCGGAATAATAAAAGAACGTAAGTAGCCATTGTTCTCGGCTTTGAGAAGCTCATTTCTCATTACTTTAATTGAGATAAGCGATTATTCAGGCTCGCAGTGAACACAAACTTGTTAGAAATTTGGCAAAAATTCAACCGACAACTTTGTAGGTATTATTTTAGTTCATTTCGATATTATTAGATTAATCGAAAATTTATGGAAAATGACTTCCAGAGTCAGGGGAGAACTTTATAAACCGCTATGCTATGTTGTATTTTAGTTTTTGGTGTATTAATAAGTATGTACACACCCGCAATCGAGAAAACGCACAGACTTAAATTACATGCAAATAATAAATATATCTGTAAGCTGACATTATAATGCTTAAGTCGATTAAGGCCGTATATAGTACTAATTAGATGGCTGATTTTCACGTTATTTTTCCTACATGCTCGTTTACAGTATTCTCAAAATACTCGCATATCGCAGGATCAGCAGATCATCAGAATGATCAGAACGTGGGGTGAATGTATCCCTAAGTTTTGTAATCTCCATCTAGCTAATGTACAAATATATTTCAGCAGCACCTATTGTTAATGCTAGTAAAATCTAAAACTGTCATAAATTATTGACACAGCCTTTTTTTCAAGATTGGTAATGGAACATCCATTAATTACGTTAGGAATTTTTTTTATTAAATTTTGGTGTAAAAAGTATTACACATAGGCAAGTATCGGGTTTTCACAATATAGTGGAATTGCCCAAAATGACTTAAGCTACAAAACAGATAATGAGAAATTGTAATGCCCAATCTCTCTACGAAGACTTTACGTACTTTTACGTAATCCGATTTCCATTTTTGTTATGTAGTCTTTTTTCCAGCACACTCTGGTTTAGCACATAATCTTCTTCAATTTCGAATAACTTCCTTTGACATTATGTTTCGGTTCCACATATCTTAATTTGTATTAAGGTTTATTTGTCAATTTTATTCTATCCACCATTTTATTTACTTTGGCATTTGGTGTATAAGTTCACCCATCGAACTTATAAGTATAAGTTCATAAGTGTATAAGTTCACCCATTATACTTAAAAAATGGTGACTTCTATTGGAAACTTAATTAGATTTTTGAATAATACTCGTTTTATTGCAAGTGTTTATAAAAATAAATTCATTTTATTTTATTGTATTGTATAAATAACACAACGCCATATTCTGAGAGAAATTTTATAATGGGTTAATGTTATCGTATGGCATTATCTAGGTATCCATTTTTGATGGTGTATCTATACACCATATGAAAAAAATATAAATAATTGGTTAACAAGATTTTTTTACTTAATGTACTAAAACCTAGAAGCGAATACTACTTCTCAAAAACTATTTATCAAAGGACAAAAGTTGAATGGAAGATTCGCAAATATAAAATGTTATTGTTAACTAATTTTGTAATTGTTAATAGGCAAGCACAACGTAGGTCCGACAAAGAAAGCCGATTACAGCCAACCTTTCCGAAATGAAATTGATAGGGAATTAATAGAGATGATTTATAACAACGAGACTCAAAAATGTTTCATTCGTTTCGAATTTGAATTTTTTTCCATATCAAGATATATTTTGATATTGGAGCCAGACAAGATAATAACTATTTAAATTAATTAACATAATTACATTAGTTAATTATTAATTTATTTCTAGTTAATTGTTACAAATTGTTCTTGTAGCAATACATTCGTCATATTTTAGTGATTTAAAATTGCCCATAAAACAATAAAATGTCGATACCAAAATGGACAAATGCACAAAATAATCATAAAAACGGGCGTGTCGGTCATGTTGCAATTTTGGATGCAAATTAACCGAAATAATTTAAATTAAAAGTTTTAATTAAATGATAATATCTAGAAGGTTTTCAGATCTTTAATACCTGAGGTAGTAAAATTAAAAGAAATGGGGCGGAGGACGTCACATTACACCTCACTTTGAATCTAAATTTTCGTTAAGTAAGTTTAATAGATTAACAGTTTAATAATCTAAGAATAAAGACGCTTTTATAAATACTGAACCAAAAACAAAAAATAATTATCGAACCTGTTTTCTCTGTCTACTCTGTAAAAAGTTTAATGTAAGCCATGTTAGTTGTAAATTATAATATTTGAGTGTAAAAGTGTGAGGTGCTTTTCTCGAAATATATCTGAAGTCTTAAACATTTTATTTACATAATATTAATTTGAGAAGCAAAATCATTTATTTTTGAGGAAAAGTTCATCATTAATATTATGCTACACATTAATGAACATGTCCATATGAAATATATACTTGCATAAAGCTGTATAAGCTGTGTCGCTTAGACAGACACAAACGAACCGATGTACATGACGAAATTATGAAGGTACTTGTGTCACTGCGTAGTTCTAACTTGAACATAAATATTGATTCAAATGTTGTCGGTAGGCCTTACATTTTTTAAATAATATATGCAGTTAGTTTAATATATCGCGACAAAACTGTGTATGTTTTGCAGGGAAGTATATACCACTAAGAGGAGGAACAAATTAATAATGAACTTCCATAAAAGTTACTACATATAGTCTAATAATGTTATTGAATACACCTGTGATTTATAAAATTTTACATAACAGTAATTGTTTATATGTTTTCCTCTCCTCTCCATAAAAAATAACCAAAAAACACATGTCAATTCACTATACCGCAAAATAGATCAATCATATGCTCTTAATATTAATATTCCGTCAAAAATTGACGATATATGATTGATGAGATTTATTTTTATTGCGCAAAAACTTGAGTATTTACCATAAGCGACCACTCATTGATAACTGCGCTGACAGATGACATATGAGATAAAACCAATTCAAGTCATATACAGAATCTAGAACGTTCTTCATATGAAATGACATAAGGTATTTAATTGACAGAGAAGACTTCTACCGTATGAAAAACGCTTTATATCTTTGTACGAATAAATCCTCTTCTCCAACGTTCATGATATACAAGCGAGGTGAGACTAAGTATATGTGATTAAGTAAGTAGCCAAATACGTTGGGACGAAATCTCTACACAAGTTTTAAATAAAGAGATAGCTTTTCTGCTTATATTTTATAAATAATTCACGTTAATATGTATTATAATCAATTAATATACAAAACGAAGATCTCAACAAAGAGAAGAACATATGTTAATTCATTTTTAAACTTGAATAAATTTTAACTAAACTTTACATAAAGATCATTACTACATTAAAATCATACTTACAAATATAGAGAAGAGCTCAGTCGCAGTCGACCAACTAACAGCTTAATTGTTATAAGCAATTATTTAACGAGACTTGTTTTGCTGATTAGCATCATGTACGTCCAATATAAAAATCTTTACATAAAGATCATTACCACATTAAAATCATATTTACAAATATACAGAAGGGCTCAGTCGCAGTTGACCAACTAACAGCTTAATTGTTTTAGGCAATTATTTAACGAGACTTGTTTAGCTGATTAGCATCATGTACGTCCAATGTAAATATCTAAATTGTTGCCATTATTTTTATATAAACTATTTATAATAATTGAGTAGATCGTTATTATAAATGTAACTCCTGTTTTTTATCATTAAAAAAAATTTATTAGAATTTTTTGATGTGAATACTTCTTTAGGAGCACCTGCGCACTTTTTCTAAGTCACGTTCGGATCGGTATCGCTGAATCGGGTAAACTCGGCTTCCTTTGACATCGGCCAAGCGAGTTCACTGTCTAACACGTAGTGCATCGTTTCAAAAATTACGTTTTATTTTTAATTAATATTTTATTTGGGAGTAATTTAATATAATACGCAAATGTTATTGTATTTTAAAATAATAATCTTGCATTGTTCCTGATTCCATCACAAAATATCAACGTAAGTATAATTATATATATATCTATATATAATATATATATATATATATATATATATATATATATATATATATATATATATATATATATATACATATATATATGTATTGAAGTTGTCACTTCTATCGTCATAAGCGTACATCAAATTTTTACTAATGTATGTATTATACATATTGATAAAGTTTCAAGTTAGGTTTAAAGCATAAACCATGAGTACGATATTAAACCGACAAATGAATACAATTTTTGATCATTAAAAAATAAATACAAGATATAGCAACAGCTATTATTACGTATCCGGTGAATGTACAAGAACATATTACATTACTATTTCAAGGCATATAATTTATCACATACTTGCCATTTTACGTTAGGGGTAATATAAACATTTATTACTTCATTCATGAATACCATTTTAAACATATCATTTAAATATATAGTCATGACAAATTATTGCGCAAAATTATTCAGATATTTAACAGACCTGACGAAAAATTACTTAAACCAATAAACACGTGGGAACGTTTATCGTATATACTTTTGAAGTGATTGTGAAACCCGAAACCCACCTCAAACAGTTACGCATGTGAAATCACGCAGATAAAGTCTGATATTTCGATGACATATTGTGAAGGTAAAGAGATAATCAATCAGGCGACCTTGAAATTTCTGCGGTTGTGGTAAGACTATACCACGTCCTGTCACGTTGGTATCCGATAAAGACTCGTGATGGAAACAATCTGAGCAAATAAAAACAGCAGTATAATCAAGTAACCACAGATACACATATCTAACTATGGTTGTGTAATTTATCCTATCTTACTAACCCTAATCGAATATACCTCAACCAAAAATTGGTTAAATACGTCCGTTTTAATTAAGTCATTTATAATTCTAGTATATTTACGATTTTGAGTAAAATATAAACTTGGGTAATAAATAATATTTTGGTTATTTAGTAAAAGTACAGTGTTTTAATAATTTTGGGTGGACGAGCACGAATATAATGTTAATTGCTCTTTTTTTGGTCTAGTTTTGAGACCCGATTACTCACAACCATATGGAAATTGATTATAATTAAACAAAATATTACGAACAAAAATCTTTGCATTTTAATTATTAATTTATTGTTATTGGACCAATACTTGGATTATAAATAAATATTTATAATCCAAATTTCATTTTCTTAGAAAAAGTTCTCTTTAGAAACATAATATAATTTATTCGTATCGATAGTTAATAAAATGTTTTTCCTGTGCGAATATATTTGCTTAACGAAAATATTCTTTTCTGGCGTTCTTTTATTAGTTAAGCAAGTTAGCAAGATAAAAGCATGGTACTTTCCCTAACACTTTCATTCCATTATAGAGACATCTTGAAACCGTTTATTGAAATGAACGATCCTAGTGAATCGGGAGACAGTGAGATGTTGCAGACTAATCGACTATATATTAAATGATTCGATACAGGAAATAGTTACTTGAAAGTTACATATTTACATATCTGATATCATATTTTGTAGAAAAATGTAAGCATTTTTCATAATTGGGTCTTTCTAGTTAGACTTGAAAATAAACATAATTCAAACAAAAGTATTTTCACCAGAGAACCTTTTAGACGGCTGATATGACTAGTATAGGTGTAACTGCATAAAAATACGAGTACATGACACGCAAATTATGTTTAATCGGGCTAAAAATTTCACACGGAACAAACGTTTATCATCACGAAAAGTTATGAGTCAGGAAGTAGGATTAAATACAGTCACACCACGATAAATAGGTTCAAAATTACGTAACACTGCGTTAAGTTTATTGACGCTAGCCCTGTCGAAGACATTACTCTAAATCTGGAAGAAAATGGAAAAGAACGAACATAGTTTGGACTACGAAGGTTCCGTTTATAGTAAGGTAGATTTTATTTATAGTAAGGTAGACTATAAAGGTAGGTAATATTTGTATTCAGCTACTTGCAAATATTAATACTATTCATATTTACGTGAATACATCGCCTATAACTTTCACAGATGAAATATCGTTCTCAATATCTATGATATTTAGAATCATTGCTATAATTTACCCGCACACTTAGGTGAACTTTTGGTATAGCTGTTTTTCATACTTCTCACTTCCATAGTTTCGGAGACTGGAGGGTGGTATCATATTTTTGTAGACATTTTTAGCAATACCTCTAGAACTATCTCATATAAAATTCTGAAAAAAATATCTGATACATATATTCCGCATTATGCATGAAATTAAAAAAATGGGGTACTTTACTAAAATGTTCATATATATGTCTATGATTTTGTCAATGTTAGTATTGAGATTTATGCGAGTTGATATGCTTTATCACGATGCCAAATTTCAAGTTTCTACGTCAAAGCATTTCTAAGAAAAATAACTCTGACGGACAGACCGACTTATCGCTTTAAATTATATTTAGATATATATGTATGTGTGTGTATACGTATATATATATATATATATATATATATATATATATATATATATATATATATATATATATATTTAGTACTAGATACAGAATTTCTTCGATTAACCTAGTTTCAACAGATGTGTCGAGACTAAACATCTCACCAATATGTGGAATCCATTATTAAAATTTTGATAACAGCACGTGCAAATAAATTAACAATAATAACAGTCGCCGCGCCGTTTGCAGCGAGCGCGCCGTACGGAGCGCTCCGAGCCGCGCCCGACCAAAAATAATGAAGCCCCTTTACGGACCAGATACTCGTTTGTTACCGACGACATTAATAACGGTTATGTAGATTCAGTTCAATTGTATGGTTTTATGACTTTATAATTTACACAAATCGGGAACATTTACTTATTTGAATTCTATTACACAACCCTGATTTGATATTTACTCTTGAAAAAAGTAAACTCTGTATAACTAATGTAATCATCACATAAATATAAAATACAACACATTATATTCACGTTACTAGTAAGTTTCAATCGATGTAACTTAATTCCTTACACAATAGACATTAATTTATAGATCAAAAAATACGAATAATACATTTCAAAGTACGTAACCCTTTAAACCTAGTAGTCAACAGGAGAGATTTTATAAATTATATTTTGAGTAAAATTATTTATAAGGCAAGTACACACCGACCCAACGAACGACAACGAATTTTAAAGTTTCGGTACGGTTCGTAGGTCCAATGTGGACAATTTAACGAACCTCAACGGACCTTCGTTGGTATTGATGCACACAAAGGCCAACAAATGCTCATTTCGACGCGCATCATTATTTTTTATTTGTTTTCCTTTTTACAGTAAATCCAAAAACGTAACTTATTCAAGAAAATCACAAGACGCACACGTCTGTACTCATACAGACGTGTACGTCTGTAACGCCGTACACGTTACAGATTTCTTGTGATTTTCTTGAATAAGTTACGTTTTTGGACTTACCGTAAAAAGGAAAACAAATAAAAAATAAGAATTGGACAGAACCGTCTAAAACTCTAAATGCCAGTATCACCGAAAATGGAATTTCTTTACAACTTAACTTCATTCCGGCGGAAGCATAAAAAATGAAGGAAACTATGAATAAAAGATGCAACTGCGCTGAAGACAAGGAAATTTAAAATTAAAGTGATTTGCTTTTTTAAACAAATGAAATTTCTACTGAACAAATTTACTCTGCGTCACAGAATGCGAATGAAACTAAATTTGCTTCCTAAGAACGTTCAATAGAACCAACAAATGTATTTGGACGTATCCCCTGAGCCCAACGAATGTGTGCAGAAGCAATCGCCGAATCGCGTTTGTCGGTTTTGATGTGTACTAAGCATTACTAACATCATAAAAAGTTACCACACTTACTACGGACATCGTTCATTTATCATTCTCAACATTCACTCTGTTACGTATACCTCTCTATCCTGAAACGATATGTGTATATTGTTAATTGAGGTCACGTCGAAAGAACCGAAAATATATTTACCTATATATGATACCGCCTGATGAAATTAAATTAATTGACGCGATCGACAATTACCTAGCGACAATGCAATTCCCACGTAAAGGCGGAAATGGAGTCATCAATCGAAAGGTAGAAACGATAGTGTGCGCATGTGTGAACTCGCCGTGCGAGCTGCGGCGGAACTGACACCGCGAGATGATTACGGTACTCTCTCCGAGCAGAATCCCGCAAAACCTACAGCGCGACGCACTTTGTATCGCTACTACTTACACACCGCTTCCTCCTGTGTATCAAAGATAATTTTCATTAGCAGTTTCTTTCAATACTCGTTTGATTTTCAAGACTAAAAATCTCTCATCACCCATTAGGCAAATAATTATTGTTCTAAAATTGTAATAATCCAGCTTCTAGTTATGAGAAGGTTATATCAAAATACTAAATAATAATTATGATATAATTACTATTTAATATTTTGAAATAACTTTCTGAAATTCTAGTCAAAACGTGAACTCGGAGTTATTCAACGAACTATAACAAAAGAAAAAGCAAAACAGGCGAATTCTACGCCTATTATAAGGTATTAATTGAAAAAAATAACGTCGCTTTTATTGCTGAATTATTGCTTTTTAGGGTTCCGTACCACAAAAAGAAAAACGAAATAATTATTAGGCCACTTTGTCTGTCTGTCTCAAAAACCGCTTAATGTGGAACTTGAAATGTTTTATTACTATAAACTAGTCTACAAATAACTCTCAAAAAAACCTATTTGGAAATTTTAGCGGGGAGGGCGAATTATGTACTCGATTTTTTTCTAATTCACTATGTATGCATAGTGTGGGTTCTCATCTGAAAGGACTTATAAGGGTCATAAAAAGAAATGTTCTAATTTTGAGTAATATATATCCGAAATTACTGTTAAAAATATTTTTTCCTAATTTTGAGTAGTATTTATCCGAAATTACTCCGAATTATATATCGGAAATTACTCCGAAATTACCGTATTTCCGATACTACTCAAAATTATGAGAAAAACTAAGAATTCAGAATCCTACGCAAAAGTTGTAGGAAAACTATAACGATTATCCTAGATCTTATCATTTTTGAAATCACCATGTTTTTAGGCCTGGGAAATACTCGTAATCCGTATATAGTATTTTTTGAAGTTGTGAAAAATTAATATTTGTAAATAGTTTAATAAAAATACTATATACAGTTAAATATTTATAAGCGCCTAAATATGTACGGAAGTTTCGTAACGCGAGTTCTCTTCGTTCTTGACAGATTTTTTAAAAAATATCAACTCATTCACAAAAGTGGGTAGGAGAGTGGTGGCTTCAAGTATGCTTATAACAAACTCTACATTTTCATAGAGTAAAAAAAAATATTTGTGCGATGTACTAAACAGAATTATCTTTGAAACTTCAATAATAGGACTATTACTCCTCGACATTCTAGTAGCCAAAAATATTACTGATCTCAAACTATTCTAGCATACTGAAAATAATCGCCCTCCTTACTTCATAAAAACTGAAAAGTACAAAAGAATGCTTTGGGGTTGGACAAAAGACTACTGTGAAAAAGTCAGTATTAAATTAAGTAATAAACCATAAAATGGAAAGCGATTCTATAAACGTTATTATAAAATAGAATCCCTAAATATATCAGTAGTGTAGTGAAGTAATTTTATCAATTCGCTTTTAATATAAATTCGAATACGATCTTGAAAGAACAATAAACTAAATAACCGCCCAACACACTGCTATGTAAGTCATAAATAAAACGGAACACGATAAACTTAATGAGATATTTAAAAAAAAATAACTACAGAGTAAACTAAAGGTTCAAAGTTTCAAGAAGCGCAACCGGCGCATAAAGCAAACACTATTAATCGGTGATTTTATAAACGATTTATGGCCGGTTTCTGAATACCTTTTATTGAATAGATACCTATTTCAGAACTCTTTTGTACGAATAATTTTAAACAAAAGATTTATGGAATGGATATCTATTTCATAAAAAGTACTCGGAAATCGGCTATTAATGGTCATACATCGCGAATTCCGGAAATCAGTCTTTTCCATACAACGATAATCGGCCCACTCTTCGTTTATTTCTATTGATATTGGTAAATAAATGTAGCACTGGACAACTAATTCATCCATTTATATTTGTATATTCACCTTTTCTCTAAAAAAAAACTTTAAATAATAAAATTAACAGCGAAAACTGGTGAAAGAAGAGGAAAAATCGTTATTTAGGCGAAT
This sequence comes from Druceiella hillmani, assembly GCA_039881145.1. NCBI lineage: Eukaryota > Metazoa > Arthropoda > Insecta > Lepidoptera > Hepialidae > Druceiella > Druceiella hillmani. Next base: position 39,368,221 of record JAYKKI010000008.1, on the reverse strand, counting down.
CTTTGATAAACGAATATATAATGAAATTGTTTGAAATTATACTCATTTAGTACGCATATAGTCAATTATAAAATTATATTTTGTATTCATGGATTTATGATATTTGAATAAAAAAAATACAAATAAAAAAAAAATAAACAAATGCTTTTCGTATTCTCCATATTTGCCAGTATGGACGTCATTTAACAAGCGCAAATCAATCGTAAGTAGTGTTGTCATATAAACGGATTTGTCCAGATTTTGAAAGTTCATTACGGTTAGTTCGTGATTACGAATTTATAAATGGATTTATTCTATAGATAGATAACTTCATGCAGATTCATAAATAAATTATACGCAGAGCACACTTTGATAAATTTTTCGTCTTGATTAAGTTGGTACTTAATTCATTTTCAATTTCTTATTACTACGGGAACGTTATTTAATCACAAGACCACATGTTGAATGTAGGTAAATCTAATAGTGTCCTGTATCTGTCATCAAAGCAATAGAGTTATAAATTTTGTCAGCACAATAAAAATTCACGTGACTAATATAGGTAGTAAGAAAAAATGTCCTTTATAACATATTTTACGAGAAAAGATAGTTTTAATGCCAATAGTCCTGATGGGTAAGGTATAGATTTTCGTTTCTCTACATCATTTACACTTACTACCTGAATCGTTTTAGCCATGAGATGATTATGACAGAGAGATGAACCACATAGAGGCATTTAGTTTTATTAAGGCCTATGAAAAATATATTGAAAATTCACGCATTTTTCTTGCGCCCGAATAAAAAGGAAGTGAATTTGATGTCAGTAAGTTTTGTCGCAGCACGTGGCTTTTCTGGTAACGAAATGTGCGACTTTTGATATATATAGATTACTTTTTTTTTATGCATACAAGTTAATTACTTTAATAAAATGTGTTGTAGAACACCGATTAAGGAATGGCATATGGATTATGGATCAAAAAATGTTGTCCAAAATAATAGAATTCTTTGTTCAGGCTCTAACCTCATCATTCCTTGAAGCAAGGATTGGAACAGCAAAAAGTTGAATTGGATATCGGTGTCAACTGCAAATATTCACTATTTTAGAAATTAAATTCTTGCCAAGCCAAAAAAAGAAATATTCATAATTTATATAATATAATAAGTCGTATATTTCTTTACCAAAATAGCCACACACTGTGCCAAAACTAGCCAACATTAAATTTCAGCTCCCATCTATTTGAGCGCGAGCAAAATGCGTGAATTGTCAAAATAATTCATAGGCTTTTATAAAGCTAAATGCCACTATGTGGTCCACCTCTCTATCATAATCATATTAAGGCTAAAACAATTTGGATGGAAATCTATACCACACCCATAAGAACGATCGGCATTAAAAGTATCTTATCTTGTAAAATGTGTTATAAAGGATAATCTTTCTTAGTTTTTATATTATAGTGATGTGAATTTTTACTGTGTTTTGACTAAATCTCTATTCCTGTTGAGTGGAAGCGTTCGATGAGACAATATTAGGGGACCTTGGAAAGTCCCTTTTATAGAACGTGGGAATAGTGTGTTGACTAAAGCGTTTATCGAGTAAAAAATTCCAGACTTTTAGATTAAAGATATAAGCAGAAAATTATCAGAAAAATTGTTGTTTCTTCTCTCAGATCATTACTTTGAATGAGGGGAGAATATCTGTGTAGCAATTTATTCCTATAAACAAACTATAGAAATATTTTGGGAACCGTTGCAAGTGTACAAAACTTGGAAAAGTCGGAAAATTTTTTTTACTGCTTCATCTTAACGTACCTAACATCATAGATAAAAATGGCTTAGTTACATAAGTTATACATATTTGCTCATTTCTATTCCATTTTCTATACATATTTGCTCATAATGCCAAAGATTCATGGGTTAATAAACCCATCTCTGGCATTTATAAAAAAAAATATAAGTGAAACTGTCAAGTACGAGTGGAATCTGTCAAGTATGAGTAGAATTTGCACTACGAGAGGTCCGTACACATTTAGGCATCTATATACCTAATACATATAAGGGTATGTAGCATTTCTACTAAACTATTACTATAACTTGCATAACAGTGAAAATATGCTCCATACTTAAAAATTATAAGATGTAGGATAATCGTTAGGTTCCCTTTAGTTTTCCATAACAAACACTTTCAAATGATACCCCATATCATACATAACAATTTAAAAGAAATGTTTAGTACTTTATTTACCCCCTCTTTAATTCATATATGAACATTTAAAAAAAGTTAACTATAGTTAAATATTATGTATGGGTTAATAAGACGTATTACTATGCCAAATTTCAAGTTCCTATGTCGCATGGTCAAACAAGACACGTGAGTTTTTCATTTTTTCAGTTTGAGGTACGAAACCCTATAAAGAAAATGTATTATTCGTACTGATAAAAGAAAAATAAAGCAAAATTGATATAATTTATTTTTGCTGTCGTGAGCGGATCCTGACTCGAGCAAAATATCGCTATGATCATGGTATAACTCTTTTTATATCATAATTCTTTAATGCTACAACATGCAAAGTTTGATTTGCAAAAATACAAAGTTTGGTTTGCCAACAGTAGATTCGAACTCGGGTCATAAACCAAGCACTATACTACGGATAGAAACAATACAGGATAAATTTAATACTGAACTAATAAACGTTGGTGACGATAAATAACGATAATAAAAAAAATCATATTTAATAATCGCAATGATAAATCGCTTTCACTCATAATGCGCACTGTACGAATACAACGATAAATGTAAAATAAAATGTTTGAAGCGCGATACAAAGCGACGTAAACCTAACCTATCACGGCGAGGAAAAGTCGCCAGCGACTTCCGTTTGCTGTATCAAATGAGTTCATACTATCAAGTATGCAAAATACGAAAAAAAATTTGTTATTTGGTTTTTGTTTTTATTTTTTTTTCTTCAATATATCCGTAAACACAAGATGTAGTTTTATAGTAGATTATATGCATAATGTATAATTTATTTTTTAAGCTTTAAACTATTTATTTCTGTATTCGTTGGTCAAAGATTCGCCTAATTGATAATTTTTCCTCTGCTTTCACCAGTTTTTGCTGCTAATTTTATTATTTAAACTGTTAATGGAAAAAAGGCGAATAAAAAAATATAAATGGATAAATTATTTGTCACGTGGTACCTTTATTTTCCAATATGAATAGAAATAAACGAAGAGTGGGCCAATTGTCATTTTATGAAAAACGATTAATTTTTGGAATTCACGGAAATTGACACTTCAGCAGGGAACTATATATGCAAAATAATTAATACTTTATAACATTTCCATCGACAATGTAAAGTTACTTCAATTTCTTAGTAGGTTCTGAAGATAATTGTGAATTATAAATTAAAAGAGCGCTTCAAAATACGTTTACATATAAGGCTGTAATAATATTAAGCTATGTATTTCCCGTGTGCCTCGAAAAATCCTCTCTTTAGTCAGTAGACAGAGTCGCACTAAAAATTAACTTATTATTATATCTGGATTCTCAACCTGGTTAATTTGTTAACCGTTGATTTAATTAAAGGCTATTCTATAGTATTCGTTATCGTAACATTTTTTTATTTAGCATCGTATCCCAAGAGTCACCAATTTCAAATGGACTAATAATAGAAGGTCGCAGGAGGTCTGAAATAAATAAACGTAAAAAATGTACTCTTAAAAGAAAAGGACAGAACTGTAAACAATTTAAAGGATCAGCCAAAGAAATAACAAAAATTAGTACCTACAGTACAATAAAGACAGTCTAAGAACAAGAACCAACGAAACAATTAAGAAAAGGGATGTATCCGAAATAAAGAAGAGACTATTATTCGGTGATGTAATGTCAAAACAGTTATCTCAAAATTATAACTAAACTTGGAACTCGTGCTGAAAAACAAGTATTTGCCAAAGTTATTTCTGGAGAAGTTGTTAAGAAGTATAAAGTCCTGGCCACACAACAAGTCTTACCTAAAAAAAGACCATACATACAGTATCAAACGAATCGGGATTATTTAATATACAACAGAAATAAAAGTCAAATAAAATTTCAGAAGTGAAAATAAATATATAATAAACTTCTTAGAGCCAGATCGCAATAGCCGTATGTATGCTGGGGGAAAATAAACAATACCAAAAAATAAAGCAAAAAAGAGAAAAGATACTTATTAATGACTATGTAGAAGCTACATAAAGTATACGTTAAAGAAAATGGAAATATATCAATGCATTTTGCCAATGTCGTCCGTTTTGGATTGTCATACCAAATGTATAAGAATGTAATACTCTTGTATAAGAATGTAATCTACTTGTTTATATGTGATATATGCTAATTTCGATCTATTAGTTCAAGCTTCACATAAGTATAACACTAATATTTTTTTGTAAGTATGTAAATGAAGAATGTAAAGAGTCACAAATGTAGGAAATGTAAAAACCTAAAAATAGTTTACGGAGAATTCGACAACAATAAATAAATAAATTGATTTTATGAAGTGGAAATATGTACACGAACAGTTCTTTTTAACAATTAAATGAAACTACGTGATGTAGTATTTATTTCTACTTTCTTTAAGTTCTTTACCACGACCTAGGTTTCGTTGTATTACAACATTTTCAGGTGACTTATTAGCAAAGATCTGGAGTTTTTTTAAAACAAATAGGGAAATACAAAATCAACAAAGAAATATCGAAAGTAAATCATACTCTGAATCCCTATGAAGTTGCTAAGCAATTTGAACAATTTGTTCCTATCTTCTTAAATAATCACACAAATATTGTTCATCAGTATGCTGTTATGAACAAATTTAAAGATAATTTATCCAAAAAAGATGTACGCATTCATTTAGATTTCAGTGAGAACCACGCCACAAGATACAGTTGTGGAAACATGAATGATCGTTATCCTAAGATTAGTATAATTTTTCTGTTGTGCATATTTGCAAATATTGGTCCAAAACGCCTAAAATCCAATAAAGTGTACGGATTTCATGGTTTTAAAGTAGAGTTGACTTGACTCTTTCATGTATATTTTTATCACTTTCACAATATTAAAATTTTATGAAATACGATAAAAATTATAATAACATTTTTGAAGTCCTTTTCTACAGAATATCAAAAATTGACTCAAATACGAGTATACGAGTATATTTAGTGAGCAACCCTGTCGATTTTTGTTGCATCGTGAATGCGCATGCGCGCATCGTAAAATTTAACTTTCATCAATTTTCCATAACGCGGCTAAAGTAGTATAACGTCAATATATCTATATACTCGTATTAATACCTGAAGAGAAAATTCGCACTGGTGTGAGATTTAGCATAGTTAAAACTTATTTGGAAAAGGGTGCAGAAAGTTAAAATGTTACAAATACATTAAATTATATATTATAAATACATTAAAAGATTCATTGTTTATGTTCAACAATAAAAGATTCTTTGCTGACGTTTATACTGTCAATGTCATACACGTAACAGTCTGCGGTCAAACAGATTGTCGCCAAAGAATTTTAAAATGTCAGATTGACTGAATGAATCTAGAGCTGTGAATTTTTTATGATTTCAAATGTTCCTTTTTCAATGAATTAACATCTTTTTTATGAACTAACGTCAGTGGAGTGTATGTCAAGGCAAAAAAGCGATTAATTTATATTTTGTATAATGAATATCTGTGTTTTATATAATTGTGAAATACAGCTTGCTTAATATACACCTGTTGCAAAAGAAATTTTTTTTAGTAGAAATCTAAATCTCGCCTATCTATTAGTGTTTTCAACAACTGTGGCCACTGGGCTAGCACTGGTTTATCATAATTGTGACATTATTATTTATATACACAGATAGAATAATAAATATCAATACAATTATACTCGATGTGCGCCTCGGAAAAATGAGCTTTTCGCTTTAGTTAATAAACTGAGTCGCACTAAAAATTAACTTTCTTCATTTATTTACATCTCGATTCTCAATCTAGGTAATTTGTTAACCGATGATTTAAAAAAAGCTATTCTTTGGTGTTTATTGTCGTAATCTCTATTTTTGTTTAACTTATTTATCATAATTTACAGTACTATTTACATACACAGAATAATAAATATGAATATTGTATATATTTGTTAATTTTGTAGAAATTCATTATTGACAATTAAATGAAACTACGTGATGTAGTATTTTCTACTTTCTATAAGTTCTTTACCGCGACCTCTTCAGGTGGGCTATTAGCAAAGATCTTTGCTGTAATACAACGAAACCTGGGTCGTAGTAAAGAACTTATAGAAAGTAGAAATAGTACTACATCACATAGTTTCATTTAATTATCAATAAATATAAATTCAATTACATTCGATGCGAAACGCTAATTGGTTATATATTACACATAATTTATTCAATTTTAACGTATCAACACTGACATATCCTTATAGCTACGTACTACTAAAATAGTCACGACAACCAAAGCGAAGAGTGTGAAAGTACGACGTCACGTGTCCACGAACTTGAACTGGACCCTCGCTGCGCAACGGTAAGTGGCGCTTGCTCAGCCGGTGTACTGTGTAATATAATAATCGCATTAAGCTTATAATGAACGGGCGAATGAATGCAGTAAACGAAAATTTATTGTTAATATTATATTTCAATGCTAAACATATTCAATGTTAAGCCTATCTGGAACAGTGACCCTCGCTCACACTAATGACAGTATTTATAAAAATACTTAATTATGAAAAAGTTGAATTGACTAAACGCACAGGAGAATCCGCTCATTTAAAAAAAAAACGAGTGTGCTTTAGAAACCACACGACTGAAGTAAAACTTCAAATTCACAAAATATGATCTTTAAAATGAATTTACAATTTTATTCACTTTAAACGTAGAATATTTAATGTATTAAACAAAATAATAACTTATACAATTGTTCAAGAACGAAATGAAATTACAAAATAATCAAAAAATCACCGTTCGCGTCTAGCGTTACGCAAACTCGCATATATATATATATATATATATATATATATATATATATATATATATATATATATATATATATATATGAGATATATATCTATGAGAGAAAGAGAGAAAGAAAATCTGTGCTCGCACCTCTCTCTCTTGCCCTTACAGTAATATACGAAACGTAACTCTCTCCCTTTCTGTCTTCACTAACTTATATCTTCTACTCAACTTCCGTTCGCCTCGCCCGATCACACTTTTCGTAACGCTCTCGTCACGCTTTCACCAGCTTACTCCCCAAGTCAAGCGCGCGTAAAGAAGTTTTACTTCAAATATACACATTTTCGTGTATGTATATTAAGTTCTACAGCTATAATTTAACTGAAAACGAAATTGTTTATGAGACAATGAATTACAGGTCCGCAAACAGTAAATATTGAATTTTCCGTTAGACTTTTTGTTAGTCTGATACAGTAATATACCGATTATAAGTGTACCACAATTGTTACAATAAAAACTGTTAAACATCATATATTTAATTGCAGTATAGCTTCTATATACTGTCCGTTCAATGTAGTTCTAATTGAATATTGTTTTGTTGCGTACAATAAGTGGACGGGCATAGACGCAGTTATTAACAAACATGATTTTAAATTTCGTACATACTAATATATATATATATGCCCATTATAGATATATTTCGTGTGGTCGCTAATAAAAGTACTCATTTGAATTTTGCTAAGAAACAAGGTAAGAACGCGCGCATCAGAATACACCATTATAAAAATGTGCAAACATTTTATAGTTATGTTTCGTACATCGCTCGGAGGTAGCAGAAAATGGCGGTCGTATGTCCAGCTACATTACAATTGAGTATATGCGTAGAAAAATATAATGCGGTCTAGCAAGGCAACGCCGATGATTTCTCGGAGCGTTGATAACCACATATCATATAGAATTACACCACATATCGCAAGACGTTCGACAGCGGAGTCCGAAGATGATCCAGCGACACTCAATACTTTGATAGTGTATATTAAACTATATGCATATTGTTAGAATATGCGGGAAATTAATCGTTATCACTGTAGTCATCGCCGTAGTTTTCCGGTAACATAATCTACCCTACAACATAAACATCTAATAATGCTCTTTTTTATAATTTAGGCTAATAGTCTTGAAGATCACATGCTCTACTACGTGGATATTTTCAACAATATCTCATTATCTCACGTAAAATTCTGAAAAAGAAAAATTCATCGCCGTAGTTTTCCGATAACATAATCTACCCTACAACATAAACATCTAATAATGCTATTTTTTATAATTTAGGCTAATAGTTTCGAAGATCACATGCTCTACTACGTAGATATTTTCAATAATATCTCATTATCTCACGTAAAATTCTGAAAAAGAAAAATTCATCGCCGTAGTTTTCCGGTAACATAATCTACCCTACAACATAAACATCTAATAATGCTCTTTTTTTATAGTCTCGAAGATCACATGTTCTACGTGGATATTTTCAATAATATCTCATTATCTCACGTAACATTCTGAAAAAGAAAATTTTGGAATTGCTATAATCTACTCTTTCAAACGCTACTCCCATACGAAACACAAAATTGAAAAGAAAATTCCATTTACTTATAAATATTTTTTAATGTTAAAATTTACCTATGCGGGGTAATATGCTTTACCACTATGGCAAATTTCAACATCAAACGGTTTCCAAGAAAAACGGTTGTGACAGGTAGAAGCACGGACACGTGGGTGAACTCATGTTATTTGCCGACTGCCCAATAATAACAACGGCACCTAGCGCTCGCAAGTTTGCCAGCTCTGTATGCAAGTGTTTAGAAAGTAATTAAAAATATCGACTTTATTATTATAATATTTAAATATCTTTACTTGATGTATGTTGGAACATAAGCGGTTTTTTTTAAGTTTTGCGTTGAATTGAAATTGACTGGAAAAAAGATAAGTTCGTATATCCAGAAACTCGTTTATTTTCGGTACACTTAGATTATTTGACCAGGATAAAAATGTATTTTAGCAAGAGTGAAAATTTCATTTTTTTGTTCTTGCAATTAAAAAATGCACATAAAAAACAACATATTTAAAAAAAATTATGCTGTTCAGGATTATATCATTAAAAATATTTTGAAAGTGCTTTTACTGCTGACAAATGGCTGTCAGACGTCCACTTTCAAACGTCTTTTTAAGTGATTGTTTCACTTTTTTATGTTTAATATTTATCAATTTGTAGTTTTAGCGTTTGTACGAGATCTGATTTCCAAGTCGTTATTCGAAATCTGTATATCTTGCATCTACTCTTTCCGCTGTATTTTTACACTTAAATACACAACAATAATCATGGCACAATTTACTTCTTTACAAAGCTTATTTTCTTTGCAAACGGCAGAGGAGCCGTTTCGTCATTTAGTTGCGTTGCCCCCACTCGTTAGTCCACGCCGAATAAGGGTACCGTTTTTTTTTTCATTTCAGGTACGGAACCTTAAAAACACGTGAAAAGTGACGCGTATATCAACATAATATGTTATAGGGTTGCATTTAGGAGCTATCCCACAGTATATAACTGAAACTTGTCAAAGCTTTCTCTAACCTTGTAATAAGATACTATATCCGGACTGAAAGCCGTACTTTAAATATTTTCACTCTATACCGAGGTACATTTTTAAAACCTATTAGTTATGCGCCAATCATCGAAAATGAGTCAGAATAAAACACACAGAGTCAAACACATCAAATTGCTACACCTCAATGAGTCAGCATATTTCTCTTAATTGTAAAGAAAGTAAAGAGATTGTTAAAAGTAATTTCTATTCGACGCCCACTCATTACGACTAGTTTATGTTATGGTATAAATGGAATATTATGTGTTAATTTATTACGGGAAATTGAATTGTTTATGAAATCTGTATAATTTAAATTCAACGCTGCTCGCTATAAACTGATAACTGATCGATAACAAAGGTCGTTCGTGATAACCAGTATCTATATCGACGATAGACTAATAAAAAAAAGGAGCCGACGAACACTACCGATAATGAAACGAAAATACTTTAGGCGTAGGTATATCTAAAGAGTAGTACTTGTAACAAGTACAATAAAAGTGATGAGTCTATGAATTGAAAAAGGTAAGGCCGGCTTTCAAATAAGGCTAGATGTCCCCCGGGGGCATCGCTCGGCAGCGACGGGGAGCAGCGGAAATAAACGAGCTAGGCCGACCCTGGGAAAAAATACGATTACAAACTACTACGTGCGGCGTTATGTTCCGCTCATTGCTCGCCTCCATTCACACACAAATAATAAATAATAACTGACGCTTCATAATCACCGGAGCGTCGAGCGGCGAGCGCTCCGCACTCGACTGCTGTAACGTGTGAAATAGTATGAATTCATCTCCTACTGACGGAGCAAACGTATTCGGATTTGTTGCACAGAAATTGTTTTTTGACAAAAACGAACATTCAAATGTGCTGGAATAGAACAAAAGAAAGGAAATTCAGAAGAATATCGTTCTCAAGCTTGCGTAAACTAGTGAACTTTGGCTTTGCACGAGCAAGCCACATGGAAGGAGCCGTGACATGAATATTGGCGGTGCATAAATATTGTCAATTGGAGATAAGCAACAGTAACAGTATGAGTATAAACTTACTGATAACGAGTTTATTTATAAGATAATTAGCTACCAAGACATTACGATACTAAATACTTTTGGAACAATACAGCCGGTTGGCGCTTAATGAAATTGTTTATTTAAATACATCTTTATACATATACGTACGCATATTGCCTACATCATCGTACTCATTAAAGTTAAACAATTATTTATATTTTTAGGATATTAATAACATTTCGGTGTTAATTAATATAGTAAAATTTTGCTTCTGTACAAAAGATAACAATTGGGTATTTGACTAATTTTTTTTTATTTCATTAATCGTAATTTCAAGGTACAAGCTGATGAAGAGTGAAAAAAAATTTGATAATCTTAAAAATTGATCGAGTTATAAAAGTTTAAATTTAACCTTTAGATAAGTACGGCAATACTGTGTTGTGAGGTCATTTTTAATATTGCACATTATATTCCACAAGAGGAAAAGAGACAGGGATATACCCAACTCTATCCGTATCTTCAAATTTAGAAGCCTATAACTGGCTTATTTTTCAATAAATTTTTGAATTTTTTTAAGACTGGTTTCTAATTAACTTATATTTCACAATATTGTACGAAAAATATTAAAATTTAGAATGAGTCAACTACCGAATTATGGGAAGCGTAGACGTTGGCCTAGGTAGCGCGACGCGACGAAGTTGACAATCTTAAATTAATTGTTTCGCTAATCCGCCGCGACCTTTGACGAACCGTTAAAAACCGTCAATAATCAATTCAAATTACATGCACACAATGACCTCGTTATTGGCCCGAATAGTCTTTGGGTGTCTAGGTTTTTGGCGTATTATCTCTTTAACTTTCGGTTATCATTCAATGTTTTCTTTCAGGCTCATCATGATCGATCTCTATGAAAAAAAAGCACATACTATAAGAAAGGGATCCATTTCGTATTAGGAAATTTAAATAAACATTAATAAATTATTTTAGAGTAAACTCAAATAACTTCTCAATCAAATAGAACCGTCAAGTGTATTTTAGAAAACGCACAAAGTAGGATTTTGCAGCAGTCTAAACATTTTATAGTTATCGATGCAAATTAACCGAAATACAATAATTTAATCGGAATTTTCAAAATTCGCTTTTCATGTCACTTTGGGCTTAATATTTCGCGAATGTGGTTAAGAAATGAAAAATGGTAAATTAAACCTTAATAAATTTGAAGGATGTTTTCAATGATAGTCCACTCGATGGAATGCGCAAAGAAATTCCCGTCACCGCTTTAGATGTTTGAAAAATATTTATAAATGTATATTCCACACTAATTTTTTAACATTTTTTTCATTCGACTGTATTTTAATTGAAATTCCCACGAAGCGTTTACTCAAAAAATGTCACCCACATAGGTCTAAAACTGTAGAAACCGTGAGTTTGTGACAGACGGACGAACGGGCGGGTATTAGAGAATTGTGAAGGACATGACGAAATTGTTTTACTACGGAATATTATAAATTCGATTGTAAATGCATATTTCGATACCTCAATGCCTCACTGGGATAAATTAAATTAGAGTTAAATTCTGCTTTTAAACAGACCAACCTGCTTTAATCAGTGTGTTAAGTGTATTTTTTAACTCAGGGCATAGGGGTTAACACAGTGTTGCACCAATAATCTAAATAATATATCCTAGTAACGTTTCATATGTTGATTTACCGTTAATCGCCTAGGCCGCGGTAAAATAATGACGCGGCATGGATATGTGTGCGAGTAATCCAAAATGTGGAGTAAGAGGTATAATACTCATAATATTTACAGTCGTTTACCTACGCGTTATAAAACAAATGTGTTCCAACAGCGTAATTATAATGCATGCATCATTTATCATGATAAAAAGTAACGAGATAATAACGTCACCTGCTCGGCCCCGCCACTACGCGGCAAATCTCATCCGTTTATTTCTTATCTGCGTGTCTTTTTTTTTGTTTTAAAGGTAACTCTATCGTGCTTGAGCAATTGTTTTCTTTGTGTTTTATCTAGTGTTGTATTAAGGTTGGCTCAATCTTGTTATGGGTTACAGTTATGAAAATAGCATTAGGTATAGTATTTTTTCATGAAAAAAAATATAGATCGTATTTGAGGTCTACAAATAGATTTCTTTCATAAGTAATTACAGGAATTTCTATTCTTACGTTTTTATATATTCTATTGAATAAAAGACTTGCAGACATTTTTCATATTCCATCGAGTCAAACAACTAAATATAAAAGTACAAACCATAAAGTAAGTATAAACGGTTTAAAGATAAATATATATCATTCTACGGCTTAACGTTTTTAACTTAAATAATCGTTATATGCCTCCAAAAATGTTGCGTATTCGTAAATTAAGTATTAACTATGTGTCTCTAACATGTTGTTTTTTCGTATATTAAGTATTCACTATATGTCTCTAAAATGTTGTTTATTCGTATATTAAGTATTAACTATATGTCTCTAAAATGTTGTTTATTCGTATATTAAGTATTCACTATATGTCTCTAAAATGTTGTTTATTCGTATATTAAGTATTAACTATATGTCTCTAAAATGTTGTTTATTCGTATATTAAGTATTCACTATATGTCTCTAAAATGTTGTTTATTCGTATATTAAGTATTCACTATATGTCTCTAAAATGTTGTTTATTCGTATATTAAGTATTCACTCTAAAAATGTCGTTTATTCGTAATAAAATTGTCTAAAGGAAAATAACTATTTAGCTTTTTTCGTAACAAAAAACTAGATACACATTACAGAACGCCAGTCAAACATGGCAGTTTAGCAGAGTAAGATGACGACGCAAGAACCGTGATTGCCGCCGACTGCGAGTGCTATTCATGAGAAGTTCCGGATGAAGAGCGAAACTATAATTACCAAGTGGTTTACTGTAAAAGCCTCCTAGCGCTGGCGCAAGAGCCTTACTTATAACAATGCTATAATTTACTCGAGAAGGTTACTCATGCAGAGAAAACGTGAGTTGTCATACAATTGTCTGGACTATGCAAAATCAGATAAAATGTGTATACAGCAAAATCAGATAAATGTGTAGGAGACGCAAAAATCAATAACATGGATATAACGTAAAATAAAGTCTTCATTAGTAATTTTGTATACTTTTATACTGCCAGTATATATTGATCTGTTATGTCTGTTTTTGTAAACTCTTATCAATATGAATTTTCTTATTTTTAACAATAACAAGTAAAAATATCTGGCTGTAGTAGAGAAATGTCCATATGTAGCCTACATATAAAGGTGTTGTAGAGACATTCCTTCGTTAAGATGAAGTAATTAGTGTAATGAACATCACCTTCGTCGCGGCCTTGCCGAACGCGACACCTACGTTGAAAACAAAAGAGTTTTCGCTCGCCGTCAATTGGTTATAAGACAAACTCGAGTTATTTTGTTTAGTCGTGAGCACTGAATAGATATATCAAATCTTATACAACAATGAATTTTTATGATGTAGCTCTCTTTTTGTTTTTATTAAACTTGCATTACGGCTATATACTATTTTTTTTTGTATTGCATATATTTGGCGTTAATTTTGTAGAAATTCATTATTCACAATTAAATGAAACTACGTGATGTAGTATTATTTTTACTTTCTTTAAGTTCTTTACCACGACCTAGGTTTCGTCGTATTACAACATAGCCCACCTGAAGATGTTGTAATACAACGAAACCTAGGTCGTGGTAAAGAACTTATAGAAAGTAGAAATAATACTACATCACGTAGTTTTATTTAATTGTGAATATTTTTTTGTTCAAAAACGACGAAAGACTCGAATCATACAAAATAAAGTAAGAACTACAGAGGTAAAGAACTACAGATTATGCATCCAAACGGACTTTTTCTTGTTCTTGTAGAATTATTTAACATAAATTATTAGAGACGTGACCGTTTAACGTGTCGGTTGATTAATTATAACATCAGTTTAGAACACAGTCCGGATATGTAGGTATAAGATTTAAACACAAACTCACGCCATACTTGTTTATTTTTAACTTGAATAGCTTAACCAAAACCAAAAAAATTTCTTAATCGCGAAAAATGACGACAAGTGATTGAAAATCAACGATATCCAAGTATTAGTACTTCGAAAATAATAGTTTTCAAAAACTACAAAGATAACAATGTTTTATGTATGTATGGTAAGGGAGGAACGGATAAAAAAAATTGCTAGATTTTGTAGAAAAAAAGCAATCGTAGTAACTTTTGAGGTTTGACGCCCTTTTTTTTTCTTTATGACATGCAGCCCCGTTTGCCGCAAATATTACAAAATATTGACTTCCAAAGACATTTCAATCGCTTAGTCTAACATTCAATACATAGCAAATAATGAAAGTATAAAACACGACTAAGGAGATTCCACAAGAGTAGCGATCTGTAAAATATTTTATTTTCAACTTAGTAAGACAACCAATTATAAGAAACGTAAGACATAAGTTGGACATTTATATTTTTCCAGCCTTTAATCCTAATGGAAAACGACTTCGTGCGATTTCATTTTGATGCGAAAGTAAAAAAAAACAAGTTTGAAAAAAATACTAAATTTATGTTATATCTCATAATTTAATATATACGTCTTTGTTCAACATAACTATGATATAATATCATTAATCATAGATAGGAAACTCTAAAACTCACTCCTTCGACGAGCAAATTGATTTTTATAAACCTCCGCTGAAGTCTAATTACAATGGATAATCAGTATTCAAGACAATATGTGTTTTGAATTTCAAACTTTAATGAGAGCCATTAAAAATAATCAAGCGTCCATTCGTTTCGGGGCACAAATCATTTTTAACCTTTCTGTAATACCGATTAAGTATAGTTACATAACAAACGGTGGGTTGTTCTCCCGATCGGTGCGCCGACCGGGCACCAATTAATATTCTAGAAAATAATATTGATCGTTAGGTACTGCGCCGCGGCTGGGCGCGATTGCAACAGACGAATCAGTGCCCGGAACGAGTAATATTTTCAAGTAGACACACGGTACGAGGAAGATAATAAATGTAACGCACAATTATTCAAAGTTGCGTCACGCTTAACGAGTGGCTTTAACGACGCGGCACGAGGTGCCGGCGCTCATCCCGCCTCAGTAAAAGTTATCATTCATCATTGGATGAAAGTGAAACTATGATCCCTGCAATGTCTAGTGGCCCGGTCCGGATGCTGACTTTTTAAATTTATCGATTCCATTGTAAATATTCCCTTTCAAACAATGTCGCCTTGTTTGCTATCGTACAATAAAAATTACAAAAATGTTTTTAAAAAAAAAACGGAAGAAATCATTGTGTATATGTCCTTTTGTAAAAGAGCTTCGCTTGTAAAACATATTATTGTTGGCATAAAAATATAATGATTTACATATTAGACGGAAGTATTGATCCTTTATCAAAACTGATTACCATTTGGGAATACGTAACGTTAATACATACATCTATAGTATCTGTAGTCATATCGTAAAAACGATTCGCTACAAATAGATCGAGTGTGGTCAAAAAAAATTTGAAAAAGTAGAGATGTGACCTGATCGGCTACACGGTCCGACAGAGAACGTGATCGGTGCAAATAATGAGACCTTTTTATACGTGCAACCCGCGCCGCGCTAGGCCTATAGCCGGTGCCCGCACGGTCTTCTTGAGAAAAAAAAACAAATTAATAAAAAAATAAATAAATATATGAATAAATAAAATGTTCTAACTTTCAGGTACCCTTGCTTTTGTATAAATATATTACTGAGAATAACTACCATTTAATTTTATTATATACACCGGAACATTTGCATTGTAAACCTCATATAATAACAACAATTGAATTAAATGCTGTTGGATGTTCCTAAGAATTAATCTTTGCTAATAGCCCACCTGAAGATGTAATACAACGAAACCTAGGTCGTGGTAAAGAATTTAAAGAAAGTAAAAATAATACTACATCACGTAGTTTCACTTAATTTTGAATAATGAATTTCTACAAAATTAATGCCAAATATATTCAATAACTTCTATTTCACAATATTGTACGAATAATATCAAAATTTAGAACGAGTTAACTACCGTATTGTCGTATGTATCTATAACAATCACGATGTACTTCTCGCGCATAAATCAAGTATGCTATTTTTTTTGGCCGAAGAATCGGCACATACCTATGCTAAATATGACAAGTGTATTTTAATAACTTTCAGAACCAAAGTATGTGTAAATTATCTAAACGAAAAATGATATGGCTATCGACTACATCACGTCTGGTCCCACAAGCGTTTCAAATCAATGTATTGCATATCTTCCTCAGCGCCTGGAAGTCGAATCTAAATAATACACCATCCATTTGTGTCTAAGCGAATTACGCTACTGTCTCAATAAAATCTTTTGAATCATGAATATTTCATTAAATCTAGCGAACTCAATCAGATAAATACAGCAAAAAGTCAAATCGTACTGTAACGCGCCATCGTTAGTTACATGTTTATAGAAATACATTACCGACGTTAGTTAGAGTAAAATCAGCAGCATGAATTCATGCAATTTTTATTTATTTATAGTATCGCTAAATAGATAATGCTATTGAAAGGCCGACGTTAAAATATAAATGGTGCGTGTAGAGATTACACGTAGCCAAGTTTCTTTTAAGTACACTTTATCTACATACACACACATGCACGTGTAATCAGATCAATAAACTGCACAGAAGTCAAAGGGCCACGTTGCTGTGATAGACTCAAAATTAATGACGTACGATGTGATAAAGTCCGACAAGTTGACGAGCATTTTTCAACTGCTATTGCTGCTGTTATATAATTGTAATAACCAACGACGGCGCGGCGTCGCCCGCGGCCACTTCGCTTCACGCGTTGTTGCACATCGATAACGAATACTTCATCGTCGAATCTAATACGGATCGATTATGTCTATATGTACAATGATTTTTTTTAAATTTTATTCATTACTTGCATGGAAGTAATTTTAACTATTTCTTCATTTGTTTTCATGTTTTAATATTTTATAAAATGTTTTATTAATAACCTGCAAAAACAATTTAAGAATATTATTCAAAAAACAGTGAGAATCTGACGTTTTCAGCATAAATCGATACATATTATTTTTATATTATCCAAATGTATAAAATAACATTATTCAGATCTTCACAAAACACAATACTTACAGGAAATAATATTCTGTCTCGCTGTGAATAATTCTGCGTACAAATGACGCGATCAAAACAAATTATATTATTTTATTTTTTCCGTTTAAACATTTTTCTGAAATTATTCAAAAAGATGAATCATAAGAAATATAGGTAGGATTTTATTTAACATCACTTGCCAAGAGATATGTCTAACTACATTCGTATGATAAGTACGAAAAATTAAATGTTAACAGACTTCTTGTTTATCTAAAGAATTTGAAGCAAACATGTTTTACTTTATATTTCGTTACATTTGCTATTACAGACAAATTATAAGAACGTTACTTTAATAGTAAGGATTATCATACGTCATAGAGGCAACGAACTATATACGGCATACAACGTCAACGAAATGTATGAAATAAAGGCCACGAATCAATAACGAAGAACGCACGATTCTTTGTTGGTTCCGTTGCTTTCGTTCTAGAACTTTCGATTTTAAGATCTAGTCCCGTGTGCACCTGAAAACTAAAGTTGTAATAATTATGAATTAAGGCGATAATGGAAAGGTATCTTTCTCACACTAGAATTGAGATGATATGAGGCTATAACTGTTAAATTAAATTTCTAAGTGTTTCTACAGGGGGAATATGCTTGCATTACCTATACCGCGGGTGTCTAACTGAAATTTTAAAACTGCCTCTTAGGAAGATTGTGCAATCATTTAAATAAAATATTTTATAGCAGAATCCACATTAATATTATAAATAAGGATTATGTTTCATTCGGGTAACTTCTTGATGTGGATATAAAATGAAAGGAATTGTCGAGTAGAATACATAAATATATAGTTTACCTAACTCTAGACAAAAAAAACTTGTTACCATGTTTTTTTTACTATATATCGGCACAAAATATCAGACTGAAAAATAAATAACGAAATGAAGGCGTACTTACTAATTACATCTTATACGCCTTTCACCTCTTTTACACCTTTCACCATACACATAATAGATACAAATAAATAACAATTTATAAAGTTTCACACTTAACAACGTGTTAACGACACAGTAGACCTAACAGTAGGTTCACGCACATGGGGTCGTGTACACGCAAGTGATATCAGTGGTGCCGGGGGTGCACATCGCAAGCTATGCTTACCCGACTGGACTCACAGGCACATATCATTGACGGATGTCTACACTTACTCAGAATGTTTACCACGGCGAATCTCCTATTATTAACATCGTTATAACAGCTTATAGCTTTTTGTATTTTCACTAAATAATTCCAACTGCAAAATACTACAGAATATCAAATTCAGTTATTTTTAAGCAAACGAAACGTCAGGGGTTTTCATCTTTATACAAGACTTCAAAATGCCTCTGCTTCAGATGTCGCTTCCAATTAAGTACGTTCTTAAAAACCATACAAATTAGGTGAGTTGTACGTATCCAACAACATAACAACATAAAAACAGTTAAATTTTTCGTACGTCAGTCTAATGTTTTCACTGTTGCTTTCACCTTAAATTAGACGCGCGAAGAATTCGCAAGGTATATTAATAACATCTATATATTAATTTTATGAACGACAAAAAACTTTACAAGGAAGACATAACGATTTTACCGCAACGAGTCAGAAAAAGTACTAGAAAAAGACGAAACAACTACGGCTACAAAAAGAGTATATTTAAGTATAATGTAAAGGATGAACACCTACTAAACAAGAAAAATTTGAACTTAATAGAAATTTAAAAATACAAAATCAAAGCAAAACCTTGCCTTTTAAGTTTGCTTACATTTTTGAGTGAAAAAGTAATTCCAATTAAAATTCACCAAACTTTAATCTAGGTACTTCTAAAAAACACTGAGGAAATCGGCGGTTAAACTCTGCCTAAACTTCTTTTAAAAATCATCTTTTCTAAAAATCTTTTTATGTACAAGGCGAAAAATTGATTATAACATCGTAGCATATGGTATCGTTAAACTAAACATAAACTCTTATTACTATTATAAGTTTTTTGTTACTAAATTTGCAAAAGTTGTAATCATCAGAAATAAATGCAAAGTAAGATAAAAAAAATCGTCAATTTAATTAAGTATTTACGATTATAAAGCGTTTTCCGCATTGCATCCAATATTACAATTGCGTAGATGAATCGTAGTCTGTTTGAAGAAAAGTATCAGTAAACACACGTTCGTATCGATTTGCAATAAATTGCGTTCGCCGACACAAATCTCCGAAGTTTCAACATTACGTGTTTTTGTTTCAAGTTTGCTATATATAATTTAGAGATCTGCACAATCGCAGTCGCCGGCGGTAGGCAATAAGCAAAAGGTAAACAATAATTTGATCAAAATATAAGAACACTATCCATTTACAGAGTGAAAGTTGAGAGCAGATCGTTGAGAAAGTATGAAATAGTGCAAGTAGGTCAGGTCGCTACGTCCGTATCCCCGAGGACGTCGACGCTTAGCTACACGAGCATGCGGCGGGCGCTGCATCGATCGGGCGCCAAGGACGCCACTCCCACGATCCGTCTACTGCCGCGTGGGAAACACATCACTACCACCGACTCGTCGAACACACTATTATTCATCATCTTCCCAAAGTTCTCGACTAAACGTTGACAATAATCATTAAACCTTTATATGCTAATTATCAGAAACAAAACTTGATAGTAAATATAAGCAAGAAATTATGTGAATCGTATGTTACCTCTTATGTTGTGCATAGGCAGAAAAATAAGACAGTCTTAGCGCACCCCCGCACATTATTTTCAATTTTAGCGTACAGGGATTAGCTATAAAACTAGTGTGTTTATATGAACATAGCACTGTTTATTACATTACATGTAGAGATGTACACGCATTTATTTCTTTTTCATCTGCGTAATATTACAGTTCATTCATATAATTACTTTGCTCGTAAGCAGCAATTGCAGACACTCGAAATAATGGCTTTCTACGTTTGTTTACAGAGCCGAAAGCGATACGTCGCGCCTGTGCAAGCACGACACAATAGCCCGTGAGGCGCCGCTTGCTATATTCGAGTAGCATAATGAGAGAGATACAAAGAACTACAGCCAGTAGCCATTCAAGAATGTAATTAAGATATAATAGCTAGATAAATACATCAAAACCAATGCTGGGCAACTTATTGTTTTGTCAAAACGTCAACTTGAAAATGTAAACTGGATCGTCGATCGCGATAAAATATTTATTACATTTCTATAATCAAACAAACGACAACCCCAAGGAAGACTATTGCAACAATTTTTATGGTGGTTTAGTTTTATTCTGGTTGTTCATTTTTTTTCTTACAATAATGATTGTTTATGTAAACTCTTTTCAATAATGTCAATAGACAAAAAGAATGTGAACAGTCCATTAGTTTTGTATGACGTTCTAATACTTTGTCACGCTGTGGTGGAAAATCGCAAAAAGTAAGTTTAAATGTTCTTCCTTAGAGGTGCCGATAAATAAGAATCAATATGCATTTAATTTAGGATATTTTCAATATAATTAATTAGTACAGTCTATGGAGAAAGCTTAATTAAAAATAAATACTCAAGATTTTCCTCTTTTAAATAGATAACCGACTTAGATATTATTTTAACAATTATCTAATTGTTAACGCAAGTTATTTTATTAGGCATCCACGCTCTGTAATTTTAACCTTGTAAATATCGAATATTTCTACAAATATATTCAAATATATTTGTAGAAATATTCGATAAATATATTTTTATATGTACATTAATCTATTTACGTAGATGCTCATAAAAATCGAGGAATGCTATTAAAAATTAAGAAGGTAAAAGTTTATACTGGATATGCGAGATATCTGTCGCACGGCAAAGCTCGATTCGAAATAATAATATAATGGAAAGCGGTCAAGCTCTTCTCTTTGGGTCGCCAGCGTCGTTGGCCTACAGATATACATAAGCGTGGATGCGTCAGAGTCGATATGCACTGGCCTCACTATATATGAAAGTTTCTGTAATACTTTTCGAATGTAACTGTGAAATCCTATACACACTTGTATTGCACTCGCACTAATGCGGCAATATGACAAAAGGCATAGTTCCATCGGTATATCGATATGTATATATTTTCAACGACACCAAATATGATTAACTGTGCTTTCTTTGATCTGCGAATTTGCTTTCTTTGATTACACGAGTTCTGCCTTGATGCTTGATGCATCATTCAATAAAAATTACATCCAGAATAAGATAGGAATCGGTCGTGATTATTTGTAACACAAAAAAAAACTAAAGTTCCTTATGCTCATACTTGTACAGTTTGTTCACACGTAGAACTTAGGTACACATGTACGTACATGCGGATACTGATCACTGTTCTCTCGCGAGAGCTTCGCTCAGGTGATATTGACGTGCAGGTGGCCGGATTTCCAGTTGATTAATTAATTTATTTATTTATATACATATCTCGATACATTACAGGTAACCTATTCGTAATGGTAAGTAATTAATGGGTTAACAAAGTAAAACCAAAGAAGCTATAATATTAAACATGAATACAAAATACACAAGAACTTTAAAACATGAGGATGACACATTTTGACAAATTTACTTTCATTTATCATAAACAAATCATACTCTGACGTGATCGCGATCTAGTGATTGAGCAATTGAATATTGCGGAAAACTGGAGAGTTCCGATACAGTTCGGCTCTAGAGAGTGGTATAGCAAACAGGTGATGATTGCTTGAACGCAGGAAATTGTCAGGTACGAAGAATGAAAATTTACTCAATAATACAGGGTATAGACTTTTTCCCTTTAATAGCTGGAAGATAAATTTCATAAGCGCAATATCTCTTCTGAGTTACAAGGAATGGAAACCTAGCATACTCGAGAGGGAATCGGTGGGAAATAGGAAGAGAATGTAATCACACTGTCTCATATACAGATATTGGAGGAGCGTCTTCTGCACCCTGTCAATCATCAAGCTGTACTTGGTTTCGTGTCGGCTCCAAACGATTGAGCCGGATTCTAATCGGTTCTGCATCACTGAAGTGTACAGCAGACGAATTGGTGGCAAAGACTGGAAATCTTTTGAATTATTTAACACGAATCCTAAGAATAAATTCTTAAGTATTAACGCCTGATAATCGTCGTCGTAACACAGATTAAAAAAAAATAATGGTGGAAAGTAATCTCACACATTTTGATGTGAAACATCAAATGGCGCGTTTGGATGAGAGTTCAACGTTCAACGACAACTGAACGTTGTAACTCTATACGTTAAGCATCGCGTCTTATCGGCTAACAGTATTATAAAATAAAAACGATATTTTCAAAAGATTGTTAAGAAATATTTCTGTGATAAATTATTTTATAAAAATGAAATAATACAATTAAATTAATATTTTATTATTAACAACTATATAAATATTCGTTTTTTTTTCGTTTTCAATTCGTCCAAATAGAAATATTTTAATATGAAAAGATAAAATATTTAGATGTTTCACATCTGCCAGGCAATCGATGACGGCTCACAATTTTTTTTTATTTGTTCCATATTCCGTAATTGGCATTCAATGGTTTCCGGTAAATGTAGCAGATGTGAAAAAATAATATTATATAAAACAAAACAAAATTTATCACAACTCAACTTATTATTAATTACATCAAGATTTTAAATAAAATCAATTAAATTTATACATATGAACAACAATTAACTACAACAACGTCGAAGATATTAAAACATTGCCCGCGAAAAGAACTGAATTTTGATAAAATTTTGTAACGACAACAATAAGCGGTATAAATCAGTTAAAGCTATACATATGTCTAGCGTGTGGGCTGAATGATTCTTTGCAATTTATATTCGCCGTACGATGTTGACAAATATCGACCCACGTAAATCTTGCATTGAATTAGTGTACTTTTTGTTATTGTTAGAATTCTCATAATGTACACACAACGCGGTTTATTAATGAGCGTCTACGAGGACCTGAACTCGATTTGCTTTTTTAGGTGCAATGCTTGACATACTAGACAAATGATACTTTTTCTTTGTACATTATACAGATTAGGATAAAATATAATTATTTTTATAGCAAATTAACATGACAAATATAAGCGTACCAATCGTCTTCCCGCCCATTATTTTGATACAGACTGCATAATGGAGTGGACAGTCCCGATATGTTCAGGCACATCATATGCCCAGTCATCTGGCACTCGATATAACAAAATTATAATAATGATATACTTGTGAATTTATTATAATTATTATAACTTATTCCAACAAAAGAGCTAATTTATGTAACGATGATTTCGTTTTACTTGAGGAATACTATATGGTCACCGCAACTGTAATTGGCCATAAAAACACCTTTTTAATTTGTTTTAATGACTAAACCTAAATTATTACAATATTTCATTATCGCACCTTCTTGCCCTTAAAACGCACTTCCTTATAGCTTAAAATGAACAGAAGCTTTTGTTTAGAGTACGTGGTATAAAATATATAACGTCACAAGTTGTCTGAGCTTAGGGTTACAATAACTTTTAGAAAATTAGAGACGGTGAGCTAAAAACTCCTGACATTTCGTTCGTAATCCCGGACACTTAAATTATTAAAGTAAAAGCTTATATTTAATTAAGATTCAGATTAATTTAAATTATTCACATAAAACTAATCAAAATTACTTTGTCTTAATCCAGGCTTATTTACCTTATTGATCATAAAAAAATATTACGTACAATTATATATACAATATGCGATTATATTTTATCTGTTGCATAACCAATAAAAAAGTTTATTAAAATCTACATTTGTAATTTAAATGCTGAAACTTAAAACAACCAATAAGATTAGAAGGGAGTAAAAAACTTTATAAACGAAATTAACAATAAAAATAAGTTTTGATTGTACGTATATTTTAGTATATTATTATACTTTTACGACTAACGTATTAAAATTCCCGGTTTTAAAATTCCTACGAATTTAAAATTCCTATAAAATAATTATAAATTTATATTTAATATTAGCAATTTAAGATATTGTTTCCGATATTTGTTTATATCCTGCATTATTCTATGGATTAGATTCATGTGTTAATAATACAAAAATCGCACATTTAGAAAGTACCTTCAGTCGGCCCTACGTGCCTTTTTATATCTACGCCCATATTTGAACAAAACACGGAAGTGTTAACATCTAAATATAAAAATCTAAATAAAACCAAATAATAGCATTCTTGACTACATAATATTTAAAAAATATATATTTGAAACATTTGGTGATTGTTAAATCACCACTAAGTGTCTTCCTCTTTTACAAGTAATTGTTTCTAAATATTGAATATATTTGGCGTTAATTCTGTAGAAATTCATTGTTCACAATTAAATGAAACTATGTGATGTAGTATTATTTCTACTTTTTTTAAGTTCTTTAGCACGACCTAGGTTTCGTTGTATCAACATATTTGGTAATTGTTTGTTGATTACAACAACGATGTTGTAATCAACATCTTTGCTAATTGTCCACTTGAAGATGTTGTAACACAACGAAACCTAAGTCGTGGTAATGAACTTAAAGAAAGTAAAAATAATACTACATCACGTAGTTTCATTTAATTGTAAGTAATGCTTTGATAATAATTCAACTATTTAATTATAATACTTCACTTCACTCAATAGAATAGTATAATTTCGTATTTCGATTGTACCATACAGGTTCCATGTGGAATATTTAATAAGGCTATTTCATGCACCTATAATCTTCACATTAGGTTAAATTATGACAAATTTCATCACTAAATAATTAACTTTGACAAAAGAAAAAAATCTTCCTCGTTAGTGAAAGTCTTAGAATGATTTTATATTTATTTATATTGTCTGTTACAGTAAGTTAACACAGTCATAACTTGATGCCTCTTAATCGTAAGGTTTATTTTACGATGCCAATACGTCAATATGCAACGTTTCATCTGGACATTCGCTGTAATCGTACGACTCGAAAAAGCTATTAATATTTTCTACATTCCCAAATAATAACACGATGAGAAATTGTAAAGTTTTTTTTTAATTTTCTAGAATCTTTTCCATTTATCGTTTAAATCTTTACCACATATATAGCTAAACATAGTGACAATGATTTATATAGGACGTCCTACTGAGACTACCTGACTTAGCAGACCAATAAAATTTCAAACCACTATTGATGTGTACTTTTCTAAGAATTCGTGTGGCATTGATGCCCGACCTGTAAACTGTGCATTGTATACCGGCAGGTTGTAAAATATGTTTAGTTGTACTAGCACGAATGACTAGCAGGTATGTTCATTTAACTACTCATAATACAATTTATTAAACGCAAGAGGGAGACATGAAAGCTTGCAAGCGCCGTGAGTTCATTCTACGCGGTGTTTTGTATTTATTTTACATTAGTGAAAGTCAATTTAATTGTCTCGGCAATCCCAATCGCTACTAGTTACGTGTTTCAAATGAACTCCATATAAACTTTTATAAAATATCACTCGACATAAAAATTGTCTTAATATGAAAAGTTTGCAGAAAGAATGTGTCCGTAGAAGTAATTAAACTGTTTACGATTCTCCAGTACGGCTAAGAGCATGTTTAAACACGATTGTAATAACGAAAATGTACGAAACAACGCCGCCAAACGAAATTTATCAAGAGACAATCGAGACACGCAGGCATGAAGATTATCTCGCGATAGCGGCAATTCCTCTATCGGGACATAAAGAGCTCAGACACGTTCGCCCACCGCCTAGTTTGGTCATCAGTTCTTTACTTGGTCAATTTAAAACACAAGCCACAATAACATTATACTTACGTAGACTTTTGCTTCGTCTATTTAAACACGGATACACCTATTTTTTTACCTATTACAACGATATATTTAAGAGAAGACTAAATTACAAATCAATAAAAGAAATATTATATTCGTACACTATCAACATTTAAAAGGTTTTTTTTCATATGGCTAGAAATATAACTTTCATTCAAGCAACATAGGATATAAATGTTATTCTGGAATATTATATTCAAATCTAAAACTTATAGCGACCAGCTTAAACCAGCGAACTTCTAACTTCAAACAATTTCTTCCTGCCGGACAATACATTTACAGCTATCATATACCCAATTTTTAAGGCAATACAAATATGTTAAACTTTAAAATTGTACATGTAGTTTGATTTTGAAGAATGCTCCTCGAAGCCGAGCTTTTCCATGGAATATTAAGAGACGGAAATTTAATGGCGACTTTAATGTTCTTTAATTTTTGTAGAAACTATTTTTTTTTTATTTTTGGAACAAATTATCAAAGAAATAATTTATTTTTTAACGGATTGTGAAGAGTAAATTAATAACAGCCGGATCCTTGTGTATATGTAGGGATATATCTTAATTTATTGGCAAATACAATTAGCCTAGTTTTTGTTGTAAAATGTAAATCCTAGATGTATGGTAGATGCTTGTAATGTTGCAGAAATGCCTTAAACGTGGTATTAAAGAATAATGATCAAATTAATCCTCAAATGTTACAAAGAATTAAGCTCTGGAAATCCTGCGGTCACAATATGTTAAAGCCAAACACATAAAATGTTATCGTATTATATTAAACCTGCCGTTTAACAAATATTTCGAAAGTAAACAAACTTTTCAAGTTTCAGGTTAAATATTTATGTACAAGCAAACAAATTCTCCCTCCGTTTTTTAATCGGTTTGCTAGTTTCATTCAGTTTTAACCTGAAACCCTTGCTACCTAAGTATATTGTAATATGCGGACGTGGACTAATTTCATCTTGCTAAGCAACAGTTTAACAAATTAAACAGCATTCAGTTTTTTTTCTTGGATTCTATCTTTTGAAACAAAAATGAAAACTTACCATTTTTACTTTTATTTTTTTGCCTCAAATCCTGTCGTTTCTCTCCAGGTTAAAATGAATAAGTAGTAATTTATACGTTTATGCTTTGTAATAGTAATTTATACGTTTTTGATAATGCAAAACAGAATTTTTTCTCGGATTCAGAATCTTATATAAGGCACATGAAAATGTAAAGAACCCAATATTTCACTACCGGATGTGAAGTTAAAGTAATGAAGAATCGTATTCTGCAATCGTTTGCAACAAAAAAGTTTTTCACATGTTACTTACATAATGTATAAAGTCACGAACATACAGCCACACTTATTCACAGAGTAATTCTTACAATAAAAATGGTGAGAGGTAATTACGTTGATATAAGGCTCGATGATAATCACAAAATTACACAAAAACAGTAAAAATTTAAACTATTATACTAAAAATACAAAAGTGCACCACTTCAAGAAAAATGATTGTTACTTTTTACATTATACGTTCAATAGAAGTTCTCCAGTTCTTGCGTATATCTTAATAATTTATTATACTAAGTGTGTATTTTTTAGTTTTGAATTATTAGTTTTATTTACCAGTGAGTATGTAAATTTGCTTTGCCAATTGATTGTTATAAATAAATAAATAAGTAGTGACAGAGAAGCAATGTAGCTAGCTAAATGTAGCTTATTTTCAGAAGTCTAAAATATCTTATATACGTACATATTGTTCGGAGAGAGTGACGGAGAACATATTAAGTCTAGCGTATAAATCAATGGTTGAAGCGTTATTAAATCTACAGGAAATTGAGACAGCTAGAATGATATTGAAGCCCAAAACAATTACTTAATTCAGTATCTTTAACATGAGTATGTTAATTATATTATATTTGATACAAGACTGGATTAAAAATAACGAATATATTTAGCTTAGTTAAATTTAAGCGAATACAGAAATCTTTTTTATCTTGGATTTTATTTATGTTACCTTCCTCAACGAAAAATGTTGGAGCGTTTATTTGGAATAGTTTGAAATTTCGAAGATTCACCATTTCTGCAAAAAAATATATCTGGCTATTATGGCCATTTTACCCACATCATCAAAATTACGAGAACAATGATGATAATGTTTTTTAAGTTTTTGAATGTATAATGATCACTATATAAAATTTAACCCGTGTTTCTATATTCTCCCTGAAAGTGACATGTTTATTACTTCCATTTTCGGTTTCTTTGAATTAAAACTATAAAAAACTAAAACAAATATATTAATCGCTTGCTAGAATACAATAGATAAGTTTGGTATTGCTTTTTTATTCTATTAAGTATTTTTACCAGTTTTAGTTTAATTTTTTTATATGTTCTATAAAATGTACCATATCAATATAAATATAATAAAAATATATCAGTAAACAGGCAAACCCTTACAGCCCCATATATAATTTTTATATTTATGAATAACTCGTCCCTGTTCATATTTGCTGAATAAAAAAATTACTTAAAATAATCCGGGAAGAATAAATTTATAGAATTTTCTAGTTTAGGGAACAAATTAAATATGCGGATGTTAATTCTAGGTTTTTTTTGTTTTAAATGTACAAATATAGGTAACAAATTAAGTATTAAAAAAAATTAGGGCTTGATTGCGATTATTTTATTAAATGAAGCGATTTGATGAAAGTGCACTTTGACCCATAAAAAAGTGCACTTTGTCAAAAAGTAAAAATTATAAATTATTCGACTTAATCGCCATTCATAGCAATTCAAAACACTGTATTTGTAAATACAAACAGGAATAGATTAAAAAAAACCCGAAGAATCCAAAAATTGAAATGCGCAAGGACGAACACACAAAGTGAGGTTATAAAAGTTATGTTTGACAACTAACTGGCGGGAATTTCGTCACAGAAAGAGCATATTTCAAATCGATTTGTTATAGCGAAATAATCGACTCCGAGACGTAATTTTTAAATACGTCGTTTTTTTTATGTATTTTCCTTCATTTAAGCCAAAAAACGGGAAATCCGCAACGCAGCTAAACCAGACTCACACCAATATACGAGTGTTTTAATAGGCCCTTATAACTAACTTTTACAACGATCCCCCCACCACACGGTGGGGGGGGGTCGTGTCGTAAAAGCTAGTTATAAAGGGCCTTAATAATCCCTACTTTTAAGTTATGTATTTCCAGAGATACATTTCAGAAAATTATAGACAGTATCTAAATCTGACTTTTGGAGAACTTCATGATATATTTCGTGTGAGTTATAGGCAAAATATTTTACATAGTGAAAAATAGTATTAACATTGTAAATGGTTTAAAAAAAATACTATGTGCCTTTAAACTTTGAAACTATTATATGTAACTATAATAAAAAACCTGTTAAATACCAATAGTTACACACAAAAGTAACTATTGGTAACTATTGGACATCGAAAAATAAAGTGTTTTTTCTTTATCACATGTAGGTACATGTATTTTCAGATAACATTCATTTCAATTCTCGACAATAAATTTCCTCAATGTTTTCTTTGCCTTTTGTCTATAATATTTTTTATAAGCAAATTTCATCCTAGTTACATTTTTCATCGCAGCTATGTTTATTAACAATAATTACTACGTTCACCGCTATCAGCATTCAAACGTAGATCCTTCTTTCCCATTCCTTCAGCCATTCATGTCACCAAACATTCGTCATATCGTAACAAAACATCGACATAGATCTAACAGGAAACTGATGAAACTCCTATTCATAAATCACATTCATCAACGCACAAATTCAACATTAACGACATATTTGTAAGGTTAAAAACGTAGTAACAGCTATTGCTGATCCGAGACCATGACTTAAATTGGTGCAGTTTTCGAAACTCACACGGTAGATAAAATAAAGAAAACAATATTTCACACAATGCCATCTCCGCTACACTCGATGGCATTACCCGAACAACAGTACTTCTTCTGACAACATCTTCTGATTACACTTTACGTAATGCCCGAGGTGACCAGTTTCTTCATAAAATACTATGCTGAACATTAGGTTGGCAGTACCGTTGAAACTATGATACACGTCATTATGGCCTATCATCTATATGGTCACGCCATCGTCGAATTTTTGTAAGCAGCGATAACTATACATTGCTCGATGCTTGCAAACTGGACGTAATATACCCTATATACTCGTACTTGGTGTTTTGAAGACTCTCAAAACTTTCTGGTCTCAATTTAATTAGAATCTAGAATACTTTTTCACGGCTTTCTATCACAATTTCTATAAATGTACATTTGACTACATATACTTTTGGCGTCGGACCGATCGAACCAACTGAAATATCTCTTTTAAGATTCTGAATCTAGTCCCCGCTATATTGTCATCCATCTCACGATATCGTAAGTACTAGTCGTTCACTTTATCAAAGTTTTCCATTAAATTTTCCACGGTGTCATTGCTGAGTTAAAATCCATGGACTCGTCGATTATTATAATATTCACAAATCTGTACTTTCATGCCGTTTTCAGTTATTGCGGTCATCAGTTTCTATTCGTTATAAAAGTGATCCCCAGCATGGCGCTCACAAAAACAAATCAATATTAACAAGACTTTCATATTAAGTACATTATACAGTTATTCAATAGACTTGACTTCACTGGCTACAATACTCTCAATAAGTCTAACAATACCAATGTACTAAAAAAATAATAGCGCAGCTTCAACTGCAAATATAAATCGATCCAAAAAAGCTTTTTGATCGTTTCGATACGAAATATATTTTGTTTGCATTACCCGCTTTATCGAGCTTTTAGATAAGCTGTCCTAGAATTGTATATGAAACTGAGGTAAATAAAATTAGATACCTGAAAAGGTTATTTTCTCTAATTTTGATACAAGCTTAATGCACACTTCTTTGCCCACAAACTTAATATATATTATAATTTATTTTCTCTGTAAATTTTGAATATTAGTACTATTAATATAAATATAATAAATATCATTTAGTTTTTTCAGACTCTAATTAATATAAAAGCAACACGTTCTTTCAAACTTTTTAGGGTTTCGTACCTTAGAATTAAAAAAACGGAAGCTTTATACGATCTCTTTGTTGTCCATCTGTCTGTCTATCGAGACGCTTTTTCTCAGGGACGATCGGAGACGTCGACCAGAGATAAGAGATATAGCCTTTCAAATGTCACTTATTTCTTAAAGCCACTAAGGGTAGGTAGATACTTGTCGTTGATCTAAGTGTTTTGAAATTTAGTATGAATGAAGGTCTCATTATACAAGGAAAAAATCATTTAGTTTCAGTTTTTGGTTGTTCAATTTTAGGTTTTTTTGCATATTTGGTGAATACTTGTTTATTTTCTAAGATTTAAGTTTTACAATAATATTATTATAAAACTGTACGGAAACCTCAGGGAAAGAATTTAATTCGTACTCGACTTTCTTTTTTTATATGAGCGAAAGCAGACAAGTAGACATTATTTCCAAATTTATCGACATCGTATCGAAATGATATATCTCTCATTTTACCCTAAGCTCGTACACTATTGAAATCTCATCCCAATCCTCTATAGTTTCGAAATTATCTTTACTACACAGAAATTTTTAACTTTATTGTTATATTTTAAAATTTTATTGTTATATTCTAAAAAATTTACTTACTATTGTCACCTCATATGGAAAGTTGCTTCTGATTTTGATTGTTTTGTGTTCTTTTCATACCAGCACTAAAATTATTAATAAGCGAAATAACTCTGAGAAAAACCTTCTCCTTTTAGAAATAATGACGTGAATAAATTTTTAGACTAGCAAAGAATACATATATTGATGTTATCGTGTCGCTTTGCATGCGCATTTGTTGCTCAACTACTTCATTACTTGCATTTTTTCATAACTGCAAGATCGTTCCCAATACGACGCTGGCGACAATACGATTTTCGTTAATATTGCAAATTGCATTTGCATCGATTTTGAAAATAATTTTGTGTAGTGATTTAAAGAATATTTATATGCCGCGCACCGTGCCAGTCGCAGCTCCCCTGATACGAGATCACGCCGCCTAGCAATAATTTATTAAAGGCGATAAAAATTATTAGCATTACAAGTGATAACGCGCAATTGTGAAACTCACCTCCGACACATAGTAAAGTCCTGGGGTGGACGGAGCCGTCCTTTTGTAGTAGAATATGATCAGGTTCGGTGATCTGTCGACATTTATCCGGGCTCTCCTGCAAGCACCGGATAAAACATTTGGCGCATTGGTAGAACAGAGCCCAAGCGTGCTCCTCGCTTATAGTCGTATTAAATGACTGCAGTATATTTTGCAAGGAGACGCATTCCTGCGAATCCATTTTATACATTTCACACTTTTATGTGGGCACCTGAAGGTAGCGCATCGGCGCATGTAAACACTCGACGTATACCCACAACGTTTTAATATCTGCCATTTAATACGTTATAGAAACGACACTTGTAAACACACTATTTCTTTGACATACCAAATAAGACACACATATATTTTTAATATTACATCTTTGTAATTGTTGGAAAAAATTATAGACACTAACACATTATTTTAGGTATCACTTAATATTTTCATATTTTCCATTCAATCGAAACAATATGCATCGATACACGAGAACATTTAATATAACAGTTTTTAGTACATAAACGGGTAAAAATATTTATTTTGACAGGAGGCAAACGCGGTAAAACCAGATAGCCACCGGAGGACGCATGCGCCTGACGCCTCGACACGACGAGCCTGAACGACGACTTTAGCCGAACTACTCGGGCGTCTGTTCGGCGCTCGAGTGCTGCCAGCGCGCCCGCCCGCCGCCTTCCGTCGCACTCTTGCTCTAATATCGTCTTCTTGTATCGCAGAAAACACACAATAGCACGATTTTATTGGCATCATTCTCATTTCATATCAAGTAGGTACATCTTAATTCTTTTCTTTTAATATTACACCTAACACTGGTATTGTTAAGTAACTCGCAATACCGAATGAAAAATTATTTTTGTATCCAAATTGTTATCCGTCCACCCATTAAGTACTTATGAATAAACAGGTTCAATTCCGTTATTATATACTTATATTATCCCATAACTCATTTATTAACTACCTAAAATTATGGAGCATATTACATATTAAAATGTTATCGTAAACCATTTGATAATAACCATTGTAAATTATTATTTTCATACCAAATTGTATAATGGTTGGCTCTAAATTTGCTATCTATTTATTTATCAACACGACCACCTTATCGGGCAATGGTGCAACTACAGCAGGCTCCGCGACAGCAGTGCAGTATGACATTTAACAGTACACACTTTCATAGGTTCCCTTGCTAGTACATTGTCTTATTTAGTATTTTGACATCTTCCAACAAATGTTCAGGCGTTTCGTTCTTCTGCCACCCAATTGTTTATACGTTCTTTGTGACAAACCATTTTTAACAAACAATTATTAATTATTAACTGTACACTCTCTTTTACTTCGTATTGTTCTTCACGATTCTTATCTCTTAACGATTGTACTTTTTCCCAACGATCATCAGGCGCGCTCTTTTTAAACGTACAAAAATTTTACAAAGTTCTTACATTCGGAATTAATATTCATGTAGAGGAAATGCTTAGCCACTCCAAGACATTACTTGGTAAATCTGCGAAATATATTCCACACAAAAGAGGTGGTTTTATGACTTAGCAATGTAGTTTCTTTTCTAAACTGTTATTTCAAAAAAACTTATTCATACTTGTTAAAATGCTATTTCGACAAATATCATTTCACTTTAGGTGTAATTTAGAAATCATAAAGCACTATATCAAAACCGATATAATTTACTAAAGGGTGATATAAACTCGAAATAACGTGTCATCTACGGAAGAACGTTAATTTGTGTTCTAGCCTATGTAACTAATTTTAGCAATCTCCAGCGTTCCATACCTCAAAAGCAAAATAACGGAACACTTATAAGTTAGTGCCGGTAAAAGGGAGGGTCCGTCCATCTGTCTGTTATAGTCGTTTTTTTTTCAGAAACCCTTAAATGTAATAAATTGAAATGTTATATACTTATATGAATACTAACTCAATAGTTAATGTTATAGGGGTAACATTATTTTTAAAAATTTGTTTTTAATTTGTATCGTATGTATTGATTGAAAGGGCGAGTTTCAATGATACCAAAAGTATATTTTCAGAATTTTATATAAAATCCTTTTAGAAATGTTGCTGAAAATATTCACAAAAACTTATCTGAACCAGATCTCGTCCATCTCCGAAACTGCTGAAGCCAAAATTATGAACAAAACACCATAAATGGAGTTTTACTTAAAGTTTACAGGAAAACTATAGCGATCGATTAAAATTCTCACAGTTTTTTTTTAATTTAAATATACTAGGCAAATACATTTACTTGATGAAAAATAATATTAATGTTTGTAAATACTATAACGGAAATATTATATACTTTTAAATATTTACAGAAGTATTTATGGTACGCTCGTAGTTCGAGTTCTACTCGTACTTAAGTATATATATTTGGATTATTTTGTCCTCAAATGATTAAAAAAAAAACCATACGTCATTACGCCTCGTAAAAAATATGGTATAAAAGTTGTAAGTCAGCTTACCACAAACTATGGCTACTACTGTAGGAGGATGTAATATACATTGTGTTAATTAAAATGAATACAGGTTTTGTTTAATTAAAATTAAATTCCGAAAATAAAAACAAAAATAATATGTAATGTTTTTTTTTTACTTAACCGGGAGAGGAGAATTAATTTATTCTTCAAATAAAAAATATTTTCTCAATCAAAATTACATATAACAATTTTATTATCATTAACGGGACTTCCGTAACAAAACTTAAGACAAAGACTGAATTACCAGTATAATCAATGTCTTTCTTGTCATTGAGTATTCAAATTTCAATAAAGCCTTTTAAAATATTTGTAAATTGGCGGGTTGCATCGTATCGCTTTAACGATACCGCACGCCTCAATGTTTGCGATGCATTACACAAATTTTAACCATATCTCTGTAATATATCTCAGGAACAGGATGTAGAAATATATACTTAAGATAATTTTATTAATTATATTTTGTACTCATGAACCTACTGAAACCAGCTCGCTATCACAAATATCCTGCATGTTTGTCTGAACGGTGGCAGAGTCGACGAGAGTTTCTAACTCACTATGCTATGTTTTACCAAAGTGCAAGTGAACCTTCGTGAATGATGAGTCACTTGGCGCACCATTAATCACTAATTACACGAGCATAATAAAAGATAGCGAGAAAAAGTATCATACATTAATGTATTGTACGATATACCTTCTCTGCACATTATCGCTAGACGTTTGTCCAGGACCTGAATTAATTTATTTAAATATATTGTATAGAGTCTGAATACCATATTATTAACACATTGCTTTTCAGACATACATATTTGAATAGCTGTGACTGTTGTACTTGGGTTTTAATGGTATTAATATTTATAGATATTTATAAAGGAAATTATTGTAACTCGAAAGTTGGGCCATACACATACATTATAATTTTATATATTTTTTTCAAAATTTTATAGGTCAATTAGTTTGTAATCTTATGATTGGTGAAACTGACTAAGTGGTTATAGGCAAGCTTGTGTCTAACTATGAAGTATGTATATAACTACTACATCTCGTCATGTAAACGAAACGCTGCAAAACATTACTTTTCACTTAGTACAAATAATACGATTATATCCTGATAAATGTTTGTCGTGATACGTACACAGTACGGTTCTGTAGTTGTTTCTTGTGAAATACTTCACACATGTTAACTGAAATATATTTTAATCAAAAGTTCTAATCGGTTGCTAGTATTTAGATTTTTTTAGGTGTTCCAAACGCACTGTTGACTAAATTAGAAGAGTGAGGACGCATTGCGCGTCTCATTAACACTTAATATTTCGCAAACGAGACTTAAAAGTGACAAGTGTTAAATGGAACTTCCTTCAAAAACCTATCCCATTAAATTAGATGCAAGAAAATATGTTGTTCCCGTCGACGTCATGACGCATACATTTGCCAAATTTCATTCGCATAGATCTAAAAACTGAAAACTAGGAGACAGTGAGACAATTTTTACTACAGAATCCGACAGTTTGCTGGATTATCATTAGAGGTAGATATAACAAAAATGTACGAAGTGCCACTATGAAAATTTGACTTTTTGAATTTTCTACTTCGTCCTACTGTTCGTTCGTAGAATGTTATAGACGGAAGACATACTCACCTATGCAAATGAGAGCACCGTACATAGTATAATTAAATTATGCTAGAAAATTGGCCCATAACAAAATCAATGAGGCGAAATTAAGTAGAGTAATTCGAGAAAAGGATCTTCCGTCTTTCATCTTCGTCATGACATTTGAGAGGCATATCGAGAGTTCTGTTATAAAGTAGCCGCCAAAATTGAATCAGTGATTTGATGGAGAGGTGTGAAGCTATATTTTACACGACTCATTTCACCAACCAAATGTAACGACAAAGAGTCTCGAGTTTGATTCTTCAGCCATAAAATTGTAGACCTAAAGGAGACCGGCAAAAATAAGCCTGGCGTTACTGAGATAGAATGTAATTTAACCAAATACATTTTAATAATAAGAAAAAAGACAAACAATAAACACATATACAATAAAATAAAGGATGGAACAATAAGATAAAACAAAAAATAAAATACAATTTGTGATCACAATATAAAATAAAATAAAAAACCTTCTTCATAAATGCACATGTGGGTCTTATATTTTTGAACATATATTGATAAAAATAAAAATAGCAATAAAAATCTAACGGAATACATAATAACTCTCTAGAAACGATTACCAAAAATGATCAAGATCAATCGCTTTTTACATATGTAGCCATTGCTTAAAGGCGTTAAGAATAAACTGTTAAATGACATGACAATAATATTTGTTTTGTGTCTTTCTCAAAATGAATGTCTTTCACTTTTTACGAATTTTACGTGGATTTTCGATAACCCTTTCGAGCCTGTGAGTATCGTGGAGCAAGCGAGGTTCGTGGTTTCCTTATATTTATGAGAATCTACATTATGAAAACATAACGGGATCAGTGTTGCCAGGTTTTTTAAAGTTAAAGAGCATTCAAAAAATTGTTATGAAAAAACAACATTATTTATTTAAAAGTTATGTATTAATAAAAAGGAGAGCGTAATTAATATAGTTTAGTTTTTCTCTTTCATAACCTGTCGATTATTCTATATTTGATTATGTTTAGAAATTTCAACTCCTCCACCGTTGATGTGTTTCATTTCGCTAAAAAGAGCTATGAATGTGTAATAGTTAAAAATGAGTAAAATTAATAACATGTTTGTAATTAAAATATTTTACGCCTTTTCTTGTGCTAGTAAACTATGAAGTAGACTTTTCTAAAATAACGTGCAACACTTTATTTTAATGTATTGGTTGCAACTCTACGATCCAATCTGCACTTTATTCGTCTGGTTGGTCAATGAGATCCGTAAAAATGGCATTTAATGAATATTAAGGAAAAAAAAGTTTTGTATAAAAAACATGAACTAACTTCAAATGACAAGAAACACACTGAAAAGTATATAGTAATGAAAATACGAGTACTTAATTAGAATTTTTATGGCCCAATATCGTTTCCCGAACATAAATAAATGTGCAAAATACTGCTACTTCTAAGTCGCTAATAGGAAAATAACATTCTTTTTAATTTTTTTTTTGTAAATAATTTTATTTTTCAATTTTTAGTGATTATGTTACTCGGAATGTGTGTGAACTTACGATGTATTCAATATCAACAACATCCTATTTACTGAAATCGGAACAGACGTTTTGCGGTGTTTATTGAATGTAAATGTAGTCATATGTCTACATGCACACATGCATATGTACACACATACGTACATGCATACATACGGCATATAAATGACATTCCCTCTTTTGGCTTCACGGTAGTTAATACTTCAAGCCTGTATATACTATATGTCTTCCTACTAATATACTAATTACTTCATTTTTAGTATATATCT
Organism: Druceiella hillmani; assembly: GCA_039881145.1. Lineage (NCBI taxonomy): Eukaryota > Metazoa > Arthropoda > Insecta > Lepidoptera > Hepialidae > Druceiella > Druceiella hillmani. Next base: position 39,329,503 of record JAYKKI010000008.1, on the reverse strand, counting down.
GTACTCGCATACTTGCCTTCCTACTAATATTGTAGTTGCCATACGTCTTTGTTTATACCGGTATATTCTTACTTATCTACCTATCTAGGTACTAATGTTGTCACTTCGATGCATTTGTTTATACCTGTACTTATTTACCTGCCTACAAATATCCTAGTCTATTCATGTCATTGTATAGACCTGCGTATGCTGCTATGCATATGTTATTTTCTTGTTTAGGTCAAGACAACAGAAACGAATTCAAACTCTAAGAATTTATCCCACATAAGTGAAAAGTTCCTATCACCACCTCCCGGCTTCATCGCTACACTTATTCATGTCAGAACATCAGAAACTTTAATATTAGATTATCATCTGACTTATATCATCCAAACCTGATGACAGCACTTATGCTGTGCATAGTTGAGGAATTCTATGGTGTTTTTCAGTTCCAAATTCTTATTATTTTTTATGATATGTGATTAGCGGTATACACTTTCAAATGAAAAGAATCATCACTGGTTGATTAATATCGGAGATATGAGTTAACATACAGAAAACAGGTCGTACTACTGCATCTAAAGAAAATAGAAGCCGGAGTTCAATGACAGAGTATCTGCTTCAGACCGATAATACTAACTTAAAAACAGCAGATTATCAAATCTCACGGTTTAAGCAGCCATACCTCCAAAGTGTTAAGATTGAGGAACTGAGATTATTATTACACCTATATCATACAATTTCGATCAGAGCTTATGGAATTCTATTGTATATCTTCAATTTCCATGGTCAGATTCTAACCGAGTTTTCATGAACCATACTAGAATTTGTCATCCAAATCGGTTGTTAAATGACGGAAATTTGGGATAGTAGTATATACAAAAAAAAAGGCAAATTGAAAACTTCCTCCTCTCTTGGAGTCATTTAAAAAAATTTGAGTTAGTTTTCATAGATAAAAGTTTCAAAAATTAAAAATTTCTTACTTATGTGACAATTTAAATAAAAGTTTTGAAGGCTTATTTTTTTTTATTTTATCTGTACAGATAGCTCAAATAGTAAAGTCAAAAGACTAAATTTAGAAGTCTGGTGTAATGACCTATCCAAATTATCCTATTATGTTTGCGAATTCCTGTTTCTTACTTTTATCAAATCTACTTCAGATTGGTTTTATTTAATTTTGTTTTCTGTACGAATTTCTGTAATTTTGTTCCGTTATCGAAAACTAATTGGTCAACTACCAATTAACATAAGTTATTATTCTTTCCTTCTTTTCCTGAAGTTAAAAATGATCTACGAGAAGAGTGGTTGTAAAGTTCGGCTGATAACAAAATTCGAAAATTGGTGAAATGCCTCCATTCCTGCCTGCCATCCATATTAATTTCCAAAAACTTTTAACCTTTTAATTTTCTAAAATAAATCAAAAGCTTTTTTCCTGGACGTAGTGATGGAAGCAACGAGAATCACACTAAAAATTACTGTAAATCACACCATTTGATTTGTTTACTTTTTCTTTTATGTTTTTCATGTTTATTGTAGTAGTTCTTTTACCACAAATTTTCAAATGTCGTAGGCATACTGCATGTTAGTGTTAAATTAGGACGATCAATAAAAAAGACTACTATCTATTTCGGTTATCGTTTTGAGGTAATCTTGGAGCACTCATAATTTTCCAGATAAAAATAATTAATATCTCACTCAAACATCCAATCGCGGAGAATTAGGTCTCAATAAGGTAAAACTAGATCACAATAAGGTGAAATAAAGTAAGCGGAATGAGTAGTCTGCCGAAATCAATGCAGTTATGCTTGCGCCCAGCAGTTCTGTTGTTTACGCTGACGTTTTTACCGCCGGTCGTGTTATTTTGTTTCCGTATTTAAGCTAATTTTGCTAGGCCTGCTGGATTACGATGTCTCCCTTATGACTTATTCTAAACCTGTGCTTGTTTATTGGATTTTATTTTGCTTCGTCATTTGAATTTGCGCTATTTGGCAGAGCAATCATTCGTTAAGGGAATACACAGAAATGCATTATTATTATGGCGTTGCACCAGCTAAAGGCTGCCTTGCCGCAAGACTTTACTGACAACCACTACGACGTCGAGAAGGATACCAATCTGTATTTAACCCGGGTTATCGTATTTTCATCACAACGCATAATGCATTTATTACTGGCCTCATTTCCGATCACGATCTCCTTGTGAAGCGTTCCGAGAGTAGATCTGGATCGCAAAGAACATGTTATTGAAGTAGTGCAAAGATATCCCTCCACCATGTGTCCCATGCCGTCACACTCGCCGAATTCGTGACCCTCTATACAGAATTTACCCAGACGATTCGAGCGCGAAGGATAAATCAGGTGGTCTCAACGGTCAACGAACCTAAATCTCATTGATTATTTTAGGATACTAATAAGGAAATCAGAAGAAGAGGCTTCTCTTCTTCTGATTTATTTATTTTTGTCTTGAGCTTCTCAAATATTTCTCTGGAGCTTTCCAGATAAATATTTGGGAAGCTCAAGACAAAAATAAATAAATCAGTAGTATATGACAAAGTTTTATTGCGTCGGTGTAGGTTAGGTTTTTCTGTAAATAGGTGACAGTTTTGAAAATTTGTTCTAAATTAATTATTTTAGTTATTTTCATTCGGTCGACTATAATCATGAAAAATATAAGACAGACAATCAACAAATAAAACAACATCATTTTTTGATTTTAGAAACCAAAATTATTAACTTATTTTAGTATATAGTAGATTTTTTGGCAAAAAGGACTAGAGGTTTCAAAATAGAGAATTGCAAAAAAGTAAAAAGAAGATAAAGGAACCTCGTACACGAAACCAGATCAAATAAAAACTAAAGTGAAATGAAATATTGATAAAAGTATAAAAATATATTTTTCTAAAATTAAAGAAATTCACTGGTCACAATAGGATTAATTCGGATAAGTCATGATATTAGGCTTCTTTATTTAATCTTCGAGCCATAATTACATAAAACTTTTATAATTGGTGTTTGTGTCACCTGGGTAAAAGTGTCATTTTTATTCTTGTAACACCTAAACTCTAGACCATATAGGCTTTTATGGGTCTCCTGTTTCTTCCTTTAATATCCTCAAAAACTTATAGTTTCGAAAAGCTGATTATCCGTATAGTATAGAGATCATCCGATGAATGAAATTTGATTTATTTTAGATTACAATTAAATTGTGAATTTCATTTTGGACAGAAGCTGGCAATTGTCTGCATTTATATTAGTTTTACCAAAGATGCACAGAACTTGCTTCCCGCCTCTGTTCACTGATCACGGTTGTTTGTTTGTTATTTGTGGGGCAAATATTTTCAACTTTAATTTATGGCATGTAATGGAATAAAGAGAATCATTTACTAATCCGTGTTGGCTATTTTTGCTCTCATATCAAAAACTATTTAAAAGACTTAAAAATTATTACCTTTTTAATATTGAAGAATGCATAGGCCTTATGTACAACTATACTATAACGGATATAACATGCATGTCATTATCTTGCTATAACAAGATTAACATTTTTAAGCCCTCAATGTATCGAGACGCTTATGATCTGTAAAATTTTCAGTAAATCATAAATAGTAAATAACTACGTGTTTATTATCTTTCAGTCCAAAATGAGATTTGTATTTATTATTATAACTGTAGAATAAATTTCGTGAAAATTGAAACAGATATGATCGGGGGCGTTATCGATATTACGTTACGAAACTTGTATGACACATCGACTAACACATCCTAACAGAACTATCGATAACGATATCAGCGCTACGTTTATTATCTACCAGGGTATCAAAACGTATAAGCGTGGGTTTATTTGCCGAGCACCGATAACATGCGCGGCCAAGATATAGCGCAAGGCAAATATTTTGATAGCTTTTCCACGTGACGCTGCCTTCTATTATTGCTACAATCAGTCTAATCGGACAAACAACATCATTAGTCCTAGTTCTAATCGGATAAATGAACAGAATAGCCATTAAGAATGAATGGAATCACGGAGTAAGACAGGCAAAACAATGGTCGATTATTTAACACCCTTCACGCGACCCCGTCGCGCATTGCTCTTGACCTTTCTGTGGCAAACTAAAAACCAAAATAGTGATCGTACGCGGTTGCAAATTTTTCTGTTATTACGTGCAGCAGAGACAGCTGATAATAGTCGATCCGAAAATAATTAGATAAAGCAGAAATATTTAATACTTTAACTCCCACAAAGGTTGATCTATCAAAAAGGCGGCTCTCGTCGATCCGTTCCAAGTCGGCCTAAGTGGTCAAAAATCCCAAAATTCTCTAAAACGTATTTTCTTTTGGAAACCTAAATATATAAAAAAGCACCGCAATTTCTATACAACCCTAACGTGTTACAGATTGCCAGCAGGTGTGCGACGCATGCGTCGAGTCGATGGAAAATTGGCCGCAGACCGATTTTATGGGTGGTAACTCAGCGGCCGATGAGACCGCCCATAAAAGTCGACCATTGTATTTACAGGTAGACTTGCGTTGTGCCTTAATCTCCTAAAAGTTACTCGAGCATTTTCTTTTAATATGTACATAAAAATTAAATAACAAAATGATTTATATTAAATAGTTGTAAAAACTTTACCACAAGATACAATTTTTGTAATGTCAGGCCACTTTATCGATAGCAGGCAAAAAAAATTCCAATTCACCGGGCGGGATTAAAAAAGAATTTCTCCTTTTAGAAAATACCCAAATTTAAAAAAAGTGACACAAAATCTAAAGAAAACTAATATCACATTTTGAATGTACAAAAGACTACGAGTTTTAAATTTAATTTAAAAATCGTGTTAATTATTTTATGGACCAAACTTACCAACATCAAAAAATTGTATTTAATTGTACTAATAGTTTGAAGCATACTTCTATTTTTAAAAAAAACGAAGGAAAGACTGAACCACGTGCTTAATATGTCAAAAATAGGCACACGAAAATAGCGCTGCAGGAAGTTCATATACAGATTTTATATATGCTCTTTATGCAAAAAATAAGTCTACTTGTAAATACAATGTTATTTGTTACTTAATATTTTTGTTATTGTTATTTACATTTTAAATTATTAACCAATGTATATGACACGAATTGAAACTAGAGAGAATAATGGTCACGTGCTTAAAATTCCCCCTTGCTCCCACCGTATAAAGAGATTAGAGCACATACGTGTAAAATTACAAAATAGCATATAACAGCTGTTAATATATAAATATATATGTATATATATATATATATATATATATATATATATATAAATATATATACATATATATATACATACATATATATATATATATATATATATATATATATATATATATATATATATATATATATATATATATATATATACATTAACCGTCCGTACATAATGTCAGACGTACGTCGTTTGACAAAATTATTAAAACTATTATTAGAAATAATTTCTACAATTACTTTTTTTACCGAGATACGTATGATATTATCACTTGCCACGAGGTTATGAGAGAAATATAAATCGGCAATCCTATAGTATAGAATCAATGAAACGAGCTAGTAAAACAGTTCAATAGAATGAAGTGGGTAGGTTTTTCTACACTTTGGAAGCATGCACCAGGTGCTAAAAAAACATTAGAACCTATCGGAAAATTTCTAGGCAGGTTTAAATTAATATTCTCTGCTTTTTTTAAAGTCCCTTGAAAGTTGCTTGTTTGGATCAACATAGATTTCAGTCCAAAAGCTTGCCTTCCAGCAGATAGAAATGGCTTTCCTCGTAATTTTAATGAAGAAAAAGGGAGAACCGGTCAAAACTAATCGTCCGAGGAATCTATCTATTCCTCAAAAGAAATAAAGGTATTTTATTACGCGAACCAGAACTTATTTCTGCTTCTCGTTTTTAAACTTTTTAAATTCAATAATCCAAAAACCTCGAAAAATTTTAGCCACACCTAAAAGAAAACAAGTTGATTTCGAATGCTTGGAATATATACAATTCAAATAAGGTTCGAATTATATAGTTGTATGTTGCACGAATGTTGCTGCATCATATGAACCACCACGTTTAATATTTTCTAGCAAAAAACACGAAAAAGAACCTACAAATAAATCTTCTCCTGGCATTATGGGGGTTCGGAGAATCCAGAAGCGTGGAGCCTTAATTGATTATAGTTATCTATAAAGTTGGCGAAATTTTGTAGTAGTACATGGTATATTCTCACAATTTGTTTGTGAGTCTTGTGTTTATTTATATATTTTTATTGTACCTTATTTTCTATGCACGTCCTATATCATTTAGTCCATATGGTATGGACAAAATAGTTTTTATTAATCTACGATTGTTCATATGATGTCTAATTTTATATAGTGCCGAAAAAATCATATGATGTCTAATTTTATATAGTGGCGAAAAAATCATATGATGTCTAATTTTATATAGTGGCGAAAAAATCATATGATGTCTAATTTTATATAGTGGCGAAAAAATCATATGATGTCTAATTTTATATAGTGGCGAAAAAATCATATGATGTCTAATTTTATATAGTGCCGAAAAAATCATATGATGTCTAATTTTATATAGTGGCGAAAAAATCATATGATGTCTAATTTTATATAGTGGCGAAAAAATCATATGATGTCTAATTTTATATAGTGGCGAAAAAATCATATGATGTCTAATTTTATATAGTGGCGAAAAAATCATATGATGTCTAATTTTATATAGTGGCGAAAAAATCATATGATGTCTAATTTTATATAGTGGCGAAAAAGAATTGTCAAGAAGATTGTATAAGATATGATGGTACTCATGAAGTTTTCTGGTTACTTTAATTCCCTAGCCCTTCTAAAAATTATTCAAATTGTTCTATCCATAGTTTATACAGTTTTTTACTTATTTTTCACAAATTCTTTATGTCTAGGAACTTTGCATAGTCAAAACATTTTCAAGAGACCATTTTTCTCCAAGTGCTTTCAAGAATGATTTAAAATTCTTTCTATTCATATGTACCCTTACATTCTCATTCAATCAATATTAACAATGTACGCTTTCATCTTTCTTACATAAGAACCACTACTTACTTTTGTCGGTACAAGCATTCCGTTGGGCAACCAGTTATGCATCTATTAGATATTTTAAATAGAACTGTTGCTTGCACAATTTTTAAAGAAAATCTTTCCTACAATTTTACTTATCTCAAGTAGAGCTCTCATTCATGTTTTCATGGGAAGGGATATATATATATATACATACATATATATATATATATATATATATATATATATATATATATATATATATATGTATATATATATATATATATATCATCATATCCACACTTGCAATCAAAATTTATCACTATCTCACTTAGTTCCTTTAAATAACTTACCTAAAAAGCGTCTAGACAAACTGTAAGACTCCACTTCACCTGTCCATTTCCCTAAATAATATTATCTTATGCATTTATTACCCAAGTATGGAATCAATATAATTCAAGTAGTGTACTTTCTGTGTTTACCTTGTTCATATGTGTCAACTTTCCTATCAGTTATTATATTTTTACATACAATATATATCACTCTTGCTTTATTTATTACATTCCTATACATAGTTTTCTTTTTGGTATTAACCGACTATTAATAGTAATTTGCGATTTATCACGAAACGATTTTTTCTATACTCATTGCTTGGCAGAAACAAATTAATTTGAAAGCAATTAATCAACTACCTATTTACTTAACTTTTTAAGTTTGCAATGACATTTTATAAACAAATAAAAAATGGTTATAGCTATTATTACCGATGGCATTAAATACAATGACGTACTTTATTTTCACTGCGCAAATAAATGCATTTATAAGGTGACTAAGGAGGGAAAATGCGATGTATGTGAATTTTTCTTGTAATTCTCTCAACCAACAATATTTAAGAAAACGCTGAGTTTTCTTGTGTTATATATTTAGGTAAAATTATAAAGTGATACCGTCTAATTAATAATAGTGCGGAAATTAATTGAATAAACTGAGACAATTACCGATCAAAGGTTTGAAATTTATGAACGACAACAAGGGACTGCGATGTTAACAGCATAGATACACCAATCATCACTCCAATAAATTCGATAATCTGAATTTAATCAGATAGATGGAATTTAGTTACAAAGAAAATATTTTTATTAACCTTTTATTTGTCGGGCAGGCATTGCTAGCCATGAGCATAAAAAAGCTTTATTGCGAAGAATTTTAGATTCCCCATCGAAGATTTTGTTTTCACGTTTTGATAGAGTTTATTTGTGAATTTTGGGGCGAACCTTGTGTCGATGATAAAGAAAGATATAAAGTTTTATCAAATTATAGTCAAACAAACGTTGGTTTACTTCTTTAAAAAAAATACTTTTTTTGGGATAATCTTCTGTAAGGTGAACTCAATAGTCGATAGGAACCACAGGGACACAGAATATTAACTATTACTGCGTAAAGAAGCGACACTCACCTCCCCCCCCCCCCCGCCAATTTAACGTCACCCGCAGAATAATGAGTACGATCAAGAGTACGCATTCCTAGGTTGCCCCTGGCGTGCGCGTGTGTATTGGTTCAATTTTGCGATGTTTTGTTGAGTTTTATGTAATTCAGTCCTAATTGATAACTATTCATAATAATTCAATATTACGGCCCGTTATTGCGCTGTGTGCGAGTGCTTAGAAAGCAATAAAACGACTAAGGATAGGAGATTGTTTTGTCTTCCCCTTTTTTTGTTGTAAATATTTTTGTTTTGGTATCACCAACTTAATTGGTTAGTACCTATAATTTTATTTCTACAAACACGTCACTGAGCCGTTTTAAATTTCAAACTGTTCTTAAAAGTCATTGCTTTGTTTGAACGCGATATGGTTCGAAAACATATTCTTGTAGTAGGGTAAGCAGGGGTAATGCCGCTCACGGGGTAATGCCGCCCATACCTATAACTTGACAACGACAGCGCGTGGAGACGCGGGACGCGAGGTGCGACGCGGAAGCAGGCAGTGACAGGTTTCGCTAGTCCGCTCGCAGCAAGTGGGAGAAACGTGCGTGTGTGTATTTGCGGTCGCGCCGATATAATTTTTCGGCGAATGTTTTCATCGGTAAGTACGAAATTTAAATACTTTTCTGTTGTGACTATTATTAATTGACGTAATTATGTATTGGGTTTGGTGCTATTCTAACGATTTGAGATCAATTTTAAACATTCATGTATCATTTTAACCTGAATTCAAAATGGTCGTTTGGGGTTATGGCGCTCAAGTAAACGTAATTACCCCCCAGTGAACGCTATTTTCCCGTGTTTGATGTTGTGTTTTTTTTTCTTTCAGACATCCCCAGAAACCGACCAAGAACCACCGCAAAAGCGGCTTGGAGTGAAGAAGACCTACTAAACGCTAAGACTGCTATTTAAACCGGGATGTCTAAAAGGAAAGCAGCTACAACACACAAAATTCCATTTACCACATTGAGAGATAGACTTAAAAAGGAAAAAATGACCGATCCACAACTAGGACATAAACCAATATTTAATGAACAACAAGAACGAGATATAGCTGAACAAGCTAAGCTTTTGGGGTCGTTATACTACGGTCTGACTATAGCAGATTTGCGCAAGTTTGTTTACAAATACGCTGAACTTAATGAAATAAAAAACAATTTTGATACACACAGCAAAACGGCAGGAATGGATTGGGTGCAAGGTTTTATGCGACGCAAACCCTCTTTAACTGTTCGCAAAGCTGAAGCTACTAGCTTAAATAGGGTCTCAGCATTTAACAAAGAAGAAATAAATCTCTTCTATAATATTCTTGGTGATCTGATGGAGAAATACAAATTCACTCCCAATACAATTTACAACGCTGACGAGACAGGTGTTACAACCGTTACAGATCCAGGTAAAGTGCTTGCAAAGAAAGGTCAACGAAGAGTGGGAGCAGTAAATAGCAAGAACATAACAGTAATGTGTACCGTGAGTGCTGCCGGAACATACCACCTATGTTCATTTTTCCTAGGCAGAGGATGACTCCATTATTAGAGAAGGATGGACCACCAGGTGCTATGTATACAAACTCGAAAAATGGTTGGATAAACGAAGACGTATTCATTGAATGGCCAAAACATTTTGCAGCATATGCCAAGCCTACTCAAGAATCGCCTGTGCTTTTAATATTAGATAAACATAGCAGTCACATTTCACTTCCAGCTTTCAACTATTGCAAGAAAAATAATATTATCATGCTTTCGGTTCCTCCACATAGCTCTCATAGAACTCAACCTCTTGATGTGTCTTTCTACGGACCCCTAAAAGCTGCCTACAGACAAGAATGCAACATACATATGAAAACGCATTTAATGGCGAGAATCACTCCGTATGATGTTGCTGGGTTATTTAACAAAGCTTATGCACAGGTCGCAAACATTTGCAAAGGAGAATCTGGATTTCACGCAACGGGAATATACCCTTTACACCCAAATATTTTCACTGAACAAGATTTCTTGGCAGCATCGTTAATGGCTCAAAATTCAGCCCAACCCAATGAAATCGAAAATGCTAATGTTCAAAATAATGTTGACTCTGTACAATCTTTTGACGTAATTACTGATCAAGAACCTATATCACAACCGCCAAGTCCATCGCTATTAGAGACAATAAACCCAGAACATGAATCTCCTATGCCTAGCCCTAAAACGCTATTTAATACGACGAGGTCCACCGCCACCGAATCACCTGTTCCAGGGCCCTCTAATCAAAATGAACAAAAGCGAACTATTGTGGCCTTTTCTGAAATAGCTAGAACTCCAACTGTTGTTTCAACTTCATATCAGTTCAAACAAAAAGAAAACAACATGCTACTTTATTCACAGCAACTCCATTAAAAAGGGTGTTAGAAGAAAAAGAAAATAGAAAGAGAGCAAAGAAAAATAAGACTGAACCTAAGAAAACTACTAAAGATAAAAAAGCTAAGGCTAAATCTTACAGACGAAAAGTTCTGCAAGAAAGTTTCACAGAATCTGAACGTGAAGATAATATTTGCGATGATGACAGTGATGACGACATGGACGGGGACGATGGTAGTGACAACAATTGTAATATTTATGAAGAATTTGGTAAGAACAACGAAATGTGGTATCGTTGTACTGTTTGTGGATTATGGTCTCATGCCATATGCTCTGAATGGGATTCTGCAGAAGGGTATATTTGTGATTTATGTACCAAAGACTAAAATGTCTTTATTACTCACATTGTTCTTGTCAATGAATGTTAGTTCCTTTAATAAGCTGCATTTTAAAACTTCTATTTAGTTGTGTAAGGTTGATCTCATGAATATTTGATAAATTAAAGATTTATTAGTTTTGTTCATACGTATAGTTCGAGCGTCATTACCCCTTTGCCTGAGCGGCATTACCCGTGGTCAGGGGCAATGGCGCTCAAACCTGTCTTTTAAAAAAAAACTATTACAACTTATTATTGAAAGTTTCATAAGTTTTGTTTAAAAATATTGATTATTGAATAGGTGAACCATTGTTAATTTGTTCTAATTTCAAAATAAAGACATTAATATAAAAATTATAAAGGCTTTTCCTTAAGTGAACGGCATTCCCCCTGCTTCCACTACCGGCCATAGGCTTATTATATTGTTTATTAAGAGATCTTTCACATGAAGCAAATCTAATCAAGTCAAATATACAACGAAGACAATATTTCAGTATATCACATTTATAAATAAACAAAAATTATTTTTATGTAAGATTTTATTCAGAATTTAGGATACACACTAAGTACCTTTTTTTCAAATTCTATCTTAATATTATTATTGTCAAATTACTTTCACAAAATTAAATGTATAGCACAAAATATTTATTTATATAATAACTATTAGGTAATAATAAAGACGTACGCGCCAGTACAGAGTTATTGCGCCAGCGTGCCATCGAGACCGTCATTCGGTCGATGCTATTAGTCAGAAAGAGGAATAGCTATGTTGCTGACGTATAGCGTCAACTCGCTCGATCGCCCGCAACGATCGAGACTGATGTGTAGTATTAGTAAATATTCTTTATCTACATGCTGCGGTAGCCCTACAATAATTTACGCACACACACACACACAAACGGATACGGTTAGACGAGTACGTATGTAATTGTGTAGGCAATTAAATCTTTTCGCTTGTATGGAGTGTCGGGGGTGTGACAGGGATTAGCCGCGAGAAAATTATAATACGTCAGACAGAAAAACGAAAAAGTCATATGTTAGACTTAGCTGTACGGTCTTTGTATCCTCTTATCAGACTCAGCTGTAAGTTCTATCCTTTATTGCCTTTACGAAGGGATAAATTAAGTGAAACAAATCTCATACACCAGCCCACAGATCACCACACGTCGTCATTGTCATTCGTATGTTCACCCGACTCTTCCCCATCGCGTCGTAGCCCGCCCCGCGCCTGGTTTTGATTGCTGCATTTAGAGAACCTGTACTCGTCTATTGGATATATTTCTCTACAAGTACCAAAAAATGCTGCGAAAAATTAAGCATTAATCAAAATTGCAAATGAAAAGCGGTCAACCAATATCTGTTTCATCCCGCTCCGTCCGATGTTTAAAACCTTGTCGCTTATTCTTTTATTTTTAAATTGCAGTTAAAAAGAGAACGTAAGTCGAAAACAGGAAATTGCGGGCGACGAGGGAAGTGCCAATTTTTTTCTGAAAAATAGGCTATTAATAGAGCTCTGTCAAATATTAATCCGACTATTTTATAGTTTTTATTTAATAATTAGTTATTTTTTACGAATTTCTTATGAATGGTTTCCTAACAATGCGAAATTCTCGCTCCTCAATAATATATGCTAGCTTCAAAAGAAACTTAAATGGTTAAAATGTTGACACTGACTGCTGTGAACATTAGAGAAGTCATTTCAAAGATGTTCTTTACCATAAACAAGAGATTTATTTTACCAACCTTCACAATAGTGACGAGCTATTTGAGATTCTGACCCCAGAACACGCTGAGAATTGGATTAAAATCAATAAAAACTACAGTTTCCTCTGCAACGTAAGATTACGATTAAGATTTCTACTACCTGAAAGTACGCGATCAGAGTGGAGGTAAGCTGTGTTGATTCCTTTAAACAGACATAAATACTAGTTATTTATCCAATTAGGTAGCAAAACTTTCCTCTTTAATTTTCAGGAAGGAAATGTGATGCATTACTTTGCCACAAAAAATGTGCACAATAAATTAATACATGGTCGTGCCATTTCATATTGAAAAAGAAATCTTTATGAAGCGGGAGGAAGAGTGTTGTATAAACATGAGGCGCTCGAACCAACGACAGAGTGGTACCGAGAAAGAAGATCTAGAACTAAACACCTCTCCCGCTTTTTCAGGATCTCAACTTATGAAAGGTAAGCAATTAGCATGATTGACTAATATGACGGTTTATTGATTTATATCAATAAATGATAAGACTGGTTTCTTTTTTAAATTAAGAGACGTGTCTTAAAAAGTGAAAATAAAAAACGACACATTGCAAATCTTAAAAATCAAGGTATTTAATTGTATTTAATTGTACTATATTCTTCCTTTCTTGTGACCATATTCTTATATTTTATGCACTACATTCTTTATCCGTTTATTAGGTTTTCTATGTTAAAACTTTATGTATGTAGAGATCATAAATACCACACTGAATTAGAAACTTGAAATTTGACACGTATTTTGTATGATAATATAAAATGATATGATATAATAAAACCAGAAATTAGTCAAGGACGATTACATTCTTTGGTAAAGAAAAACAGCACTAGTAGTGTTGTTAAGTGTTCCATAACTTTGGACGAAATTTGAATGGTTTTCATTTGGGTTTACAGATATAGATTATTTTGTCTGTTACACTATTTGGTCTATTTCTATTTTGTAAGTTGCGTAATTATACCTAACAAATGTTTTTCTTGTTTGTGCTGCCCAAATGCAAAAATTCCACCATTTACAACTTTGTATGAAATTTGAATGGTTGCCATTTGGGCTTAGAGATATTTATTACGCTTACACTAGATTATGCTTATTTCTGTGTTGCAGGTTACATAATTATACCTAATAAATGGTAATGTTTTTTGTGTCGCCCATCTACCATAATTCCACCATTCGTCACAAATAAATACATTTAATTTTACTAGCGTTATACCATTATTGTCGGTCGAGACACAGTTACTCTTGCTCGATAGATCCCGTTTCTTGTATTTTACAAAACATTACCAAGTTTTGTTCTCTTAAAAACTATATAAAATTTAGTATATCACAGTGCATCATTATGTGGATTTACGTCCTACTTAAATTGAGAACAAAAAATTTTGATAATTTTCCCTTTTTATAAAGGAATATTGATTTTGCATAGCGTTTTAGATTTTTGAAAGAGTTTCCAAACAGTAGAACCTATTACGTTTTGGTATAAGAATCTCTCGTTTTGGTATAAGAAAACATCAATTCTCAGCAAAAAGTTAACATTAGTGTGAACATCGGGGTAAGTTCTCTTTACATCACTCTGTTAACTGAAAAAAAAATTGAAATCAAAATAACTGTCAAGTCCCAAGTAATTTTCTAATGTGAAATTAGAAATTTAAAAGATAGGTACGCCTAAATATTACCAAACATAACTTTTATTTTTGAACTTGGTGAGTTTTTATTCCTGCAACAAGTTTTATTTCAATTTTATTCGATTTTAACAATTTTATTTCTAATAGGATGTAATTTATGCAATCAGACTAATGTTATAGCATAGATTAAAATATACTTAAATAAATTCAGACGTTCAAAGGATATAAAAACTTGCAAAGTTTGCTTTTGTCTGAGCTATTATAATTTCGACAATCGCAAATTTGGCGGTCGTTATTTTTTGCACAGCAAGAGTAAATTTAATGATTCCAGCCTTGGGCAAAAATTGGCACTGTTTGGAATTACGTGATAAATAGCGTAAAAAATTGTTAATAAATTTGCCACAACGAAAAATGAGAAACTTGTTTTTTGAATATTATTTTGAACATTATAAAGTCAAATGTTTTTCTTTATAAATTCCTATTTGTAAAGAGGGTAAACGTTTTAAGTTTGATAACTTCCCCAATACTCTCTATAGGCCGTATGTCAACTTATGAATTTAATAATACTTGCAGATCATATTTATTTTATATAAGCTTGTATCAATACATCATTGATATATCTTATAGTACCTTCAATTTCTTTAAGGACAATTAATTATTCAGTTAAATATCTCATGTCTAAGGAAAATACTACCACAATCTACATTCAGCCCTTGGATATTGCTATAAACATAGAAGTTTCTTTTAAAAAAACTTTAAAAAAAACTTATATTTAGCGGTAACAAGATTTATAGAGTTCAAATATGATTTATGTGTGTGTATACAATTTCATTATATTAGGGAAATGATTCCCCGACAAGTCTAATATCTCACATATTCGACTCCATGTCACATTCAGCATTCCATAAATGACATAATACACTTAAAACGGATTGTGTGTATCATAGAGGTATAATTCAATTACTTATTTAATATTTTCATAAAATTGCACATCTGCTTTGTGTTATGTTTATGTGCAAGTTTTAACAAATTTTCTTATCAGCAACAACGCATGGTGCAGTATATTCAGTGAATAGCAATGAAGGCTTGTTGGAACCAAAGCTTTAACGAATTTGTTCGAATTAAGCATTATAACAATGTTAGAAACAACCACTGTTCATTTGTTTTCTGTATTTGGAGAAGAAATTGTTTGAAAATATTTTTAAATACAAAATAGGTCAAAGTGAGTTAAAATGAATAAATATCATCTTATATCATATCTAAAAAAAATAATTTTTATGAGTAAAAATTATACATTTTTCTTTTTTTTTGCAACTACCAACTCATTAAAACTCTATTATAATGATCTACGGAAAAATAAAAATCTGCAAGTGGACTATGGGACAAAAAAGTTCAGAGATTACTCTGTATTAGGGAAACAACTGGTATTGCCATACAGCTTAACTAAAATTTTTATTGTGCAAAAACTACAAATTTTGTCAGAATGAAGTTTTTTTGTTCAGCAAACTTATTAGGTTCTATTTAAAAGTGGCAGTGAAGCAATAGCTTCAGTGCAATAAGGATGTATTGAGTTATCCTTGTACGCAGGATGTATTGTACTGTACAGATGATTGGATGAATGGAACAATACAATCAAATGAAATATAAAAACAAATTGTCATTACTTGTCAAAACAAAATGTATCACTTGTACCTATACAGATTTTTGGAGCCGTCACAGGTTTACGATTATAATGTTTTAGTTTTAGGTTTTCATAACAAGTAACTACATTTTTTATTACGAAATGGTGTTATTTAAAAAAAATTTCTTAAATATTATATTATTTTGGAAAACATGTTATTTATAGTAGGTGATATTGTGAATATAAGTATTGAATGAAGGAAAATATATACCTTGAAATAAATACAATATGAAAATCAAAAACCAAATATGTCAAAAATTAAAACCAACTAAGGGATGAAAATATAAATTATTATGCTTATATATTATGTATGCTTATGGTTTATTTCATGACTGATGTTTTTTTTATAATGGCCAATACTAAATTATGTCATCTTACATCCAATATAAACAGCTAACTGACAACTACGATCAATTAGATTGGCCGAAATAATAGCAATGACTTTTTTTATTACCAAAACGCTATGTATGTTTAATCCTGCCACATGGCGTAATATCTGCCGTTTCTATACTGGTCACTTATGTAAAACAAGTCTTTTTAAGTTTATTTAAAATGGAATAGAAAGACTTCAAAGAAATTAGTAATAACGGCCATTACTTACCCATTTTTACATGAAACATAATGAATTAATTTCAATTACAGAACTTCATATTTAAAAAAAAATTATTTACAGTATTGTTATTAAAGTTTCAAAAACACCTTGCCTCGGGACTATATGATAAGGTGTAAAACTAGTGAAAAAAATGCAACGGCATAAATTGAAATTTTTAATCTGAAATGTATTGTGACACAATTTTCATAAAAGTATTATGCGACACAATTTTCATTCAAAACTACAAAAAGAATTGTGCAGATAAAAATAAAGCTTTTAAATTCAATTAGAATGATTCCAAAAAATATATACTTTAATTTACAACAAATAATACTTAATACTTAATTTTCACTTGAAAATATATATTGATTATTTTGGTAATGCCCCATATATTACCAAAATAATCTATATATATTTTCCAATCACTTTTGTACTTCCCGATTATAGCATGTTAAGAATGTCTTAATTTTTGGAAAAACATCCTATGATACAGATTGTCTCTGTGACGATATTTCTATAAAAATGAAGACAGATTAATACAGCCAAGGTTATGTGTTAGAATAGTAAACTTAATTCATTGAATGCATAGATACATTTGTGTACATTTTACTAATTTTTTTCTTTTCCCTAAGGTTTATGCAATACTAATTACAAACTTATTCATATGCAAAAGTTAACATATAAACTTATGCTAATAATATGCTTGGATAATTGGCCGTAGGATACTCAGAACTCAAAACAACTTTATCAATACTTAAAATTCCTTTATTAATATGTATTGTATACATTAAAATAATGTCAATGGAACTATTATAATTTAATAAGAATGTATTTAAATTTCTGATAATACAAAGAGCATGGTGTCATCATAATTTCAAAATGAATCAAAATTATAATATTAATTTTTAATAATTTTTTTATATTCGGTACTGAATAATAAATCAATAACTTCAGAAAGTAATCACTTTGTCTCCACAAAAGCAATTGAATGGAATCAATGCAAAGAATATGTACTATCAGAAACATCCCCATAGCAAATCACTCAGTCTCACATATTAAATGCAATAATTAACATTTTTATACTCTCACTATGAAACAATCCTCACTTCTTTCTGAATTAAATTACATTTTACATTAAATAGGAACTGTGCAAAAAAAACTAGCTGTCTGTAACAAACATTCACGATGTGGTGGTGGAAATAAAATATTTCAGAACAAGGTTTTTTGGCCGTTTATCAATGAAATATATATGTAACTGAGATGAAAAAACTACTTAAAGCCAACGATATTATTAATGAAACATAATTTAATTTTCAAATATAGATTAAAATAAATAATTAAATAGTAGTTAATGTGTCGAAATAAAGCTGCTTATAAAAATTGCAAAACATATGTTAATTATTATATAATTTAACAAAAATATTTTACTTAGAAAGAGAACAATGTTTACATTGAAATGCAGACTCTGATATACATGACAGAAAATAGTTATATAAAAATAGGTTAGGTTAGGTTAGGTATAAGTGAATACATATCATCAATATTGAAAAAAACGTTTTAACAAAATTATTTAAATACTTTTAACAACACACGTTTAATATGGAAATTTATAGTGAAAAATTACAGTAACAGCTTTTTTAACAATCAGTCCACGCTGATGCTATTTTGCACAATCCCCATTATGAACAGCATGTGAATGAATATAGTATAATGCTTTTTTATAAAATATGGAAATATTCATTACAATATCTTTTGTTCTAGTATAAAATCCATTTGTATATTTATGACAATATTAGTCAGAAGATTAATTAATAATCTCCATTTATTTCTCCACTTCGATAATTTCATAAAAATGTTAAGAAGCAAATTGTCTTAAATGTTACGACATAAAATTTGAAATGATATTATAATTTAATTTTTAGTTTTACCTTGTGAGAAAATATTAATTCAATTTCTCAACATATTTTATCTGATGGCTTTATAGTGTTTTTTGAAAGTTAACATCACATACAATTTATTAATAGAAATAAAATAAGCATAACTAAATTGAATCAAAGACACACAAGCTTTGGACCCTATCACCATGCCTCTTATTAGCTTATTAAAATCATTTTTCAAGCATTTTGTTTACATTTGAGGTGTGTTATTGCACAAGTGGGTAGAAAGGTAATTTTTTTTTATTTTGTATTCAAAATATTTTTGAAATTAAACAGAGTTGTTAAGAAATGTTATATAACTTTTGTATTTGAACTTTATGATGAGAATTGTTATAAGGAGACAAAGGACTACGCTCAATGTTTCTTAACGTTTTCCTAATCATCAACATTTTGACTCTAATTTGTTTTAAAGATCAATAACGAAAGCATGGGAAATCAAAGACTAGTACCAATTCGATCAAATAAAGGGAACCATAAGAAACAAAAACAATGTAATAAATCTCATAATGGAAGACTGTGCACTAAGTACACATCAGAGCAATTAGGTATTAAGTAAAAATACAATGTGGCCAATGTTAAAAGATTTCAAATTTCATCCTTATTATATGACAAGAATATAAAAATTAAAACTCAAATAATTGTCTCTCAGACTGTTACACCACTGATGGCTGAAAATAAAAAATATTATCTACTGATGAGGTTTTATTTATTCAACAAGTCATTACCACTGAAATATTACAATTTGAGCCAGCAAAATTGTATTAAAATAATTAATAAGATTGTATTTTATACCTGAAATACTGGATGGGCCGGCACATATATCTACTTGAATATATCTACTTAAAATTTTTTAAATTTCGTTAAAGCTATTCCGATTTTAAGTTAAGAGAGACAAACGTTATTCCTACACAAGAATCTCCTGCATATTATACCATTATTTCAAAAAATGTCTGCCACGAATTGTACCTAAATTGATGGATAAGTGGGGATTGTCTCTTGTATTGGCCGCCTAGATCATCCAAACTCAACCCATGAAATTACTATCTATGTGATTATCTAAAAGAAGCAGTTTATTAATAATTAAAAAGCAGTTTATTTTCTTCAAGACTAGCACTGACTTGCAGTCATTTTAGATACAGCGTGACCCTAATTGAAACCTCTATAATGATGTTAAATACAATGCCAACAGACATAATCTGATCACAAATATTATTAACATTTTCTCAATTAGTAATGTTCTTCTCGGCTTTTGGTTGGTAACATAAAAATAATTTTTTTTTCTTCATAATAAAATGTATCTGCCATATTTTGTAATACATGATATGCGAAAAATCCCATAGTAATAATCAAATGTGGTCAACCTGAGACATTAACATAAAATGTGTATAAATAAAAAAAGCAAGACCACCTTTATTTACAAATTCCATAAACTTGATGCAATAATATTTAAAAGTTGTCTTGAATTACATATTTCTCTATTATATATGTTATTGTTACTTAATATATGGCTCATTGTTGATATTAATAAGTTAAATATGCCAATAACTTACTTATTAACAAAGAAATAATTTGACAATTTCTACGTAAAAGATTCCATACCATAATTTTGTGGAAAAATAATCTCTATATACCAATATATTGGTACATTCAAGACTAACACTGCAAAACATTATTTTTCGCATAAAATATACTGGTCTTGTACACTAGTTTTGGTTTCTATAAATACTCTCGTAAATTCACATTTTGGTACATAAAATCCTCAACATAGGGGATATCAAACTAATCTTGTAATTAAATCTTCAATTAACTACGCAAATAGCTTATCTTCATTTACGAGTAGAATTGTCATAAACTGGACTTTATAAGATAAATAATATCATTAGAAATCCTTAATGGAGTCTAAAAAAGAAGTGAAACTGTTCACTTCTTTTTTAGACTCCATAAGGGATCGAGAAAACTCAATGGATCCTTCATATCACCAGTTTTCAGGCCTGCTGTTTGTTTCATTTCTTCAAATGATTCCTTGGAAAATTTATTAACCTTATCTTTAGTTTGATTTGATTGTTGTATTGGGGGCAATTGAACTGATGCTCCGCTCGGTACAGAAACGGCTTCCCCATTAAATAATGTTGTTCCTGCAAAAAAAATTACTTTCTACATTAGTTAACACCAATAAAAGTGGTTTGTGGGCATTGCCACTCCAAATATATCTTCAAGTGTTGCAAAGGATCACGGAGCCATGTGCAAATGCATCTCAGCAAAATAACACATTTTGAGGATTTTTTATGAGGATTGTGGAGCAGTGTTTGAAAACGCCAAACTAATCTAAGAGGTATATGTGTATTAAATTTTATAAACAACTCGCAATAGATCTTATTACTTGGTTTTCAATGAGATTTTATATTCTTTGATTTGTTTGGTTTGATTATTAAATCATACAGTTTATCACAAATGCGAAAATCTAAACATGGTTGTCGTGAGATAGCATACAAAATTTTCTCTTTTTTATAAATCATCTCCAAATTCAATACGGAACGTGAATGGCTTTTGAATAAATTGAAATACAGATAAATTTTATATAGCCTGCACTGATGCACAGGCTACATAAAAAAAGTAGCCCACGTGAATGAAAGCGAATTCATAAGCAGAAGATAGTTTTGATCGTAAGGTTACAAGTGCCTAATAAGGTAAAAAGGACATTTTATTAATGTTGCTATTTCATTGTTGGTAACAATACTTTATATTACAAAATTTTTATATTACAAAAATTTGGATTTTTGTTCCAAAATTTACTTGGCGTCCTATCAGTCAATCACATGTCAAATTAAAAAACAAAGCAGTTTGTAATTTTCAAATACAGTAATGGTATAAGTCAGAACTCTGGACAACATTTATTGTTCAAGTCCTTGAAAAAAATAACCTCAACAAATAATTAACCGTTTGATGCCGACGAACGCCATCATGCTCATGCGCGTAGTAACTAAATTTGCCACGAGCGAGATGGCGCTCACGAAATCAGTTGCTGTTTAGCGTGCGGTAGGGGAGGTCGCTCGCACGCATCGTTAATTTTTTATCTTTTTACGTGTTACATAAAGTTCAAATTATAATATTATTAGTAATTACAATATAAAAAGGATCCAGGAAAAGAAAATTTTTAACCCATAATGTCGCAATACGAAAACAATTTGAGTAAAAATGATCGTTTTTCAAGTTGTGAAGAAAGTGATAGTGGTGTGACTTTGTGGTGCGCTCACAATTTGGCGTAATGCAAATTTTGAGTGAAGGTGATAATAGTGACGATAACAATTATTTTGCTGATACGGAGGATGTATCCGACCGGATTTCAGTTTTTGTTTTAATTTTTGTTCACAATCTTTGTTATTCCATAATTTTCTTTGTATTTTATTATCCTTGTACAAGTTTTTATTAAGAAAACACCGAAAAAATTATTAAAATTGGATAATTTTTGGAAGAGATACAGTTTTTTTTCGAGACAAGGGTAAATGACATCAAAAACAAAAGATTTCTTTGGGATTTTTAACTATATATGAGTAAAAAACCATGACACTAAAATGGTTAATATAGAAACAATCATTCAGATCAATAGTTACTTTGTTTTCTGTTTGGGCATCAAATTAGGGTCTTTTTCATATTTAACCCTAATTAGAAAAATGTTTACACTCTAATTTGAAAATTTTATGAAGTAAATACTTTTTCTTCTCATATTCATTTAATTTTTGAAATATTTGTGTGGCCACAAAGAATGAAAAGACCAAGAAAAACAACCCTATAAGGAAATCGTAGGATTGTTATAATTGCCAAGAGAAATTCCTTTAAATTCGCCGTATTAAGTAAGGCTGAATGAAGTATCTGGGTGAGAATAATTTGCTGGTGTATTAGCATTGAACATTCGACAATGAAAGTTCCATTACTGACAAGGGCAAACACCAATTCTGTTAATATGTGTTGTATTAACAAAATTGGTGTTTGCTAGGAGATTTGAACATTGGACCTATTCTCAGTGGAAATATATAATTTCTGACAAGAGCAAGAATAAGCTAATTCGTCAGATTGCAGACAATATGGATAGCATGCTTTAAGCCAGAAATGGACAGAAAACCACACTGCCTTATGCCGACGAAACTGAAGAAACTCTCCCTGTTATATCGATGTTTAAACGCAATAAAGACTCAAAACATATTGCAGAGATCGCCAAATCATTCGTTGCAAAGGAATCTATGTTGGTACTAGATTGGCCCGCAAATACCTAAGACGTAAACTCTATAGGGCACCTGTGATGCGAAGTCTAGAAGTTGCAACTCAACACATTAGCACTATAAATCAGTTTTGGGACATTTCTCAAGAATTTTGGAACAATATTTCTAAAGAAACATGTAATTTAATATTGTCGATGCCGCACCGATGTTGAATGGTTGTATTCAATAATGACCACCACACTAGATACTAAATTGTATTGCAGTAAATAACATGTAATTGAAACTAACAATGAAGACAAGTTTGTTGTATATTTTGTATGTTTTCATATGTGTCCCTAATTAGATGTCCAATAATCAAATAGTATGTAAGAGTGGTTATGCTTTAAGTTTCCATAAAATAAATTTACTATACTAAGATTTTTAATTATAGCTTTACACTTGCATGTCAAATTAAAGATTTATACTTACATGAACAAAAGGAAAAATCTTACTTATTTAGTCTCAAATAATATTCTTCAAATTTTTCACCAATAATTGATTTATGTAATTGATGAATATTATCTACTGATGATGAGTATATATAAATTTTATAGAAATTTTTTGAACTACATATACACTGAAGGCCAAAAGTATGAGACCACTTGTGAAATAGTTACATTGTCTCTAAATACACTAAAATTGTAGGTAATAAAATACAAATCTGCACATTTACATATTCTATTAGTACAAAGATGTCCAAACTGTCTCTCTTTTGCATATTTCTTGAGTAAAGGTGCAATAAACATGTTTTCTTTCAAAACATCAAAGGACTCCAAGTGACGGTGAAGTCTTTGTTATATTTTATGACCTTATTACTAATTATTTTGCATTAACCAAAATATATGAATGTTTTAGCTTCTTAAAACAGATTTTTCTTTTAGATTACTTGTTTTTTTGTAAGTTATTTGCAAACAATTCTACTTAGTTTGTGGTTCCCGCAGTCAATACGTCTTCAAAATGGAAAAAGAATGCGAAATTAGCACTGAAATGCAATCTCCTATCGTCGTTTTATATAACGAAGGTAAATCCAAATGTGGAATTGCCGCACTATTTAAAATATCGAAGACTTATGTTCAATGCACAATTATTCGACACGAGGAAACTGGCAGTGAACGAGGTCATCCACGTTCAGAACGACCGAGAGTGACCACTTCTAGTGAAGACAATTTCATCGTCGTTACCAGCAAGCGGAATAGACGCCTAAAACCACCAGCAATTCGCGCCAAAGTTAACAAATCTCGATTGGAAGCTGTATCTGTAAACTACGTTTCTACATAATTTTCGTAATTATTTAGGCATTTATCACATAATAATACATACAAATAAAAGGATTTTACCCATATTTATTGGACAAACAATAATAAACTACAATATAAACTACTTTTATAACTGTAAAATTATCAAATTAATCATTGTTTCTCTAAATTCAATATTTTAAAACTATATATTTCTAATGATACACGTGATATTCATTTATCTTTTCATACCATCTTGTCCTACTGCTCAACAATAAACTTTCTACATGAGTTCTTTTAATTTAATCTATAATCAGTTTGCCGACTTTTACTACCTCAACTTATAACTGCTTTACCTTTTGTAACAATGAGAAAAATTTGTATTTTTCAGGAGTATTAATATCTCTAAACAAACTGCCTCCACTAATTCTATCATCACTTTTGCCAACATTAATTTCATTCACAGCTAGTAAAATAAAGATTTTTACTTGATATTTTAAAACACATAGCTGATAAACATACCTGAACATAAAACCCCTTGAACATAATAAAGTGAAGTCCTATACGTGTCAGCTAAGAACTTGGTATCCTCCAATACATTTGTTCTATGTCTGTACAAATAAAGACAGCTGGAGTCCAATACGTCTGCAATTGAAAATATTTCACTTTCATTATACATGACTACCATTAGCTTAATAAAGTAAAATGTTTTTGTATTTTTTATTAAAATACTGTGCACCTCGACAACCTTATTTCATTTTGGTTTGTTCATATCAACATATGATAAAATGGAAACAAATGGATCAACATTTTATATATCAAATATGTGATTTGGATAACAAATTTAACATTAATACTAAATGACTATCACTCTGAAAGGCAACTCACCACAGAGATTGATTTGTCCTGCACGAACTTGACACATCACCATAGTCACCAAAGCAATAAGTGAACTTCGACCTGAACCAGTGTTACAATGAATCCATACAGTTGATAACTGATTACTTAATTTGTCACTGTAAGTCAATGACAATACTTTATCTATAAGCAAAATTAGTGGTGAGCATACCACCCTGAAAAGAAACGTGGCATGAGTAAAAATTCAACCGTATTACTATAAAATAACTAAAAAGCTACAATCGAACATACTTAGATGGAAATACATTGATTTGATAATGTATTACTATATGCTTGGACTTTCCACTAGTGATGACAATTTTCCTTTCAGTCCAATGAACATTACAATTTACTTCTTCAAGAAGAACTTGTACGTTGTCAATATTCATAACTTGACCTTTTGCAGTAGGCCAATAACAATTTCCCTGCAACTACATAGACATTTTTATTATATTTAATGTGAACCATAAAAAGTACTAAAGTTAATGTGAAACATAAAATCATCAAAATTAATAAATGTTACCTCTATTTCACTCAATAAGCATACAATACAAGCTACTTTATAGTCCAAGATAGATTTCCAGAAAACACAATGATCGTTTTCTTTAGGTAAACTTGAGATAATCAGAGGTATACACCATGGTGCCAATTGCTAAAATTAAAAAAATATAATTTTTAGAATATATTCTTATTGACTTTTATTATTACTGGTGTAATAGAGGTCAATGATTTTTATGGATAAATTGCTTTATTATTCAGGGATAATGATGATAAATTAATTTTTTCATTTATTGTATTAAACATTGCACAATTCCACAAAACTCATCCTGTTCTCGGGGTACATTATTTCTACAATAAACAGTTAAATGTGCAGTACACGCATAATTGGCACAGCAAGCTTCATTAAAGCGACATGTGACGATTTACAAATCCTATTGGAATTTTAATGTTCAGCTATATAAGTAATACTTCACAGAAAAAAGTATGGATTATGTTGATAATCCAATGTTTTTATTAAGTTTTTTCATAGAGTTGTTATTGTGGTTCAAGGTTACGTTTAAATTAGGGACCCAAAAAAATATTTATTAAGACATGATTCAAGTGGTACAGGGCAATTCATTTATAGATATTAATGTGTTCCAAGTATTCAGTATTACATAAATTTACATGCTATAACTAATAACCCTGCTACAGATAAAAAGTATTCTTTGACCTTAAACGTTTACACTATCAGAAATAAGGTGTTTTTACAGCTTATTGTCAAGGGTTTCCAACGAAACACAGATTAATAAGCCTATTGAGTCGGTATTAATAAAAATACAACAGATCCCATGCGCATCAAGTATACATGTCCTCTTGTGTTTCTATTGTAATATTCGTAATAATATTTTGAAACACTGTAATCCGTACAGTTGTAAATTATTTAACACTTATGGCAGTTGCAAGGTTGTTACACATTATTTCTATAACACTAATGTAACTGTACAAAGTTAATTCTGTACCACTTGTTTACAGGTTAGCATTTCTAGAGACTTCTAAAAATGGTATCAAAAATATTTTCAAACTGTTACATTTATACCCCTACTTTAAATATAATTATAATTGAAAAGAAAAAAAGCAGAAAAGACAAATTTTGTTATACCAAATATAAACAGTTATTAATGGATAATTTGTGTTAGAATAAAAGGATATAATTTGATAACTTCATTTAACCTAAACAAAAGTAATGGGTATATGTATTGCTTATAACACAAAAAATTGAAATTGCACCTACATGTGGATCAGATCTCTAAGAAATTAGATTTATATTTAGAATTACCTTAGATATGTTGGGTTGGCAAGAAAATAATATCGGTGTTCACAAATATAGTTAGCATTATGTTTGTTTTGAAACACTTCTGACAATGTTACGATTTTTTCCTTTTGATATACATAGATGTAACTTTTAGCACATTTTAGAACCAAATTGCACATAATTTTGTTTGCAGCTATTAGTTTAAGTTGTAAAAATGAAACATTGGTACATACTTAGTTTTTTATTTCCATAAATACAACAAACTTGCTGAGATTCACAAAAAGATATGTGTAGTATATTGTTAATTAATTAATTAATTAATAAAATATATATAGTGTTAATTAGTGTAACAATAGAAACCACAAACACAGCGTTGTTGGCCGTTTCCAAGGAACCAAACAATCAGTTCAGAAATTTTCTGTCAACAATTAATGAATCTGAAGGAAGCAATGAAAGAAAACTAGCCATATTTGGCAAATCGCAAAGGAATCGTGTTCCACTATGACAATCTAAGGTCTAACACATTTTTATTAACCTGTGGGAAATTATTGGAACTTGGTTGAAAAGTGATGTCGCATCTCCCACGGAGCCCGAAGCTCGCAAAATTTTTTGAGCAGTAAAATATTCACCGATGATGAGGACCTGAAATCACACTGGGTTCAGATTTTTTGCTGATTTTTGTTCTGCGAATGCGGAATCATGAAGTGGAAAATATATGATTGATTAAAGTTCATTTTTTGTTTAAAAAAAATTAAGTTAACTAAACTTACTTTTTTGCCAACCCAATATATAATTTAATACAATGTTTAAAAGAACACAAATTCACCTTACAATACGATGCATTAAGATATGCATGCGTGTCGGACTTTAAAGTAACTCTTGTATCATCATATGGTACAACCTGGGATACAATATTTTTATTTGCATTCTGAATAGCAATATTCTTCAGTCTTCTGGAATTCTCTTTTAACTGAAATCAAACAAAATACAGGCACCAATATAAATTGTGATTACTTCGATTTCTGCTCTTGCTGCACATGTAAACTAAATAAGAAAAAAGTTACATTAAGAAATGTTTTTCTACTAGACAGGAGCCGAAATCTATAATCACATAGACAGGAGCCGAATAAACTAGGGGCATAAATATCACTTACCTGTGTATCATTCAAATTTTTCCATTTTGAATCGAGCAAAGTTATTCCACTTTGAGTCTTATTTGTAAGTCCATCCACTAGTTTTTGCAGCAATTTAACCTGTTCTGTAAATTTATTTAGTAAACCTGGATCAGAAAACAAATCTTTTTTGGCAGGTCTTTGTATTTCTTCAATTACATTACTGGCGGAAGGTAATTCTGGTACTGATTCCTTGACATTCATAATTGGTCTCCTAATGACATGTTCAGACACAGAAGGCACTTTTATTTCAGGCATCAAAGGCTCTTGTTCTACACTAAAATCAATATCTGAAAGCAAATCTATTGCATTCATTTGTTTAACAGTCTTAGCACTAATTTCTACATTTTCATTTGAAACTGATTGTACTTGCTGCTGTGCTAAATTTGTATCATTAGCCTGCTTCACTTTTTGTTCTGAATTTGAACTCTTAGTATCCTGTTCGACAGTCGCGTAGTAATTTTCATTAGCAGACGAAATCCCAGGAAGATTGCTGTAACCATCTTGAGAAAGTGTAGCATCAACTGGTTGCGTGTTTTGTGGTAACGAATTTTGTTCTATAAACTGTGTCTGATTTGCAGGGTTTTGCAATTCTGATTTAATATTTGCGGTATCATTAGAAGATGACTGAACGGTTCTATAAAAACCAGCATGTGAATAAATGTTACCTTGTTCCAACAACTGATTCCCTGGCATCCCTAATTGCACGTTGCTTTGATTATCACTGGATATTGTATTCTGGTATCCGTAACTATAGTCATATATCCCTGTCTCATTATTAAAGCTATATCCCGGATGATTTTGGTAAGAATTTGAGAAACCACTAGTATTTGCAGCAGACGTGGCGTGATAACTTGGATATTGAGATGTATCTACATCATTAATAACATTGGGAGTTCCATAATTACTGGTATTCGTGTCAGATGGTAAAGTTTGAAAGACGGCCTGTGGATAAGTATTCATATTTGATGGAAGAGCTTGGCCTGATACATGGGATTTTATTGGTTGATCAAGTATTTCATGAGATTTCGAATCGTAATTTAAAATTTCTGGTGCGACTGAATGAGTACTAATGCCAACTACAGGTTGTTCAGATAGGCCAGTAGAAATTTGTGTATTTAAATGTGAACTTGAAGGTAAATTACTTGGTACCGATGTTTCAACATAAGCCAATGCAGATCCAGCTTGGCTAGTAGTAGCACTATAGTCATGAAAATTTTGTTGGATTGGCATCTGTGTTCCATAACTCATTGATGTCACAGCATCAGCAGCCGTGCTTATGGTATTGTACATAACAGGATTGTAACTTGGCATATTATACGAACTGCTAGGCAAAACAGTCTCCTCTGTACTTTTATAAGGAAATGAATATCCAGGTTGAATTTGCGATGGAGTGCTTATAGTTTCAGTCGGGTGATTAGTATTACTGTACGTAGCAATATTTGTCATATTACATAGCGGGTATTGATTGTGAGTATAATATGTTTGTGAATAATCTGCATTACTAGAATATGTATATGCATTATTTGCTGAATTATAAGTCGGCATATTCTGGTAGGGCAACATACTATTTGAACTACTTGCGACGATATTTGAGCTGCCAATGTTCATTTGATTCATCTGGGAGGTGATATCATTTAAAGGAGGTTTCTGAATTTCATCATAATTAGAAGTACTTCCTCCATATTTATTAATAGTTTTATCATCCACACTTGAATATTGAACAGCTGCCTGAGGAGTGGTATAGTGTTGTTGTTGTGGTTGAACATTGTTATAAGCATATTGGTTAGGCTTATTATCTGGATTGTAAACAACATTCCCAGCATCAGCAACATATGCAGTTGCCGAATGAGATGGATTATATTGCGAAGTTGAATAATTTAAGTTATGGTTATTCAGTAGAGTATGACTTTGTGACAAGTTTTGCCCATCGGCATATATACAAGTTGGATCCAATGTTTGCTGACTTGTAGGTGGTGCTTGAGAGTATTGACTACTATAATACTGCATATTTCTGCCATCTACACCATAATTTGTATATGATTCATGCCCTGTATTCATATAATTAAATCCAGTTTGATTAGTAGCATACATTTGGCTGGACATGGTCGACATGTCGCTATATTTATTGTCTTTGGTAGAGTATCCATCAGCATATATAGTGTTAGCAGGTTCGGTAATAGCTGCAAATTGAGAAAATTTCTTTAAATAGTTTGAAATATTTGTAATCGAATAAATAAAGCTTACTTATGTTATTTATCTACAGGTCATTGAAGAAATTTTGTGAATAAAATAAGTGTGCACTAAAATTGATGCTATTTTTAATTATGTACGTTTAATACTATATTCTTTTAAATGTTTTAATGCCTGAATGTCAAGGAAACGCCAAAACAAAACACAAAAACTTAATTTCAGAAAAAAATCGAAAATTAACTGAAAATAAATTTGAGCATTTTTGGTCTTCATTATGCTCCACTTTTCCGCTTAACAATTTTAATAAGCTATGTACACTCCTCTAACTTTAAGACTGACTGTACATACTGGTTCAGAGATTTCTATTGCATTCTTCGATGACAAGTTTCAAGAACCTTTTGTTTTAACACGACCTGCAGATGCACAGTAGGGTTGAGATCAGGACTTCTGGCCCACTCGAATATCTACCTCTCTAAGATACTGAGTCACTATGCGGCTGGTCTTGAATTATCATGCATCAGCTGTAACTTTTATCCAATAGAAATCGCGTATGCCACCACATGTTGCTAGAGTATTTCTGTAATGTACTTCATCTACCTATCTCTCAGTATGAAAGCATATCCTGTATGACCATTGAAAAGTATCCCTCCCCGGGACATTATAAAGCCACCTCATTAACTCATCCTTTTTTCAATGGAACACTGAACGTATTGTGTATTTGGGCGTCACCTGAAATGATGACGTCTGTTGTAGTTATCGACTTTCATCTGAGAAGGGAATTTCACCCCATCACACCACAATCCCGTTGATGTAATGTTTGATAAACTGTAGCCTGGCTTGTCTGTAGATTGCTGTCAATTCAGGTTCTGTAGCTTGCGTGTAAGATCATACATTAGACTCTTGAAGTTTTCTTGTAATTGTACTGTCACTTACATGAATACCTCGTTCCTTACATAGACACCATTGCAGTACAAACCCTGACGACCGTTGCGGAATATGACAGGGCGATAAAGCAGTCATCTCTCTAAATCGTTACCTCTTGTCTACCAGATCCTTGCCTTCTCCACTAAAATCAATTGTTTCTCAAACTCTGGTAGACTCAATCGACCGATGAATGGCTAAAATTTAACCTTCTGACCAAAATTGACTGGCTCAACCATTACTGTATTAGTGCTAAAATTTGTGCAGCTTATTTAGTCAAGAAAAATTAATCAAACTTGAGATAAACAACTTAACTTTATAAAAACATATATCTTGTAAGTAAGACAAGTAAGCAAATAATAAGAAATCCTTCCAAAAAGTTGGGTCACAAAACTCACTGATCCTCTTAAGTTTATTTTAATATTTAAATATTTTCATGTACTCTCAAGTGATACAATTTATTGTGTAATAATATTCTTAAACACCACAAATTATTCAACAAGTTGTCAAATTTACCAATTTTAGTACACACATATTTTATTCACAAAATTGTAGGTGGTACCAATTTTTTTACGACCAGTGTATATAATCAGATACTTTATACTTCACCTTTTATTGTAGCCCTTATTACATCTTTTAATTATGTATAAATAAATAATGAATTAATTGCTTTTATATATATATTATATTCAGTATAGAAATGTAATTAAAAGTAGAATATGTAACAATAATAATTAAATAATTATAAAATATGCATATAAGAGTAGTAACTTTAGTTATCTGTTATATTAGCGTGAACTGCGGGTGGGATATATATGTATATTTAACATGTAGGTGTAAAATCAGCATGCAATTTTTCATTATATTTGTAAAAACCCCTAAAAATTTAATTATTTTTAGAAATATCTCAAATTATTATAGATCAAATTTACTTTATGAAAATCGAGTACAATTGTATATTTCAAACCTCGACATAAGAAGTTATCCTTAAAAATACTTTATGCATTTTTCTGTTGAGAATAAATGTTGTATTATTTAATGAAAAAGTAAACAGTGTTACTTAAAAAATATAAAATTTATAACCAAATACTGTTAGAATTCAATTTCTCTACAATCAAATATTTGTCCTTTTGTTTCCAAATATTAAAATTTTACCTTTTGAACATTATTATAAGTTGCTGTTTTAATAAATAACATGGGGTTATTATCAGTTAACATTTATTTACTACCCAAGAATTAAATTGCACTATTAAGAATGACTCACCTTCTGAACCCACCGGAGCGGGTCTTATCGATGGAGGGTACATAGGGTCATTTGAAATCGTATCACTTGAGACTTTATCAACATGCCCTGAAACAGTACAAAACATTTGGTCAAAATTTTGCTGAAAATATTTAAATTTTGCTTACGTAGCACAAATGTGATTTCGTACTTGATTTGTGATTCTTCATGTAAGGTAAATAATCCTTCAACTTTGGAGTGCTACTTTCAGGAAGTGATGGAGTATCATAGACACTTGTCGATAATGAAATTGGGACTTGGGCTGAAACATAAATATTTTAAGTAAATAAATTATTATTCATTGAATTAGCTTATAACCGTTTAAAGCATAAGTATTATCAATGTGTTTTGGTAAAGATATTATGACATGCATATGTATGAAGATTAATAAAAGACGTACATTTTTTTGTCTGCTTTGATAAATGTTGTTCTCTTTCTTCTTCTTGAACTTGACAAGTACTCTTGATACGGGTTAAGAGATGTGCGACATTATTGGTCAGCTTACGATAAAACTCCAAACCCTTTTGTGACTTGGATAGTAAATCCTCGTGAGTATCATAAGATGTTATCAAACCTGAAAATAAATTTTGTCCAACGTGTTCATAATAGCACTAACATCTTTTATTCAAATAGAGTATCTATCAATAATATTACCATTAATAAGACCATCTCTCTTTCTCATAATCTCAGATACTAATCGTCTTGAATCTGCATAAGCAGCATAAAGTGATGTTAATTTATTAATAATATTTTCTTGTGCCGACAAATTCTGCTCAATAATTTTTACCTGTAAAATAAAAGCAAAGGTAAAATTTTATTTTCATTACTTCTGTCGTTCGACTAAATTACGATGTTATATATAACTTTGATAGGAATAGAAAAAAAATTTTTTATTTGAAATATGAACAATTAGATCAACATAAACTGACAAAACTAACAGGCACAAGAAATTTCAATTTCTAGTGGGTACTAAAAATTACAAAAAATTATTAAATCAAAGGTTCAAGATGGAGCTTAAACGTTTTGGAATACCATGGATTTACAATATTTTTAATTGAAAAATTTATGTTACTAAATAATTGTCATAATGTGATGGAAAAATTCTCAATAATTACTGAATTAGTTTAAATATAATTTTCAATTTTTTAATATAAAAATCAGTATCATATAAACCTATAATATTTAAACTGAACCTTTTTTTTGACATTAAGACAGGTGTGGAGAAGAGCCAGTTTTTCAGTCAGTCGATGAGAATAAAGCTGTCACTTAAAAAAAAGGCATCTAGATAGGGAAAGATTATATTTTTAGAATGAAGGGGGGGGTAACATTTATGCAAATATAAATTAGCTTTTCATATATCATAATGATGAAATATTTAACCAAACGAATAATACATAGATGAATACAAGAACGAAATGTTTTACCTACAAATCTCAGAGGAAAATGAGATAAGTGGTGCCTACAATTATACATGTGACAATCATAGATATATGTAAAGAAATAAAAAAACTGGCACAAAGAGACCACAGATAGGGGGTAGGGCGAAATGCAATAAACTATCAAACTCTAAGATGAGCCTGGTCTATAAACGGATATTGTTTACTCTAATATATACACTTTAAAACTCCACATAGAGATTCCTGCCAACTAGTGCATCATGTTTTGTCAGCTAGTAGTTCATTGTTTTGTCCAAGAGTAGATCAATGTTCTTTTAATTTGCAGAACTGGCTACTTTAAAAGAATCCCAATGCATCCTGAATTTGATGAATGATCTCTGCAGTGGTCAGATATAATTCAAAAAAGAATATCTCTATTTAGCCACGAAGATGAAACTTCAAGACATTATTAATTCGAGAGTGACTAAGCCTAAGCCTATTTATTTCTTCCACAAAATTACTTGGCAATTCAGATCGAAAACTGGTTCGAAAAGGTGTTCTAGCATTATCAAATCATAATTGATAATAGTGGTGGAACTTCAATAATCTCAATGTGGGGACATACACATTAATGTAAATGATTCATATTCAAAAGTGTTAAAATTATGACAAATAATGCAGGGTTAAATATTACACAAAGAATTTCATTAAATATTATTTTTTTATAATTAGAATTATGTTCAACAATTCATCTTATTAAAAGAATTATTGTAACATCAAATACATTTTTGTGATCTGAAAATGTGTGAAATTAAAATTTGTATATTCTTGACAGTTCGAGCACATTAGATTTTTTGATTCTTCGACCATACAAAATTCCTTCGCCTTGAGAAATATCAACACGAATTTCCTGTGAGTTTTTGAATTTGGAATCAAATAAATATTTTGAGTTTCTCTTCAATGTTTTATTTTCTAATATTTTCTTTATATTTTGGGCCCACCAACCATGAAACATCTTTCCAAATTTGATTCCTGTTCCAATTTCATCTTGTAACCTCTAAGATTATGTACAATGGTATTGAAATTACCTAACAATCAACTATGACTTCTACAGACATTTAAAATTGGGGTAAACCTGTAGATGCCGCAAATCTATGCTTCACAGTATTAGGTAACCTGTACAGGCTGTCGCTGTTTATGTTAGTACCCTTAATAGATCAAAGATAATGAAACACCCAATCCCTCACAGAAACAGTTTAAGCTAAGAAGGCTTAAGGACGTTTCAGCCTTACTTATAATGTAAGGCTGATACGTAACAAAAAAAAACTTGCATCATAAAATTAACGAGATATCATACAATGCAACTTGCCCATGCGACAAAGTGTGATTGTTTTATAATAAGTATCATACCAATTTTCTACAGAATAGTTTTGTTTTTTCTTTCTATGTTTTTTAAGGTATGGTGCAAAAGCAGCTACATTGATTTACATAAAACTTTTACTGTTAAATAGTTTAGTAAACTTTTTATTCAACAATAAATGCATGTCTACAATTGGCGGTAATTATGAAACACAGTTAATGCTCACAAAGTTCCTCTTTAATAGATCCTTCCGTTTAATTGAGCAATACTCGTTACAAACAACAAGTTCATTATATTGGCTATCTGGATTGTCAATAAAACAGTTTTTCAATTAACCCCTTGAGAAGACATACATAGGTAGGAATCAAAAGATAGAATCACCGCGCTCGTAACCTCAAGTTGAACAGAGAAAAACTAAAGTTATTGGAGGTAGGCAAGGCAAAGGAACCAAGATGTTGAAAAATGTCAAAACTTAATTGTGATTACAAAGCAAACAAAAAAGCCTGGATGACATGAGAAGTTTTTGAAAAAGTTTTACATTAATGGAACTCTAAGTTAAGAAGTAGACCTTATTTTATTTATTAACAATTGTCTAGCTCATCCTAAAATTGAAAATTGGATCAATATAAAACTGGCATTTTTATCACCATGTTAGTGATTCAGCCTATTGATCAAGGGATAATTAAAACCTTCAAAAGCAATTATGGAAAGATTCTAGTACAAAAAAAGGTTAGACATAGTGAAAAGAATACTACCCCATTTTCCGTTAATCTTCTGGATGTCACTGAAATAATTAAAATAACGTGGGGAAGAGTCACATCATATATAATAAAAACAAATTTTCTCAGGGGGGTTCTGTAAATCTTCCATTACTACAACAACTAGTTACGATTCTGATGATAAATTGGAAAATATACCATTGGCACAACTGGCTGCAATATCTTCAGGACAAAGACGCAATGTAGATTGGGAAATTTATGTTAATATTGGCAATCAAGTAGTCACGCCTTAAGCGGTTTTTTAACAGCACTGAAAAGATATGGTTTACTGTGCGAAAAGCAAAAAAATTCAGATTGAACAGACCCTACATCGTACGTTATTACAAGAAAATAACACGAAACAGTGAAACATTACAGATTTCTTTGAAATTTAAAATATTAGAGGTGGTGAATGGCAAGATTTAAATGACTTTACATATGTACATATATACGCGGTGTCCGGGAATAAGTGTCGGACAAAGAAAGACGTTATTCCTTGACTGAAAAATAGATTGTCGTTAAAATAAAATTTAAGATGACTTCTTTTTAGAAAATTGGAAAATAATATTTAAAATTATTTGTCATCTTTTTCCTACACTCTATATTTGGTACATATTGTTCAGTGTCACTGGGGGGAACAACCCGCAAACAGCTGCGAAGACATCTAACTGCCCAGGTAAATGCCGTACTCCAGGCATGTATTGGGTGTGTTAAAAAGAGTGACATGTAACATATCTTTTTGCGCTTAATTAGAAAAAGGGCGTGTTTTACGATTTATTTCAACAAGAACTACTTCCTTTACAGCCAAAGAATAGCGTCTTTCTTGGCCGGCACTTATTCCAGAACACCGTGTATATGCACGCACGCACGTATGCATGCACGCACGCATGCCCGCTCTCATGCACGCTCGCACACACACACACCCACTCACGCACACATGCAAACACTCACCCACACATGCAAACACATGCGCAACCATGCACATTCTCATGCACGTCCGTACGCATGCACACACACACGCGCACGCCTCTACACATATTGATAGTATTACTAAAAGTTATAATTCGAATCAAATTATAACTTAATACGTTGCACGTATTTAGTCAAAGTTACTTCCAAATGTTACCTTTTGGGAGTGTTTCTGTATTTCTTGCTTAAATATTTCATCCTGGGGTTCACCAGCTCTGGCTAACAATTGGGAAGTTATGTCGTCTGCGTTGATAGCATCACGCAATTGTGAGATTAGCATGTCTCGCTGTGTTTGCATTTCTTTAGCCTTATCAACAACCTTCTTCATTTCTGCCATGGTAGCTCGATCTAAGCCCTCTAATTCATGAAAAACAAAAACAATTTAAACTGTTGATCATTAACGAAATTCATATTTACCATATGATCTTCAATTTCATGGATCTACAAACTCTGAAAGTGAAGAAGTCCAGAGAACCCACTAGAAACTGATTCACACATCAGAAATTGATTCTGTACTCTTATACCATTTACTTATTTCATTCATTCATAGGAAAATCATAGCAATGGTTTCCCACATTCAAAAGTATGTTTTAAATAATAATATTGTGGTCATTTACTTACCGATTCTATCAACGCACGGTATCTTCTGCTCAAGTTCATCAAGAGGTAGTGCCAATATGCGCAAGTTTGCTAAATGCAAAGTCATAGCTTTATGCAGCACTTGATTACTCTCATTAGTCTTGTTATGGGCTTCCTGATATTTATTAGCTTCTCGTGACAAGTCAGTGGAAACAATGGATGGTGGTCTTTGCCCCATTATCTTTTGGTATTCCTTTTCTTTATTATTTTCATCCTAAATTTATTACAATAATTAATAAGAAATCACTATATGCAAATGTTGTATTTTGTTGTTTCAATCTGTTATATCTTATTTTCCTCAGTATACCCTAATAAATTATTCAACACATTAATTGAGTTAAAAAAAGTGAGGATCAAACAAATGAGTTACCAATTTTCAAACTCGGCGAGGAATCAAAGACATAAAAAAAATATTGCCTCAATAAGAAATAAGAATATTTTTTTGCAGTAATCTGTTTTTCCCGGTCTTCTAGAGCTACAATGTGGACAATATTAACAAAAAATATACTTATGGAAACATTTTAAAGTGATTTCATAATTTATTTTCATTTAGAAAAGAAAATAATACAAAAACATGTGAAAACGGCTTTTAACTGAAAATTAATCCATTGTATTCCATCCTTGGGGTTTGCTGCACCACCGTGTTAACAAATAATATTGCAATGTGTGAAAGTTACTTCAAACTTGGAAGTCTATTTTCTTGTTAATATTTTAAGGATAACCTTTTTTCTACTTTAACATTTTTATGGTCTCGTCTCAATACATGAAATTTTATATAAATCAGAGACTCTAATGTCTGAACTTTAAAAGATATCATACTTGCACATTTTATTTTAGTTCATTAATAACAAATATCTACCTGTATGAGCTCCTTAATTTCAGCAAGCATCGTTTCAACTTCGCTGATAACCTCAGCCAGATTATTCATTGAGTCTACTAAAGTTTGAATCACTTCTGTTTTAGCATTCATCGCTGCACATCTATCGACTAGTTCTTGTGGTAGTCTAGAAATGGAATTTCATTTAAGTATAATAATGAGATAGAATATTGTTTACTGGTAATATAACAGTATATATTAAAATTTAGAAGATTTCAGTAGTTTTAAAAGCTAGTCAACTTAACATTTCTACTACAATAACTCATTACTCTCTTGATGCCATCTTCCACCTAGGCCTTTTAAGCAATGGTAGACACGATGGCCCCTATCCAGGCATTTCGTTTTATTATTTTTTCATTGATCCTTATGTCGAAAATCTCACTTGATCCGTATGTCAAAAATCTCAAAAAGGAAATAAAAGTATCCTTATAAGATCGATAATATGTAGGATGTCAACTGGAAAATATCAATAAGATTCTAAAATAAATAGCTCTGGAATTCTTATAGAATTCAACCGATAATGATTCCAAAAACTACTCATTTTTAATTTTATCTTAGGCAGTTTTAGAGACTTAAAAATGTCCACAAAAATTGTCTCGCAAAACTGTATGATATAGAAATTGGAATAATAATAAAGTATATTAACCTGCATAGATCCCAATAGTTAACACTCAAAATTATTGATATGGAAATTTAAGGAGGTAAATCACACGTTAAAGACTATTTTCATTTCTATTTAAGTACCTTTAAGAAAATGGAAAAATCTTTGTTTAAATCTTTCAAATACCAACATAAGTATATCCGGTACTAACAAAAAATTTATTCCAAGTTAAAAAGTATTTAATCATTGCTCATAATTACAAACTTATTTCACTGTCCTATGTCATGTAAATATTTGATTACATACAAAACTTAGGACAATAAGGTATGGCATAAGTTTTATTGTTCAGATGTTCTCCACTATGACAGGTGTAAAAATTTATGATAATACATTTAAATAAAAATATATAAAAAATAATAAATAGCCATTTCTGAAAGTTTCATTTTACAAAATGGCCATGCCCAACAATAACTACGTTTATGACTACCAAATTTAAGATGGCACTTAACATTTTTTTACCTTTTAATAAAAAAAGGGTTAAAAACAATTTCAAAATATCCCTAATAACATACTTTTTTCCCAATCCTAAAGTAATTATGTAATAAAAAAGATTGGAAAGAGTGTGGCAAGATAGGGGTTTCGCATCCTTCACCAGTTGTATTCCCTCTTAAAATTTTAATTACCTTTGCTCGTGGTTAACTATGTCCAACTGATCAAGCTGCAATGATGACATAAACTCAGTGATTTCAGTATTTTTATTCTCAGCCATGCTCACAACACTGCGTAACAGTTTAGCCTTTTCTTCTGAATACATAGAGGCAGCTTCATGAGCTCCCATTGGAACTAATCGAGCAAAAATATCATGACCTGAAACCTAAGTTAAATATATAATTTTACAAATTTCTTCTTATTAAATAATACTTGGAAAATGTAAAAATTGCCAAGAAAAAACATATTCACAGCCAATAACATATTTCCACATAGTGACATTCTTGCTGTGATGTCTTTCAAAAAGAATTGCATGGTCAACCCAGAGCACATGAAAAATCAATGACTACGCAAAACTTAAATTAAATGTGTACATGTGATGCTTTGACAGTGATAATATTTTTGATGACAAAAATTCCTATTTTCCATAATATACCAACCTCAATATCATTAAAATTTATAGCGATTCCCTTTACAAGGCATGCAGGCTTTGGATCAGACAATAAATCTTTGTCCGGGATTTCCTCATGATAAATAAATTCATTTTCATTTTTGGCTGCTTTTCTTTTACCTTCAACAAAATCATTAGTAAAAGTAATGCATTCATTAACTGTCTCAGTATTGTCAATATTTTTAGATAATTTTCTAGCCTCATTCAATTTATCAGCTGCAGCTTGAAAATAGGCAACTCTTTCTCCCATTTTTTGTTGTTCCTCTGCATGCATACCCTGGTACAAGTTTACTATACAGTGAATGTAGGCAATCTTGAATGATAAATATTTATGCAAAGTGTTATAGAGTTTTGATCCAATTGTTTCATGCAGAGTTTCTTGACCTGTTGAAGGGCCTAACAAGTTGAGAGAATTTCTATAAAATACCAGCACCTGCATAGCCACAGCACCTAGAAATGAAAATAATTTCATCATTTCAATAGCAAAGAAGCAACTTAAACAAAAGATAGTATAATTAAATGAATCATCAGTATAGATCATTGTTTTATCTTATCACAGGGTTAAACATTATTTGTGTTTAAATGTGACACTCTTTAACAAAAGAATTCATACATACCAACAATTGACGGCTTTCTGGTATCTTGCATACTTTTTTCTAGAATGCATTCTTGAGCTTGGGCAAAACAAATTTCCTGCAAGAGCTTCATATTCTCAACTGCAAGATCAACACCAGCTGGCTGCGGGTAATGCTCACGCAAATATTGGAAAGCCCAAGCAGCAGTTTGGTAATGTGTGCAAGCAGACTTCATACTATCGGAACTAGTACGGGATTCTGCTGCTCCCAATTGAGTGTGCAATGCACCTATATTGTAAAGCACACATGCCATCTCAAAACGAATGTCTGCCAATGAACACACTAGACTCACATATAAGTCCCTCCTGTATGAAACATTTCATTTTTGAATTAGTTACTACTACATAGTTAGTCTTTTGTAGGCATAGAAATTAAATCTGCTAATCGAGGCATGAAAAATAATCACTTCAAATGGACGTTCATACACTTATTACCCTGCAGTGAGTATTTAATATAACTATTTATAAACAGTGCGATAAGAAATATGGTAAAATTAAAATTTTGACAACACTGAATATTTCACTGGTTAAATGGCAATTAAGTTGAAATAAGCAATAAAACGAAAAAAATTATTCACAGCAAAAACATAATTTTTAAGGAAAATATTTTGTTATGTCCATTTTTTTATAAAATAAAATTACTGTTAACTTTTGAACTAATCAAAATTATCCGTAACAAACTTCATATTATA
This sequence comes from Druceiella hillmani, assembly GCA_039881145.1. NCBI lineage: Eukaryota > Metazoa > Arthropoda > Insecta > Lepidoptera > Hepialidae > Druceiella > Druceiella hillmani. Next base: position 39,287,873 of record JAYKKI010000008.1, on the reverse strand, counting down.
AGTTTTCTTTTAATTAAATAAAGGGAAACAGTGAATCACTTTGGTTAAAGAATGCTTATACCAATAACTTGTCTAGCATAAATGATGAAATCATCCAATGTTAAGTGTCTTAATTATGTTTCTATAATCTCATCAGTAATACTGTCAAAGATTTGTTTTTAAATCAGTCGGCGTTAACTATATCGCCTCGACTTTTGCAATCAGACTACAGGCTATCTGCATATACAAATATTATATACAATAAGTATATAAACTATTATAGAACGCAATAACAAGTAAACGTCGTTCGAAATAAAAAATTAGCTTCTTGAGTGGAAACTTTCAAATTATACGAACCATGCAAATGTGACAGCTGCTGGATGGCCTTTAGCCATAGGAAATCTGCTTTGCAAAGATCGCAGTTGGCAAAAGTATCGTTTCAGGGCGACGCAGCCTGTAATATCGGTTGCAGGCCGAACAGCAGCAGAACGTAAGCCTTCAAGTTGGTGTATTTCATTACTGTATGATTCAGCATCTTCACGATACGCTTCTGCTATGTACTGAAATGTTTATACGTAAACTTAAAAACATTTAAAATAAAGGATTGTTAGTTAGAAGCGTTTATTAAATAAATTTTACTCACTTGTTTTAATTTCGGTCCAAAATGTGCATTTTCCGGGCTCACTTTAAGATCAAAACTGATCATATGAAGCCTAGGAACTGCCTCCATTATACGTAGATCTACAAAATGTCACCAATCACGGAAATAAATTTTCAATTCTAAAACATCGAAATAAAAACAATAAATGTCACTGCATAATAATTTCTTGACTCACAGAGGCAATTGTAATCATAGACAAATGATAACACTTCTAAAATTATGGTTAGGGTTTTTCACTATACTGTTTGATATGAAAGAATTATAAATCAACTGAAGACAATTCCATCAAAGTAGTTATATGATTGTTGTTTGTATGGATTAGTTTAAGTAATTTAACTTATGGTTTTGGAATATTTGGCCTTTATTGAATATAAGGAAATAACAACTATATCATAAAATTTCACATTGCAATAATCAAAAGTACTGATTTATAATAAATTACATGACATACTTGAATAATAAAAAATATGACAAAATAAATAAATTGATATAATTACTAGAACAGATTTATTATAAAAAAGGACCATCGAATAGTATAAATATGAATGTAAAGAGAGTTATATTATTTTCTTATCGTTAAGAGCAAAAATTTTCACCGGAGAATATTTTCTTTATTAATAATTATGCTTTTAACAATAGTGTGTATGAAAAAGATGACAAATAATTATGAATATTATTTTGAATTTTCTGAAAAAAGTCATTTTTTGAATTTTATTTTGAAGAAAAACAACTATTTTTCAGTTAACAAACAACGTCTTTCTTTGTCCGACATTTATTTCCAGACATTATTATCATATCCGGATTTATAATTTTGTTATATTTTATGTGATCGGCAAGGAAATTACACTTACGCACAAATTCTTGCCAGAGATTGCCTTTGTAAGATAAAAGATTTATAGACTAATTCAGGATAATATGTATGTTTATGTTGCTTAAAGAGCCATTTTTGAAGTTTAAAATGAAAATTTGTATTAATAAAATAACCTATATCTTGTCTTTGGAAATTAAGATATTCATATCGTATATCAAATTCATTTATTATTTTTATATAAAAACAAGCACAGAATATTTATAGACACACAGCAACCGAAAAATGTTCCACTAAAAACGGTGCTAAATAGCGGTATTAGCAACATTTCGTTTCAGTTGACATTTCGATTCTCTGGAGAGAACGAATGCTATATAATCAAAAACAAAGACATTTCGATACTCGTGAGTATGTTTATCCTGAAAACATTTTAAAAAATGCCAGATTGTGTAGTAAAAATATGTTCAAATTTCAGTTGGAGAATTTTAAAAAAGGTTGATACGTCTTACTTTCAGTTAATGATCGTTTCTTATACATATTTTTTGTTATTTATTGAAAAAATAATTGTATTTTCAGTAGCTATATGAATTCCAACGTTGTGACCTTGGAAGGATGTATTTTCACACATTATTTTAATTTTTCTTTGCTTTACTTTTTGAAAAACTTTTTGTACTGAGTACGGTATTGGAAAAACAGGAAACCTTCGAAGCAAAATGAATTAGTAGGTATGTGTCCATCTACCTATAACTTCAATAACTTAAACTCTTCTATTGGTTTAAACTTAAAAACTGGAAATGTAAGTATAAAATGTTCTTAGGTTTGAGTCATTTAGTAATTAAATATATTAAACTAATTTTTGAAAGTACTGCTTTTCGTTAGAAAAGAGAATCGAATTTCCAGTTGTTTGCAAATATTTCAAACTAGCGTGTCTACAACGTCGTTCGCGTGAAATCGAGAATAAGAAAAGTTATTAGATTTTTTTTCTCTCTCATATGTTACTCTTGGATATAAACTATTACCATATCAAATTTCATCAAAATCTTTCCAGTAAATATATTTTGCGTGATTGATACACAAAATAACAGAGAGACAGACAAAAATTCTAAAAAATGGTTTTCTGGCTTCTATTACCATTATATAAGCTAAATCAATCACTCTTTTAGAAATATTTTCTATGTACAGAATTCACAATATTATTAAATGTATAGATAATTATTATTTGGAAGGAACTACCTAGAAGACTAACATAAAGGTAAATTTTGATTCCTGTAGTATATCTAACAAACTATCTTTTTCTTCTAGTTTCACCTTTTGGCTCGTCATCTACATCATTACGTCATAGATTATTTCTTTATTATTTTCGTAGTATTCTGTCTATTTTATTGCAATAAGTTATCTATTATTTATGTTATTTATATTTTAAATGTATTTTCCATTTAGTTTTTATACGTAGCTATTCGTAGTTCGTAGTATATTCAATTATAAATTCAATTATATTCAATCAATTATTATAATCAGTGTTGTGTTTGGCAAGTTTCTTCTTTTGTTTATTTTTATTGTATTATTTATTTTTGCCAAAATGGATTTAGCTATTTCCCCCAAACTGCAGGACCCTTTTAAATCTCCACTTTCCAATAATGAATTTGCTTTCCTACTTCCCCAGCTAGTTGTGTTACCTTAATAGACTTCCAACATGAATTAAAACGCAAATCCAAAAATTGTAAAAGAGCAAATTGTGAAAAAATAAATCTAAAAATGTTCTATTATTCTGACTCATCCTGCACTGCTACAGAGCATAGAATTCCTCACAGGACCCCTCGCACTCCTCTTTCACAAGCAAATTCCTATTTACTTCCATCATCCTCGACTTCATCTCCTTCCTCCCACCCTTCGAATTCTTTTGAGGGTCGCTTATACGTCTCTGGTGACGTCGGACCGTTTATAGTTCACGTTCAAAGAAAATAACCCCAGCCCTATTCCGGATTGTTACTTCATGCATTTAAATTTGATTCCGTCTTAAAAAAGCTTTTTTATTGTCCAAAACCTTCAAGAGAACATTAGTATTTCTAATTAAAATGTTGTTCATTCGTGATTCTTGACAACATAAAAATTAAACGTTTTTTCTAAAATGTATGGCAACCTTGTGGAACTTTATTTCCAAAACATCTACAATTCTCATCGATTCCAAATTAATTTCGAATGTTTACAATTAATTTTATAAACATTCAAAAAATACCTCCTTTATTGAAATAATTGCTTTAATTGAAATGCTTACAATCAAAACAATCACTTATCAGAATTGTTCCGCTATCTCTTTCCCACGCGTATGGTCTTTTTATTGTTCTCGGCTGTCAAGCGACCCACTCTACTCATTCTCTCAACAATTTCGCTTCTGTGACTTGCTGTTTTTTTACTGTTTTTTTCCCTACTACTGTTTTTATTTGTTGACCTACGCTTGAATTGAACCTTGTTTGTACTTGTGATTTGGATATTGTTTGACCGACTGCGTTGCAAAATATCTCAGACCTACACTGCTCGTAAATATACAGAAATATATTTTATTTACAGGCTATGTGATGGGAATGCTCGGCAAACCGCATGTACGTATCACAAGCACCACCCTAATCGCGAACGTTACCCCGATCATAGAGTCTTTCTTCGTGTAAATAACGTGTATTTCGAGGATCGAATTCCTGGAAATGTAGTTCCTGAAGGAAGACCTAGAAATGTTGATGAGCGTGAAGTGCTGGCAGAATTAAAAGAAGCTCCTTCTACTAGTATTCGGCGGATTTCTCGACATACTGGTGTCGCAAGAAGTACAGTACACCGCATTTTAAAAAGAAACAATTTTTACCCGTACCATACACAGGGTGTCCAGTTGCAGATTTCAAAGTTTGAACAAACATAGTTTCTGAACGCTACACATAAGAGGGGCGCGGGGGGCGTCGTTAGAAGCGCAAGCGGTGCGGATGTTTTAGTAGCCATGGAACAGTGGAGTGGTGAGCACCGCGCTTTTGCCGTCTAGGCGTACATTTCGAGTGGATTTTCGCTGTCTGTAGAACGCCGTCGATTTAATAATCGTTACAGTATTCGTCGATTACGTGATGGACCATCGATCAACCTCATTCAGTCATGTGTAGCAAGGTTCAGAGCTACAGGATCAACATTAAATAGGCCCAGACCAGGACCTACACCATTGGTAGCCACGGATGAAAATGTCGAGCGTGTTATGGTTTCTGTCGTTGAAAATCCCCGTTTATACTGCGTACACGTTCATCGATATTGGGAATTCCGAAATCAACTTTACAGGTAATAATGCGAAAAAAGCTCAAGTTCCATCCATATAAAATTCAAATTGTTCAAGATTTACACGATTCTGACTTTGAATTAAGAAAAACTTACGCGGAGGTGATGTTGTTGAGATTTCGTACTGCTACCCGGATGGGCAACATATTCTTTAGTGACGAAGCTCACTTTCACATTGGAGGATATGTGAATAAGCAGAACTTTCATTACTGGTATGTCCACAACCCAAGACAAATTCATCAAAAGCCTTTACAAAAGCCTAAAGTAACAGTCTGGTGTTCCATGTCTGCACCTGCAATCATGGGACCTTATTTCTTTGAAAATCAAAGTGGCCAAACTGTAACTGTGAATTCGGAGAGATATGCCCAGATGTTAAATGACTTTTTCAGAGTAGAACTACAGAATAGTCCATCCTTCAACCAAAACACATGGTTCCAGCAGGACGAGGCCACAGCTCACATTGCTAACGTGTCCATGAATGCAGTGAGGCAGTTATTTCCAGAAAAAAACATATTCCGAAACGGTACCGTACCGTGGCCACCTAGGTCACTCGATTTAAGTCCATGTGACTTTTTCTTATGGGAATACTTAAAATCCGTTGTTTACAAAACAAATCCGAGCACTGTGACACAACTTAAAGAAAATATTCGAGCCGAAGTCAGTAGGATACCCCAGTCGCTCTGCAAACGCGTTTTTGAAAACATGCATGCTAGACTCGAAGAGTGTGTCAGACTCTATGGCCGCCATTTGGAAAACGTGGTTTTTAAAAAATGAAATCCGCATTTGTTGTTATAAAGTTAAAATAAACCTACTTTGTATTAGAGGGGTAGTTTTTTTTTTACAATTTTTCAAACATTGAAATCTGCCACTGGACAGCCTGTATAACGAGTCCAAGTACTGCTACCTGCTGACTAACAACAAGGAACAGATTTCTGATCAACGACGAATGGATTTCTGTCGGGAGATGTTGCGTCGATGCAGGTAGGATCCGCTTTTTTTTCTTATTTAATTCAATCTTATGGAGGGATGAATCATGTTTTAAAAGAATAGGAGTATTTAATATTCATAATTTACATCAATGGGCCATCGAGAACCCCCCATAGTAAGGCAAGATAGATTTCAACATCAATTCGGAGTCAATTTGTGGGCTAGAATCATGGATGGCAAAATTATCGGTCTATTTGAACTCCCGCCGAGGCTTATTGGAGTTCATTCTCTACGGTTTTAAGAGACAAACTTGGAAATCTGTTCATTGAAATATCACAAGATGTACGTGACAGGATGTAGCTACAGCACGACAGTGCATCTGCCCACTTTTCGCGACAAGTAACTGAATATTTAAATGCAACTGATCCAAGTCGATGGATAGGATGTGTCGTCGCAATTCATGGCCACCACATTCGCCAGACCTCAATCCATTTGACTATTTTCTATGGGAGTATTTCAAGGGGGCGGTTTATGAGACTACTAACGATAATGAACAACAATTAAGACAAAAATTACACCATGTGTCTGAAGTGGTAAAAAACAACGAAAGAGTCTTACGAAGTTTAAGAAGAAATTTTGTAAGAAGATGCTGATTATACATGAGTTATGGGAAGGCATTTTGAGCATTTACTGTAATAAAAAAAAACATAATAAATGCGGTATGATCATAAATACTACACTTGTTTTATTTTACCATGACCGAAAAAATTATCAATGGTATGGGTTTAGGAATAAAAAACATGTTATGAAATGACTTAGTACCATAAAACTATATCTCTTTGGAATCTGCGTGAAATGTAGATGTTTTTGAAATAAAGTTCCACAAGGTTGCCATACATTTTTTTACACTACCATTGTTCAAGAATCACTTTTCATATTCCGTAATTGTAATATTTCAGCATTTAATATTTATGTTGCCAGTAATAAGGAATGAATAACATTCTAATTAGGAAGACGAATGTTCTCTTAAAGATCTTGGACAATAAAAAACAGAAATAGTAATAATACCTAATTAAAAATTTCAAGTACAAATTGCAGAAACAAAAACTAAAAAAAAAAATAAAAAATCATATCTCTAAAAGTATAAGGCCTAGGATAATAAAATGTATTGTTTTGTATGTATAATAACCCCCTCTATCGCCGACATTTCGTTGGTCTACTCCTTACGGGACACATGTATATTGAAAGCAATATATATTTTGAAATACGTCGTGTATTTCAGAATATACAATGTAGTTCGCGATTATTTATTATAAAAAAATCGATTTGAAAATGTTCATACTTTGTTTTGCAGGGGAATATATTTTAATCTTTTTCTTTCACGTAATTCACCTTTTCTTCAATAATTTTTGCTTACTCACTTTTGAATATATTGGGTTTGTCTTTTTCTATATTAATTCGTGTTTTTATTTATAATTTTTTTAACTTGATACTTTTTTGCTTATTAAATCTTTGAACGTTTTGAGTTAGTTTTTTTATATAAATTCGTGTTTGTAGTCGTAATTTTTTTCATAATATTTTTTGCTTATTCACTTTTGAATGTTTTGGGTTAATTTTTTTAATTAACCATTTTGTTTTATTTATAAACTTTTTTCGTGATCCTTCTTGCTTATTCAGTTTTTGGATACCTTGGTTGGTTTTTTTCTGTATATCTGTTGGTTTTTATCTGTTTATTAAATTTTCTTACATATTGGTTTCTTATTTTATATCAATTCGTGTTTGTGTTTATAAATTTTAGACAGTAGTAGATGGCGCACCGTGAAAAGACCTAGGCTACTTTTAATCCAAAGAATATCATTCTAAGTAATATTATAATCCTAACTAATATCATAAATGTAAAAGTGTGTTTATTTATACTTCTTTCATGTCATAGTGAAGCAAAAGATCAACGTGACTTTCCGCACAGAGATAGTTGGCGAGCCAGGAAATAAAGTAGGCTACTTGTAAACGCGGGAAATGTCCTACCTACATAATATGACAATCCCAACTAATTTTAAAAATTTAAATGTGTATTTATTTGTCCTTTTTTCACTTAGAACTACAGATCTACGTGATTTTTAGCACAGAGATAATTAGTGGGCCAAGAAATAACACAGGCTTCTTTGCAATCCGGGAAAACTCATCCTAACTAAAACAACAAATCCGACCAATACTAAAAATTGGAAAGTGTATTTGTTTATCCTTCTTTTATGTCGCAATGGAGCGAAAGATCGATTTGGCTCTCCGCACAGAGATAATTGGCGGCCAAGAAATTGCATAGGCTACTTTTCAACTCGGGAATTTTCATTTTTACTGAAAAAAAATAACAATATTAAACATTTGAAGGTCTGGTTGTTTAAATTCGTTCACGACGCAATGGAGCAAACCGTCGACGTTACTTTCTGCACAGAAATAGTTGGCGGACCAGAAAATGACATAGACGAATTGCCAACCCGAGAAATCTCTTCCTAACTAATATTATAATCCTAACCTATGTTAAAAATTTCGAAAGTGTGTTTGTTTGTCTCTCCTTCACATCTCAACAGAGAAACAGATGGTCGTGCCTTACTGCATAGAAATAGTTGGGGGAACAAGAAATGATATAGATAAACTACCAACCCAGGAAATCTCATCCTAACTATTATCACAATCCCAAATTAAATTAAAAATTCAAAAGTCTGTTGGTTCTCTCACGTCGCAATGGAGCAAAAATCGACGTGGATTTCTGCACGGAGATATTTGAAGGGCCAGGAAATAATACTAACTTTTCCCACGTAGACAATCTTATCCTAACTAATATAGCAAACCCAAAATTTACAAATCAGGAAGTATATTTATTTGTCCTTCTTTCACGTCACAATGGAGCAACAGATCCACGTGGTTTCCTGCACAGAAATAATTAGCGGTTCGGGAATTGAAATAGGCTACTCACCAACGTGGGAAATCTTATCCTAACTAATATTACAATCCCAACTAATATAAAAAATGCAAAAGTGTGTTTGTATGTTATTCTTTCCCGTAGCAACGGAGTAACAGATCAACGTGACTTTCTGAACAGGATTATAGGGCGGTTCACAAAATGTAATAGGCTAATTACCAAACCGAGAAACCTCATCCTACCTAATATGACGTTCCCAAGTAACATTAAAAATTCGAAAGTATGTTTGTTTGTCCTTTTTTTACGTCGCAACGGCTTTCTGCAAGAAAATAGTTGGTGGATCAGAAAATGAAATAGACTAATTGCCAACCCACTAAATCTCATTCTGCCTACATAATATAACAATCTCAAATAACATTAAAAATTCGAAAGTATGTTTATTTGTCCTTCTTTTACGTCGTAATGGAGCAACAGATCTACGTAACTTTCTGCTGAACAATATCTGGTGGACCAGGAAATTACATAAACTAATTAAAATGACATGAGCCAACTCAAGGAATCTCTTCCTAACTAATATTACAATCTTAAACAATGTTAAAAATTCAAAAATTCGTTTGTTTGTTCTCCTTTCACGTCGCAACGGAGCAACACTTCGACGTAACTTTTTGCACAAATTTGGCTGTCGTACAAGGAAATAACATAGGCTACTTTCATACCTAGGAAATATTTTCCTAACCAAACAAAAATCCCAAATAATATTAAAAATTTCGACAGTGTTTGTTCTTATTTCACGTTGCAATAGAGCAACAGATAAATGTAACTTACTGCACAGGGATGATGGGGGAAAAGGAAATGACACAGATTAATTGCCAACCCGAGAAATCCCTTTCTAACTAATATTACGATCCGGACCAATTTAAAAATTCCAAAGTGTGTTTCTCCTTCTTTCACGTCGCAATAGAGCAGGATTTCCCAACGAGGGGGGCGGGCCTCCCAAGGGGGGCATAGAGACATGTCAAGGGGGCGGAAAGCGTTTGTATTTTAGAAAGAAAACACAAAAAAATATACAAACAACATTAACAAATAACATTACGATGTAATGTTTAATTTACATGCATAAAATTAATGAAATTAAATACCATATTCATTTTTATTACTACAAACTTGCGAAAAATTTGACTTTTTAGTGTACATTTTTTGTTGAGAAATCAGTTTGAGTGTGTAAAATTATTATATCTCACTGTTAAAATGTAAGTTTGTGTATTTACAAACTTCAGTTACCATTTTTATTTAATTTACTAAATCAAAGGGGTCATGAAAATATAATTTATAGTCCGGGGAGCCTCAACAAATAAAAGGTTGGGAAACCCTGCAAAGAAGCAACAGATGGACGTAACTTTCTGCACAGAGATGGTTGGCGGGGCGGGGGAAGTAACATATACTAATTTCCAAGTTGGGAAATCTTTCCCTGACCAAAAAAATACTAACTAATATTAAAAATTAGAAAGTGTTTGCTTGTCCTTATTTCACGTGGTAATGGATCAACTGATTTCCTGCACAGAAATAGTTGGGGAACCGAGAAATGATATAGTTTTTCACGTCGCAATGGAGCAGCAGATCGACGTGATTTTCTACACATAATTAGTTCAGTTTATTAGTGAAAATCTCAAATAACACTAAAAATTCGAAAGTATTTTTGTTTGTTCTTCTTTCACATCACAACGGAGTAACAGATCTACGTGACTTTCAGCATAGAAGTGGTTCTTGGGCCGGGAAATAATATAGCCTACTTTTAAATCCAGGAAATCTCATCCTAATTAGGACAAAAACCTCAACGAATACTAAAAATTCAAAAGTGTGTTTGTTTCTCTTTCACATCGCAATGGAGCAACAGATTGACGTTATTTTTTGTGCACAGACATTTGTGTAATTTTATCTTAACTAATAGGATAATCCCAAGAAATATAAACAATTCCAAAAGTTATTTATTTGTCTTTCTTCAACATCGCAATTGAGCAACAGATCAACATGCTTTTCTGCGCGTGCAAATACAAGTAGTTGCCGGACCAGGAAATAATATAGGCTATTATTTATTCCAGAAATTCTCACACTAATATAACAATGCTAACACATATTACAAATTCCAAAGTGTGTTAATTTGTCCTCCTTTCACGTTGCAATGGAGCAACAAATCGACGTGATTTTCTGCACAAAGATAATTGGCGGGCCAGAAAAAGACATCAGCTACTTTCCAACCTGTGAAATATTATCGTAACTAATATGACAATTTAAGATTAAAATTATAACATTTACATAAAATACATAAAGAGGAAGTAAAGAATATGTAACTCCTAATTTTGTCTACTTTGCCTTTTTCCTGACCATCAGCGTGGTATGACCACCATCACTATATATCCAATTTCACGAGACATTTAAGAGTAATACTAACAACATTTAACAATTCAGTAGTATAGATTGGTGGACTTAATTGTTTACTAATGTGTTTGTATTTATACATACATACACATATACACGGTATTTATACATACATACACTACCTAGAGCTTATAATAAATTTCGCAAAAATAGGCGTTTTTCGTCTGAAATGTAAATACGCCTTTGTAACGTTCAAAAATCATATTAACATTTCAAAGAGCATAAACCCGCGTCAATAACGTACTAGCCGCATCGACGCGGCTGGTGAGTTTTTGACGCGGATAATTTAGTTCGTGAATATGCCGGCGTTTTGGCTTCGCGCTAGTTTATCGGAAAGAATAACGGGTGGAACTGGGGGGCTGAGCTTAAAAATCAGTTTCTTCAAAGTCAGTAGCTGTTGTCAGCGCCTTAAGTAAATACGCCAATTGAAAGCAAAGAGGTTACTGTAACCAAATGTAATGAAATGAAGAAGCTACTGTAACCAATTCAGTGGTAGAAGGTAATGGAATTACTTTTGTAACAATTCTGAGTCCTTTATGCAATTATAAATTAAAAAATAATGCCTTAACATATTTGAAATACATTTAATGTAGTAGCTTAAAAAAGTCGAAAAATAAATACTAAAATTGTGCATTTTGATTATTTATGAATGAAAATGCACCAAAAACATTTTATGCAGTTCTAAACTAGCACAAAACGATGTTTTCAATAATAATAAAAAAAATAAATATGTTGCTTAGAAGAAAAGAATAAAATAACAAATCTAAAATGTATGTAATTCCATTAGAAGCGACAAACGATGGCAAAATTTTGCATATGTTAAATGAAAATACAAAAATGTGGAGAAGTAATATCTCGAATAAAAAATATATTATTTTTCTATCTTCATATAGAATTTTTTTATTCCAATATGCACAGTTCAATAATATTACTAATATTTTCCGAAAATAAGTGTTCCGGACGACGATGTAACCAACAATCGACGGTTGCACAAAGGGATCACAGTGACAGAGTAAGAGAGGTTACAACACGAGTACGAATATCTCCGTCGATCAGTACGATCATTATCATTAGCACATCGGTTTAACCATGATTTCAACTTCTAGTTCAAAGAGCAGATTTCTAGTTCACTTCGCAGTTCGCTACAATTCTAGTTTAAACAATAGTCAACTTTACAAGCACAATTTTAATTAATAAAGAAATTGTCTCACACCGACAAGAAGAGTATTAATCGATTATAATCGACCCAGTAAGCTCTCTCCTAACTATAGTAAACAGTGAAATACACCTGATGAAAGTCGTATCCTCCAATCCAGCAACAGTGCGAGGCTCCGACTATTGCCTGTCGTCCCGCATATAAAGTAATATTTTCGCGCCCTCATCATACATATTGTAAGTTTAAGAAAGAAAATCATTGTTTGTTACCACGAGTAAACCTTTACTCGTAGGTTTGTTGCAAAAATATATCGATAAATACAAAATAGACATTACAATTACAATAATTCAAAATAGACTACAGTTGACTATATTACTATTTGATTTATTATTGTGTTCTCTTTCCTATGATATAAGATTGTCTATATATTTATTTAATTTTAACCTTATTATTCAAATTTGGCGTGGCGCTAGTCAACAAGAGCAAGAGAACCGTCTCGTACATGACATATGTGACAGGGAGGTCCGAGCGGTTAAATCTATCTATTGTTGATTATACATTCATATTGACATCATATAATTCACAGATTGTAGAGACCAAAATAATTGTTGCAAGAAAACATGACACTAATAAATCAAAGAAACCAAATAAACAATATATCTTTTGGCGGTAGAGAGAGTGGTAATTGGATCATCATTGCAGAATCGTTGATGGCGCAACTCCGGTGCAAAAATTAATCTGAGCGGATTGGGCCCCAACTGGATTAAAAGTGTGAAATCATAGATGAGTTATTCCAGCCATTACCGAGGCAGGGCCCAATAAATAACATTTCTTCTGTTTCATTTATAATACTTTTTTATAACAAAAACTAAACCTGGACCTTTGATTTTTTTTTAAATACTCAATTTTATATGGAATTTATTGGTGATTCCAAAATGGTTCATCCCATTTTTTGACGGCCGACGTTCAATAAAAAATTATATTTTTATTATTTGATTTATTTCATCTTATTTATAACAAAAGCCTAAAATTATTTCCATAATTATATTTATAAGGGATAAAACCATGCGATATCGAATCGTGTTTTCCCAAATTTTATCCAGACAACGCTTAATAGAAAATAAAGTTCGTGTGACGTAAAATTATTTTATTTCTTAAATATAAGACGTAAAAATCATTAATCCAATTCGACCTTCATTTTAACATTGAGTTTTCGATCAAATGTTTTTTATCTCTTCAATAATATTATTCAATCCAGCAAGTGATATAATTTTTAGGGTTCTCTACCACAAAAGGAAAAAACGCAATCCTTATAGGATCACTTCATTGCCCTTTTTCTCAGGAACGCGCGGTGGTATAAAATTGAAATGAATAACTAAATACTTAGGTCTACGGTCCCTTGGAGCGGTAAAAAATCAAGCTTCTAATTCAATTTAATCAAGAAGAACCCTAACAATACGGCATAATGGCGTAAACCGACACTCGCAAATAAATCCAAACTTATGAGATACTTCCCATTGACCTAGAATCATCAAAACTTGGCAAACGCAATGCACCAATATGGGAAAAATACGAATATCATTGATTTGTAGTTATATTACACAAAAAAATATTTTTTTAAATATGCACATTGAAAGACGTAGTAGCCAATACATTTTCATTCAAAAGATTTAAATTGTTTAAATAGAAATATTATGTATCATTAAATATTTAGAAAATGTCTAAATGTTTATGGTTCCCTTGTAGTGCAAGCTGCACTCGTGCTCACAAGGTTTGTTTTAAATATAGATTATAATAGGCGACAGCTTAGAGGCGAGACTCAAGATAGAAAAGCGAACTTTTTAAAAAAAAAGTTCACTTTTTCACTTTTATTTTGTTTATATTTTCTCTTAAATTGTTTACACAGTAAACTTCTATTCGATTTTTGTTTTAATCTTTAGTTTATTTTTCTTATCAAGCAATATTGCCAGATATTCGGAGTGTAATCTAGTCAGTGCTGCCTAACCAACAAATCTAAACTTGACACTGGCAAAAGTTCTCTCTAGAAAGAATAATCGCCATATAATAAAAGAAAAAAAAAAAAAAATCTATGGATTCAAAAAATTCTTTTTTGATCTGTTTATCATAGATTAGGTGTTTATTTAGTATATTATCTATGGTGTCTATGCTGTGTTGTGACAAACCATAAGTATGTCATTTACAGTAATCTACTACACGCTTATTTAACATTTGTGTTGTAATAATTATTAAAATAATTTATAGTAATGCCTCGAGATAGAAGTAGCCGAGTCAGTTCTCGAAGAAGAGATGCTTCGTACAGTTCAGATTCATCCTATCGCTCATATTCTCGTAAAAAGTCAAAATCCAAAAAGCATAGAAGAAAATCTCAATCAAGGGACAAATCGGAATCAAGATCGAGACACAGATCGTCAAGTCGCTCCAGGTATAAAAGCAGAAGAAGTTATTCTAGAAGTCACTCACGAGATAAATATTCATCAAGATCAAAAAGACGTTCTAGTTCAAGAGAAAGACATAAAAAAGTTTACTCTCGCTCTAAATCAAAAGATAAATCTCAATGCCGGTCCGAGTCGAGTTCGAAAAGCTATTCAAAACCGTCAGTTAGCAATAAATCACGTCGAAAGTCACACAGAAGGACGAGTTCGTCCCAAAGTCGATCATCCAGCGAAAAATCATCGGCATCAAGTGAGTTTCATAAACGATGGTTTAAAATTATATTGTGTCAGTGATGGGGGCTAAAGAAATAAATTATAAAGTACCTATGTGGTTATTGAGCTATATATATATATATATATATATATTTATATATATATATTTATATATATATATATTTATATGTATATTTTAATATAAACATATTAGAAACCAATACTGCAGTGTTAGAAAATATATTTTAGCTACACTACGCCAATCAATACAGAAAATAAAAGAACAAGTCTTGTTTACAAGAAATGCGAATTGTCTAGTTTCTTGTTTTAAATGAAAGAATATAGGTAAAAAACGAAATGTTTACAAAAATTGGGGCTTAGTCGCTATTATTTTATTAAAAAAGTAATTTAAAAAAAATTTACATATAAAATTGCACTTTATCAAGGAAGTATAAATTTTTCAACTTAATTGCCATTTTTAATAATCCCAAACACTGAATTTGCAAATACAAATGGGAATTGATATAAAATCAAACCCACCAAAATCAAAGAATTTAAATGCGCAGAGGATCGCACAAAGTGATTTTATAAAAGTTATGTTTGGCAACCACCTGATGGGCATTTCTTCATAGGAAGAGAGTTGGAGCCGTAATTCTTTTAATATGCCGTTTTTTATATATATTCTTTCATGTAAATCAAAAGAAAACTGGGAAATTCACATTTCTGATAAACCAGACTTATACCAAAATATATTTAAGTGTCTGTAATTTTAAAATAAATACCTATTAAGCTGGTCAGATTCTTTACAATTAACAGCATACTAAAGTGTTTTATATCTCTATAAGAGGACTAAATGGACCATAATCTCTATGTTTTTACAATTTGATATCTCAAAAAGTTTTGTAGAAAATAAAATAAATCTCATCACAAGAGATTGGGCTATAGGAGCATGTGGGAGATGGCAGAAGAAGGGGCGAAGGAGCTATTCGTGTCTATTATAAGAATACAAAAAGCAATTGATTAAAATTTGCATTTTGGAATTCCACGCAGATGAAGTCACAAGAAACCTAGCAGTATAATAAATAATCAGTTAGCTCCAAATATTTAATATATAAAGAACATTTAGAAAATATTTTATCATCTATCATGTTGCTCACTGTAATACAGAATCTCGATAATAGATTTATTAACTTTCAACATATGTCTTTAAATTGTAGTTAAAAATAATTTTATACTTGTTTTTTATCAGCAAAAAAAAATTTAGATGTCCTAGCCAAAGGCAAGAAACTAATGGTTTAAATGTTTAACTTCATTAAAATAACCCTACTGAAACTCACGGAAAACGAGGATATTAAGAAACAATCAATAAAATGTCTAGGTGGCAACAAGACTCAATTAACAAAATCCTCAAATTTCTCTTTCTTAAGTTTGTTATAACAAAAATTCTCAGAAACAAAAAGCAAGCTCAAGTAAACGTTTTACAAGCTATGGGATAGTTTTAAAAAATTTCACTAGAACAAGCTATAAAAAATGGCACATATGCTTATAGATAATTTAAACTTGGTCGTTCACTACTCTGATTCGCTCACAATGTATTTATAAATTACTATATAAAAATGATTTAATATTTTAAAATTATTATTGCTCTATAACTAGTCCAATGCTACACTATTAAATTCTCTATTAACAATTACACTATAAACACATGCAATACAAAGTAAAACGAACAATTGATAAAATTGAATGACCAAGCATCACTGCACCACCCCAACCTGGCTAACTGACAGCACGCAATTGGTCTACCCACTGAATGACACGACGGAGTTATTACGATAGAATGTCATCTAACTCATTCGTTCATTAAAAGGATAAGCCTCAATTTTGGTCAGTTTTTCAATCAGTGGCAAATCTAACTTACACTTGTGGATATTGCCAAGATATTGTTTTATAATTTTAGTAATGGAAGTTTTAGAACCTGAAGAGAATGCAAGTTACACATACTGAACAGAGATTCTGAACTTATCAAAATATATCTAATCAAGATTTTACTGTAGCAGACTTGATGAAACATAATAGATACATTAAAATGTATTTGATTTACATACTGAAGTTTATTAACATAAATTGAATATTGATTTTTCATATTTAGGACTTAAATTTATATTTAATTTTTTTTGGTTGTAGTTAATTCGTTCAAATTGTCAAGCAAGAAGAATGTTGATGATACAGAAAGCAAAATAGAGAAGGCTATAAAAGCAGCTGAAGCTGCAGGTCTTACGATGTGCAAGCTTCCATCCTATGAATACAAGGAAGTGGAGATAAAGGAAGATATGCCTACAATACACGATAGAAATATTTTAGATGAATTAAATAATGACACGTTTGTCCAAAAACAATTTTCTTCCTCACGAAACAAGAAAGCTTCTACTAATATCGTTATAGATTTAGATGCTCAAACTGTTACGGTACCAAATGTGGAATTACCAAAAACTGAATCTATGTTTAACTTAGAGGTATGAATACAATGTTATAATGCTTTATTTTAAATTTATTGTTGTGGCAAATGTTTTTTAGCAAAATTTTTAATACAATGTTGCTATCAAAACTACAAAATGTATTAAATTATCAAACAATTTAACAACTTACCAATATTTTTATTTTCAATTAAATGATCTATGGTAAGGTATAATTTAAAAAAAATATTTTCAATACAAGAAAAAACTGACAAAGTTTCATTAATTTTTTTGGTATATTAATTCTTAATCGCAAGAAATTATATGTTTTAAGAGTTGAATTATACTTTAAACACAATTTGGTTTATTTATTAATCACAATTTGATTTAGTTTTCTGGAACATAATACAGCCAAATATTTGTTACAGCTATTCCCTACTGAAAAAGAACAACGGCATATGTGGATAAAGAAATTACTTCAAATAAGGAAAAAGGCATTTAAAGGAGAAATATAATGTACATAAACATAAATTCAATAAATTGTTTTAAAACAACAGCATATATTTTTCTTCTTTCATTATGCACGCAACAGTAAATACAGAAATAATCAATCAAACGATAACAATGCCACTTTTATATATTTGTAAAACGTTGAATGAAACTAAACAAATTTACACTAGTTTATATTATCAGCATTAGTTCATATTATGCAACTTCACATATTGTTTCGTTCACGTTGAATTCGACTACCATAGGTCCTGGAGACCAGATTCCACGAATCCATATATCGATCCATACACATGGCTATGCATTTTTGTTCTGAACTGTCCAATGATGTTCCTGGCTTGCTAATACATTTTTTAAAGCATTTCTCAGACATTTTAGTTAATAATTCTTGTGCATTTGCAATGGCAATTTGCTGCTTAAGTTGATCCATCAGTTCCTCCTTTTGAACCCCCGACAACGACCCAGCCGCTAAAGAATCCATTTTTAATTTCTGTATATCAATTCCAATACTTCAAATCTTAACCAAACCTAGAATTCAGACAGCCGGCCATATGCACTATTCAATGTAAGTTCATATAGTTTATGGATAGTCTATTTGTCTTTGTTACGAT
The DNA here is from genome assembly GCA_039881145.1 of Druceiella hillmani. Lineage (NCBI taxonomy): Eukaryota > Metazoa > Arthropoda > Insecta > Lepidoptera > Hepialidae > Druceiella > Druceiella hillmani. Next base: position 39,269,446 of record JAYKKI010000008.1, on the reverse strand, counting down.
TTTATCATGGAATAAATTAATTCAGAGTAATGTGTATTTTTTAGGAAGCCGTTTTAGAGCTTAGAAGAAAAAGGTTAAGTAATGCTTTAATATTTTATTAAATCTATATTCAATCTCCTTTGTACACTGAGACTATCGTAGCTATTAAAGTAATTATGAAATATAAAATAAATATTAAAACCTTGCCACCAGCTATTTTCTTGGATATTTGCAGACAAGATGGCCACTCCACTTAGTATAAGTTGTCAGTATCATAGCCAAATATTTGGGCTCCTTTTCCACTGTACTAAGTTGTTTTAGCGCCAGTTATATAATCTAGATATAATAGTATATGATCTGTAGTCTTGTCAACACAATAATTTCAAAAATAAACTAGTCATCGTTCACTTTTGCTGATTGGTTCGATTAATCAATACTTTAAAAAAAATGTATCCTTAAAATCAAACATTCTTTCTTTCTCTTATTCTGTGGTGATTATTCTCTCCAGAGAGAATTTTTGCCAGTGTCAAGTTTAGATTTGTTGATTAGGTAACACTGATTAGATCACACTCCGAATATCTGTCACTATTGCTTGATAAAGAAAATAAACTAAAGAGCAAAACAAAAATAAACCAGAAGTTTACTATGCTAGAACAAATTAAGCGAAAATAAAAACAAACAAAATTATAGATAATACAAAGGTGACAACAGTACATAGACGAATAATAAATATATGCATATACAAATAAAACATAAAACAGATATAAAATATACATGAATATAGAAGGTCCTAGATTTTTATGTCGTTCTTTCTTATGTATTGAAAGATTAAGCTTAGAATAGCTTTATTAGTAACAGATAGAAGGGATCTAATGTTAATAGGTAATTGATTTTTTTTGTTTTAATAATTTATAAATGAAAGAAGGAAATTTATTTTTCAATGAGCATGCAAAAATGAGATGATTTAGATCGTCCTCACCAAACCCACAATCATAGGCTGAAGACTCTGATATACAGTATAGACAAATGAGTGGGAATAGAACAGCAACCCAAACGCGTACGAGATACCACTGAGATTTCCTTTCGAGAAAAAATACATTTTGAAAACCACGGTTTTGAAGGAATAGAAGAATGAATCTAGAAGTATCCCACACCCGTGATCTGGCACGATCCTTCCCATGTCCATTTGCCAATCAGAGACCATCCAGGAATGAGTTCCTCAACGAAATTACGAGTGAAACATGGATTCCCGTTCGCGGCTGCGAACCGAGCTTTTGCATCGACTATTTCATTACCGACTATGTCGCAGTGACTAGGAATCCATGCAAAAAATATATCCGATCCCGATCTCTCTAAATCAAGCGTAAGATGCTGGATCAGGAGAGTTAAGAAGCTACAATTTACTGAAAAAGGATCGGCGAGAAGGGACTCTAAAGAACTTAAGGAGTCGGAGAAGATAAGAACCTTGCAAACCTTTTTAAGCCGAGCATATCTCAAAACCTCTTCAATAGCTCTATATTCCCCAGAAAATACCGGACAATATTTTGGGAGGCGAAAATATGCCGAATGAGAGATAGCCGGGCAATAAAAAGGCGCACCTACATAACCTTTTTTTGGAGTTTTAATGCGTTTACATAAATTCGCGTCCAGTCCACCCCTAAATTATTCAGGATGGAATATTATCAGCGAATTGGCATTACTGGACTTCTTGCCGACTCTGAAACACAAATTTATATTTAGTCTGTGACTTACCGAGTCAAATGGAAAACTATAGAGGGGAAGAGAGGAATTTTATTTTTTGAGAGCTGACCGTGAGGAGATGATTAGGCTTAAAATGCCAAACGGAATCATTGTTAACAAATATGGAAAGAAGGGTTAGTTTTGGCAATATAAAATGAGAGGAGAACCTAGCTGCTTTCGACAGAAATCGATCAGCTAGGTGTTGACGATGGACAGATAGAGAAGGATCAACACATTCTACTTGTAAGGCATTAATGGGGTTGCATTTCATAGCACCCGTCATAATCATCAGAGCTTGAGACTGAATACCGAGTAAATTTGGTGGATTAGATTTGGAAATAGAATCAAGGAGGAATGAGCTATAATCCAGACGACTGCGAATGAAATAATTGTACATAAGTTTTAGAGTGATAGGGTGAAAGCCCTACCATACTCCAGAAACAGAACGAAGAATATTCACGTTAGCCTGTTATAGAGAATCACATGCTCAATGTGATTCCGAGATAATGTCGAGTCCAGGAACATACCAAGGAATTTAGTACTGGAGAGGATAGGAATATTTGTTAAAAGTTGAAGGAAATAGAAACAAGTGGAATTATTTTTTTTTTCAATAAAGATCATTACAGAACTCTTGGATGGCGAAAGATGCATACCATGAAAGTTTACCTGTTAGCTCGAGTTAACAAGGGCAGAATTTAAATCATTTTCTGCAACCTCAATTTGCTTGTCAGAGGTATATAAAAGTAAATCATCAACGTACTGTAGTAAACAAAAAAACGGATTAGCAGATGAATGGATTTTATGTGAATATATGTTGAAGAGGATAAGACTTAGGACTATGCCCTGGGGAAGGCCAAGCCAGATCGATCTTGCTAAAGCTCGAAGGATGATTGATCTATATAAGAGGAGGTTGAGAAAGAAATTAGAAATGTTTTTTGGAAAACTAAGTTCTTGCAATATTTGTCTGAGGACATGGGGATCAACATTATCGTAAGCTGCAGAACTCTCAAAAAGACAGCTACGAGGAAGAAAGAAAGAATAGCCGTATATCAGTGATCAGGATGCTAACGTTATCCATCGTACTTTTAACTTTTCTGAAGCCAGATTGATGACGTGGGATAATGGAATAGTGTTCAGTAAACATTTCAATCGATCCTTAATCAAATGTTCAGTGATTTTAGCTAAAGCCGGGGATAGGGCTATGGTCTGTAAGATGATCCTATATTGGGATCTTTATGAGGTTTAAGAATGGGGATAATTATTTGGGCTTTCCAAGATTTCGGAACATATCCTAAATTAAATATGTTGTTAATAAGAGGAAGAAAGTATTAGTGAAAAACAAGTGAAGACTTTTTCACCACTGAGTATGACATACGATCGATGCCAGGGGCAGAGTCTTGAAGGTGACATAAGGATAATTCCAATTCATTAATGGAAAAGTCTCTTTCTAACCAGTGATCGGAGTTTGCAAGATTATATGTAATAGGGAGCTCATCCAAGTTAAGAAAGAAAGGGGGAGGGGGGTGGCAAGCTTATTTAATAAGTGATCCAGGAATTTAAACTGGGTAAGAAATTATTATAGGATAGTGTTCGCTTCTAAAAGTTTCGGATAGAATGTTCCCAGTGACAAGTGATACAAGAGATGAGGAACAGAACGAAATGTCAACTGCACTATTGAGATGGGAAGGGAACTCTTGTAGGGGAACAATCATTCCATTCCATTCATCCCGTAGCTCAAGAGCAATGGGACGAGAAGGATGAACAATGTGTGAGATTATGGTGATATCCTTGATTCTCGCGGCAATAATACTGAATTGAGAACCGTGAGAGTATAAAAAAATAGTATATTTTTTATACTGTTTTCATCGTTTGTTAAATCAGTAGAATATAGTTGTTTTAACACCTTTGCTTTGCTTCTAATAAATTCACTGTCATCTAGTTCATGCAGTTTCCATAAGAAACCAAACTTTGTGTTTTCTGCATTATAAATAATTTGCCGGTTTTTTAAGTGCACTTTAAGACAATCAATAGCTACGTAATAATTATCAATGATGAAAGATTGTCTTCCTTCTAATTCAATGTGTGTTCAAGTGTTAACATCATCAAAGTGAAATTTTGGTTTCTTTCTTCTTCTTACATATTTTTTATATGTGCTCACTTCGCATCTCTTGATTGCCTCTGATTCAAAATTTTCGAACTCTTACGTCACACAACCTATCAAGATACGCATGTAATGTCTCATAAAGAGTAATAACGTTAGATAAATCAACAGAACTTACTTGTAGCTGTGCACTAACGATTTGAAACTTTAGGAGCACAGAGTTGCAAAAGCACAACATTATTGTAATTTCTAGAGTTTTAAATTTTTCTAATATTCCTTTTGCTTCCATTTTGGTCTGTTTTTTTAAATTTTTATCTTCGCAAATAGAGTTTAATGCTTCCAGAACTTGTTTGTATGAACTGTATAAGGCTTTGCTTGCATCTGCTCGCGCACTCCATCAAGTTTTTGATACATTTTTTAGTACTGTCGATTCTTTATCCAATTTGAATAGCAAAATTTGCTATCTGTTTGTAGATCCAGAAAAAAAAATGTATAATTGTTGTTCCAGTGTAAAAAAGCAGCTGACTCGTCATTACTTTCCGGTCCAGCCGATCCCACGAGTTGCAGAGAATGCGCTGCACAAGGAACAAAAGTAGCCAGAGGATTTACAGCTTTAATTCTTGACAGAAGACCTTTGTATTGACCAGACATATTGCTAGCATTATCATAACTTTAGCTACGACAGTCTTTAATATCAAGTTGCAAAGTTTTATCAATTGTCGCAAGAACAGCCTCCTTCATGTCTTTACCTTAATGACCGCAATTGGGTAAAAATGTGACAAAGCATTCGAGGGGTTCTCCGTCAAGCAAAATATAACGAATTATAAATGTCAACTGATCGGTATGTGAAATATCTGGAGTAGAATCAATGCTAATCGAATAATATTTTGTTTTTTTTATTTCTTCTATAATCGAGAGTCGAACTTCGTCAGCGAGAAGTGTAACAAATTCATCGATTATAGAGGATGAAAAACATGATGAAGAACATCTGCCTTTGTGTCCAAATCTCACCAAATGTTCAGCCATGAAAGGATCAATTTTAGATATAAGCTCAATAGAGCCAAGAAAATTTCCGTTTCGTGCAGATCCAATAATTTCATTTTGACCGTGAAATGGAAGCCTACGAGAAGCTAAAAACTTAATTGTTTCTATTACACGTAGTAATACATTTCTCCAATAAGTTATTTCTTCATTATATTGTTTGACTATTTGAGTATCCAATCGTTCTAAAAGTTTTCCTTTACATACATATTGTCCCAAACATTTACGATGATCCGGAGAATTGTCATGATCAGGTAATAAGTTAGAATTTTTCCAGTCATTAAATCCACTTGTGGCAAGTACGGATATTCCTCCATATAATTTGCAAGGACCACAAAATACATGACCAATGGATTCTGAGTACATTAACCAGTTTCTTTTCACAATTTCGCCAATAACAAGCTTTTTCTCGAACATATTTTTAGAAAGAAATCTTTTTGATTTTTGTACTGCCTTTCTGATCTGGAAAAATCTAATTCTTCGTTTTGTTGCAGTCCTTTTTTTACAATATAATCTCGCAATTCATTGTTTACTCCCACAGTGCAGGATCACTCGACGGAATAGACGGCTTTTCTTCTATTAAAATTTCGTCTTCATTATAGACGGTCGTCGTCGTCGCTACTGTGGGGCTAGTGTTGAACGGAGAAACATAGGAACAGTCCGCGGTAGAGGGACCAGGGCAAGAAATCGATGGCGATAGAGCAGCATTTGTCACCGTTTCGTTCCTTTCTGCAGAGCTCGTAAAAAATGTTTGTATTTTACGAGTATGTTTCAAAATGTTTTCTATCTTCGTCTCCTTTTCTTTTGCTTTTTTCTGTATTCTGCTCCACTTGACTTTTTTACTATCGACCTACTCTCATTACCACTCATAGTCTTAATAAAACACGGAAACCCTAAGAAAAGGACGATAAATATTAATCACCAAAAGCGAATATGCGCGAGCGCGTGATATGACGGACGAACGACGATTATCTAAAGAGATAAAGAGCAAAACAGAGTATTAAAGCGCGGGGAATCCCTGCGCGATAAAGTATACTAACCACGTCTACAGACTAAGAAAACCTAAAGGGACGCACGGTTTGGTAGCGTTGATGTGTGTCATCGCGCGCTGCGCTGTTTTCAGCTCGCTCGCTCGACCACCGACTGATCCGAGTGACAAATCACAGTATTTGTTTTACGCGCTCATTTTAAAATCACATAATTTATTGTTTTAATCAGGGGCTCCCAAACTTTTTTAGTTCACAGCGCATTTAGTTTTAGTTTTTTGTCTCGGTTTAGTTAAAAATATGTAGGGTACATGCAATGATGCTAAATCAATAGTGCATGCGAAGACACGATTTCAGCGCGCCCCACATAATCCTCACGCCCTAGGCTGCAGCCTAATTAGCCTAAGGGTTAATCAGGCCCTGTTATGGATTATGAAACTGACTTGAAACATAAGTCTCACGAATAAAAAAACAAAATCAAAAATCTCAGTCCAATTCTTCCTGCAGAGAAGCAGAGGATATCGTACCCAAGGAGCCTCCTCGCCCTGAAATTATTTCTAATTTCTCCAAAGGCAATTCTTCCCCCTCCCCATTTACTATCCTCCCCAACACTATCCATCTCTTCTAATTATACTAAAAGCCGCTTGTATGTTGGCGGCGACGTTGGATCTTTCACGTTCACGGAACAGAACTCCAGCCGAATTCCGGTTTCTCCACGTGATCAAATTCGATTCTGCCCTAAAACAATTTCACGTTGACGGTATAACTGAAGATGGGATAAAACAAACTGGATGAAACAGGATTTCGGTAGAGTTCTCTTCTCCTGACTCGACTTACAAATCACTCTACTCTGATGCAAAACTTATGAAAAGTTTATTCTCCATTTAATATTTCTTGAATGGCCATCGTTGGCGATGCATTTCATTGAAGTTCCTGGACGTTGGGGCAAAAATTCGCCGCCTTAATTAAAAATAATATTGATGGCCGCCTACGATAGTTTCCATTAGAGAAAATGGTTATCTCTTTTAATGGTCAAGTCCGACCCCTACGTATTTTTATGGCTTACTCATCACTACCTGTGTCCATACATGAATATCCTACGACTCAATGCTTTTAATGCTGTAGGATTGGTCATGTAGCTGAGAAATACCGTTCTTCCGATCCTTGCTTTCGATGTGGTTAGGGCCACCTTCATGAGGAACTGTTCTTTGACTGTCGGCAAAGTGATACATCTCTTGTTGCGGGAACCATGACCCGTTGAACAGAAAATATCCTGAATTTGAAAGACAGAAGAAAAGCAAATTTGAAATATCTGAAAGAGCTTTTTCTTACGATCTAAGCAGATTATATGCTTCAGTTGCTGTTCATTCTTCTTCTCGTCATGCTGAATCTTCCTTTTCATTGACTCTTTCTCGTCCAACTAATTCATCTTACAAAAACATTACAATCCAAACCTCGTTCCCGTCTTTTTTCACCTCCCAATTAGAGTTATGGCCCCACAGCGCTGTGGCAGGTTTGGTCATGTTTCAGAATCCCACAGACAGGAAATGGCTATGGGTTTAATTATCAATCCTCAGTTAATAATCCTTCTACTCCATCTATCATTAAAATTCTTTTGACCATGTTAATCAACATTCTTACATCTTCCAACCAAATACATTCCAAAGTATCCTCTTCATTATTTGCGTCACTCAACTTAATAAATTTCAATGGCTCAGAATCCCACAGCCAGGAAATGGCTATGGGCTTAATCATCAATCCTCAGTTAATAATCCTTCTACTCCATCTATCATTTAAATTCTTTTGACCACGTTAATCAACATTCTTACATCTTCCAACCAAATACAGTCCGAAGTATCCTCTTCATTATTTGCGTCACTCAATTTAATAAATTTCAATGGCTCCACCTACAGTCGCGAGAGTCCTGCAGTGGAATAGTCAGAGCGATATTTCGAAGAAAGCAGATCTTCGCCATCTTCTTGTCAGGTACGCCCCATCCGTAGCTGCCATCTCGGAGACATAGCTGAACCCTGGATACCACTTTAGGATCTGGGCCTATGTCTGCCTGCAAGACGACAGAGCGTATGGTCGGAGGTGGGTCCACCATGCTGCTTGACAAATCACTTCTTTTCTCCCAGGTGCACATCCCCCATCCGTCTCGTACCACGCTCTTGAGCTACGGGACATTTTCTCCTCCATCTCTGGCCCATACGTGTTCCTAGGAAACTGTCTTGAAGGGGAGATGGTGGAGCTTAAAGATGTCTTAAGCTTATGTTTGTTTAACGATGGTTCCACCATGAGAGTTTCAGTCTCATCTCGATTTCCTAGCGCAATCGATTTTTTTTATTCGTCTTCTATAGCTTGCTTTCCTCTTTTTTTGGAAGTGACCGCCACCCAATTATCATCATTTTCCCCCTTTAAATTTAAATCCAACAAAAACCCCTCTTCAAACATACAATTTACATAACTCATACCTTAAGACGAAGGTGATCTCCCTAACAACAGTGAATCTGAATATGATTGAATCTTGTTACGATTACTTTGTTAAATGTATCAACCTGGCTACTGGTAACTCCATCCCTTTGAAGAGGTTTTCTCATAGCTACGGGCCCTGTCCTGTTGTCCCTGGCCCTCCCTGTAGGATGAAGGATGGTCGGCAGTTGTTAAAACTCGTAAAGATGCTAAAAAGAGTTTCAAATCTAATATGTCCGTTGATAAATTCCTTTTATTCCGTAAGTCCCAGGCTCGGGCAAAATTCTCTCTCCTTCTGTTCCTTCTTCTGTCGTTTGGGATTTCCATTCCCCATTCTTAAACCACATAAAGATCCTAATTTAGGATTATCTTACAGACCCATAGACCTTTCCTCGGTTTTAGCTAAGATCGCTAAACATCCGATCAAGAATCGGTTAGAATGGTTTACAGAACAGCGTTCCATTATCACGCATATTCACGTTGTCAGTTTCGCTTCAGGAAAGCTAAACGCACGATGGATAACCTCAGCGTCCTGACTCACTACGGCAAAGTCTATAAAGAAATAGCCGAGGTTAAAGCTCGGTTCACCGATGTGAAAAGGATTCCATATTTTACTCTTAATTTCAGAATGGATCTCTTTCCCCTGACTAATTCTTGGTCGGTCTCTGACTGGTAGAGGACATGAGAAGATCGTTGCAGATCACGGGTGTGGGATACTTCCAGATCCAATATATTATTCCTTCAAAACCATGGTTTCCAAAAAAAAAAACTTTTTTCGAAAAGAAACCTTAGGAATGTCTCGTATGCGTTTGGGGTATTGTTCTATTCTTAGTCAATTGGTTAGGCCGCGTGTCGGAGTCTCCAACCTGCAAATGTGAAATTGAGGAGGGTTATCTAAATCATTGCTTGCCCATAAATAATAAATTTCCTTGATTCAGTTATAAATTATACATTAGAATATAAAATTAAGCTATTTATTAACATTAGATCCCAGTTGCTAGTAAAATCATTCTAAGCTTAATCATATAATATATAAGAGCTAGTTTACACTTTGTTTAGTTAAGTAACGAGTTAAATTTCCGATTTGGCGCGTAAGTTCGGCAATTAGCAAGTTGTGTCCACATGTACAATTTAGTTTAGTGTCAAGTGTTACTTTCGAATCGTGACTTATGAGGAGAAGACGAAATTAATGGAGAAATAATTTGTGTTCCCGTAAGGGATATAGAGATGTGCAATAATAATAATCAAGAGACGGAAATAATGAACAAAACAAGTCGCATCCTATCAACTTATGCACGGTATTAAACTCGCACGTTAGCGGGTGGGGAAAACGTGAGGTCGGAGCGAAACGTTTTAACATGCCGAAAAAATAGAACGGGATTCTCTTTTTTCTACTCAATCGTCAAGTTACTACTTAAATGATAAATGCCTGTCCAGATAATGTTAAACATTTAACTCGCAAGAGTCTCAAGTTAACTCGCTATTTAACTAAACAAAGTATAAACCAGACCTTACAGAGAACGTATGGTCATGGTAAGATATTATATATCTGTTTTCACGTTTGTTTGTATAGGGGCCTAGCCACCCCTTCTAAGGGGGCACTTGACATTTAGAGATGAGCGTTTAATGTCACTTGTGTGACCTAATTCAATTCGGTCTTTAAAAGTCAAGAACTAGTTCTTTTATTTTGTTCTTTGAAAGTTGATGTTTTTAGGTTTCTAGACTATTACTATCACTATTTATTTACGACTAATTAACCAATTTCATTATCTACACAAACATAGCGAAAAATAAACAATATATATTAATTAAAAAATACTGGTGTGTGCTTATGACCCCATGATAGAAATAAAAACTAAAAAAGTACAATATTACGATTCAGTTTCGTTTACTGCTCAGAAAAAAGTGTATCGTGCGCCTAAAAAAGATTTCACTTAAAAATATTTAAGTAAATCGTTTACAAAATAACTAAATAATTTAGATATAGGTATCACAGATAGACAATCAAAGAATAGAAACAGACTCGATTCTCAATAAATACTCAAATGTTCCAACAAACTAAATAATTTTTAAAACATAAATCAACTATAGGCTAACAAAAATATTAACATAAATTATAAATCAATAGAACACCAATAGAAATCGTTAAAATTTCTAAATATTGTCTCCAAGAAATAAAATTTGCGAAAGTTTAGATGTTAATCTAAATAGATCTCCTCTCAGTGAGCACTTGACCTGCCTTCATAAAAATAAGGATTTTCGCTTTCGTGAAGATCGCAAACAACGGAAATGGCCATGACACACAGCCTTTTTTCAATCATTTTACAGATGTATGGACATTTATCTCTATTTAATTGCCACCAGTCAAGAGGATTATGATCACGGTGAATAGGTTCCTCTCTGAGATAACTATCAAGTGTGTGGTGGTGGTTTCCAGTAACCCATGATACCACATCAGTGAGATAACGCCTGGGAACAATAATTACATTTTCCTTTTCCCCGGGTAAATTCGTATAATGGTTCCATATTTCGTTTCATTTGTGAGACGACATAATAACATTATTTGTAAAAGAAACGTAATTAAACCTAAATAAGTAGAAAACCTAATCTGTGCTATATCAATTACTACTTTTTAGGAAATTTAACAATAAACTCGCCACTACGGCGTATACAAATAATACAAAATAATTCAAATAATAAAACTGAAAGACGAATATAATTAAAATTCCAAAAATATACGTTAACTCACAAATATGTATGTTTTTTTTATAGTACAAACGATCTACAAATAAAACAAAAAACATGTGATTGATGATCGAGATTTGTAATTTATTGATATAAATCTTTTAAGATCGTCAAGTTTTAACAGACCGACTCTTTCGGATTGAATGAAATCGAATGACCTGTGACCTTACGGTCAAACAATCTAGTACAATTAATTCCCACTCTCTCTTGAGAAAATCATTACATACCTTCTTGTTATTGCGCTGGAATAGGTCTGTGAAGTTAACGTCACGTGTCCGCAATGTATTGTTGCAAATATTGCTTGTTTCGCACTTCACGAATGTGTTTCACGACTGATTTATTCTCATACAGATTCAAACATAGATAATACACTAAATTCAAATGTATGTGCTTATATATTATAATACTTGGATATGGGACACTGAGGGAGTATAGAATTTGAATTTGTTGGAATTTTTATAAAGTCAACGAAAACAATATATAATTTTGATTTATTAACTCGGTCAAACAATGTTGTTGAAATAATTCATTTTATTCACTCAATTTTCTCTGCCCATCTATACTTGACATTGACAAAAGTGAGAATGATCACCATAAAATAAAAATATTGTATTTGCTCTATGTTCCGTAATTGTGTTATTCATAGATCACAGAATAGATACGATACAGAACGGACACGATCCATACTAGCCCATATAAAAAAAGAGTAACACTTTTCCATACATGGCGAAACGCTGTTAAAGTAACTCGCCTTTCCCCTCGCCTCACTTCTCCTGACCAAAGACTTGTGTAATTATTATTAATGCCCATAGATGGCGTAATTTCTTACTTTCTGTTGATCACAGATGGCGTTATAAAAAAAAAAGTAATTTTAATCCATAAATTTATTAAAATTATAAAAATATTTCACAAAAGACAAATATGAAAATAACATTACTATACAATTTAATATATTTTAAATATCATTACTATGAGAATAAAATTCAAAAAACTTTAAATAAAATAGAAAATACAATTGTAAATAGTACCAGGCTTCTCCAGGTAGCACTCTGGAATCAACTAGGTGGTAATTGCATAAATGGAAAGTGGGCAACTCCTCAACAACTGAAAACAAGCAAAAACATACATGATTATAGCGATATCTGTTAGTGCTTGGAGTATATTTTCAAACTTTTGTCAAAACTCCACGCTTGGCCAATAAATAATTATAAATAAAAAATTTTTCAATTCGTGTTCAAATAAAATATATGATTCTTTTGATAAAATTAGTTTTAAAATTTGTATACTTTCCATATTACTTACTACGCCGCATAGGTTTTCGCAATCTTCTTAACTTCCGTCTGAGCTGCTGAATCGTCTTGTTCTGTTGACGAATCTTCCTTACAAGTCTGGACCTCTTCAGCTTTCTGCCTTTTTCGCTTTTCAACGATCTAGACCCCAAAGATGCTGCCTCTAAGTGTACGTCTTCCTTTAAATATAATAACAGTTGTATTTATGACATGTGTTATTTCAAAATTATACATGATGTTTATATGACATATTCAGTTGTGCAAGCAAAAAATGAGTGCATAAGGACATTTTGGTATTATCACTTAAATAACCTTAGACATTCTCCTAAAGAAGCCCCTAAGGTCTTGCTGATAGTTTCCTGTCGCAACTGTGCCTGAGCGCTGTGCTTGGTTGTTCGACTGCTGCTCTGTTGGTGTTGGCAAATACTGGCTCGGTGTGGCATTGCTATATAATTTCCTAGGCTGAAAAGTTTTAAAGTTCTCATTAGTAAAGTGTCGTCCGCAGATTCTGTTTACGTCTGAGGTCATTCCAAGTAACTGCCCAATTCTCCCTGCCACACAATTTCAGTCACGCTTTTGCCCTGCAAAAAAACAAAACATTAAGTTAGGTATAATAATTTCAACCAATCCGCCTTTTCCTCTCTTTCAATTGGAAGAAAACTTACAACAAACAACGTTTGATTAAATATAAATGCTGCTCATAACATTATTTAGTAAAAAATTATATTTGGAAAACCAATTTACTACCGGCGAATACACCCAACTGTGTGTCAGAAGTAATATCTCGGAGTTTTCTGACAAGAAAAAACTTTGTCACAAAATTGTAATTTGTGTGGTAATATTTTTAAAATCCATTTTTTTTTATATAAATATCGTCGATAACTAACTAAAACATCTTTTAGTTTCTTTTAAGTTAAGTTTTCTTTTAAACAAAACAGTAAAAATTCGTTTTAACCATACTTTGCAACTCTTCGAATTAAATTTTGACAAACAACTGCAACGTCGCAATTGCTTTGCGCCGTTAGTGTATAAAATTTATATTAATTTTTGAAATGTTGTATAATAAGCAATAATGGATAACACTTACCGGTTTTCATTATGATGCAGGGAAAAAATGACCATTTTGTCCATTGTCTTATGTAGGAATTACACCCCGGTTCAATACACGCCATTACAAAATAAAACAAAGATCTTAATATATAATAAAACAAAATAACAAAGATCTGAACACATAACAAAACAATAGCTACAACACCTTTTTTACTTAATATACAAAACTTATAATATTAAATGCGTGTAATATGTTTTTGCGCAGTAAATATCTGTCACTTGTTTCAAGCAGACTCAGTGTTGAGCGGTTTCTGTCTGTGTTTTCTAGAGTGTTCGTAGCGTCTCTTGCATGGTGACATATAGCCGTCGCTAGAGGTCGCTGTACACAATTAAAATTTGCCGCCATCTTCCTTAAGAGATGTTGTCACCAAATCGAGTACCTACTTGACCACCCCCTGTCATAGATAATAAAAGTGTTATTGTAAACACTGGTAAACACTGTTCGACTTAACCACGGAGCAGACGTGACTTAATATTTTAGGCATCTATGTATAACGTGCTTTGTGGTCTCGATAGTTAAATAGTAGTGGACTAGGACTTAACGTTTTCACTGGAAAAAAATTACGGTCCATTAAGTAAATTTTTAAAAAATGTCCACTCTTAGTCCAACTACTACAGAATTTACACATGATGAATTGATAGAAATAACTAAAAGTTCGTTAGAAAGGATAATTAAATCAGATATATACCTGTCAGATTTACCATCTGATATCAGGCTTGAAGAGGTTTTATCCCTTGTAAGTAATATTTTTGGGTCAAGTGTAGCCGATATATGTAAAATTTTACAACAAATTAATTTTTATCATCGCCTTATTATATTCAAAGAAAATTTATATCCAACTTTGTTTTAGATAATTACAAAGGTTGCACAAGTTTATTTTCTCAAAAATATTGTTACCACATGTTGTTTTTAAAAGTAATTTTTTGTTAAGTTTATATTTTTGCATACCTACCTAAATTATATTTTTCTTCTTCAAGATAGCCCTTGAACACGGACAGTCGATCACCATTACCATTCTACGGGATAGTCAACCTGCGTTGAATGTAATTGTAAGTATTACGATACATTTTAAACGTAGATGTTCACTTAATATTAGTTAAAAAAACAATTTTCATTATTAGATTAGTATATAAATTTCATTTTGTTCTGTTTTATAGAATTTAGTAACATAAATAGTTCTCCAAATCCATTAATTATATGATAACTTTGAAATATCTTCATTAAATTGTTACTTAGTGTAATTACATATGAATTGTTTTATAATATGTACTATGTTATACATGTAATATTTGCAGGTCCCACAACAATCGAGTATTACTAATTTAAAGAAAGCAATTGCGAGACATTTTGAAATATACCAGGAAAGAATGAATGATAAAACAAAAATTTCTTGGAAATATGTATGGAAGACATATAACCTTGTTTACGATGGACTAGTTTTGGACAATGATCAGGAACTTATAAATAATTATGGATTGTGTAATAAGTCTGTTCTCAAATTTGCTAAGAAGACAAAAAAGAAGGGCCAATAATATATAAAAACTATGTTATTTCATACAAATTTTTATTAGATTTTATTAATACCCCAATATCACTTTCTATTCTTTAATAAAACTAATTATTTATTGATTCAAAGAGGTTCAAACTCGGGTTGGGGTAGTGGCTCTGCAGGCAAAGGCTCAAACTCTCCAGTACTGTCCATGTAGCTGTCCAAACTTTGGTTAGCTTGACTCAAGTGTCGATTTGTTTGAGTTTGTGTTTGGTCTTCCTGATGCGGATCAGCATCCAAGTCATGATGCCTGACCTGGGGTGTAGCCAACGGTTGTTCATAAGCTTCATTCTTTAAAGGCTCCAGGTCCATCTAAATATTATATATATCAAGTTAACATCACACTGTATTTGAAACAATGTTGATTAAATACTTTTGACATGAAAAGAAATGAACTTATAATTTTTGAAAAGTTTTAATAATTATTTTGGTTTTAATATGACGGAAAATATCTACATAGTTTAAGTTAGATTTTTTCAATGTTTAATCAATGATACATAAACTGAGTTTTTTTTTCCTAAGTGGTGCTTATCAAATATGCCATAACATTATGGTACTTTTCATATAATATAAAGCTAATATTTGATACAAAATAATAAAAATATGTTATTTTGTATCAAATATTAGCCTAGTGATGGCTGTTGAATTTGATGACAGAGGTGAATTAATGCTTTTTTTTTTAAAAGAAACGCACTTAGTTTTGCTACAATTACGATTGAGGCAGAAATGTAACATTTTGTGTTTAGTGACTTAGGGCACATATTAATTCCTGACTAAGTTGCAATAGTTACACCACTATGATTTTTTTTCTAGACTATCACCATACCCTAATCACTATCACCATAGCAAATCTCTAGTTGTACAGATTTTTTTAGTGTATTTTTTTGAGAACAGAAAAAATCAACAATAGCAGAAAATAAGATTTAACACAAAAATGTTCATTGCATGATTGCTATATCTACTACTCTACTTCCATAACATTTCATGTGATTTACTAGTTTAAAAAACTAACAGAGAAATCATAACTTCAAAACTATTGATTTTCTCAGAACAAATTTTTTTTTTAATGACTTGCCATGATTTTTTCTAACAAAAAAAAATCTTTGCTCCACTGTATATGGACCATCTGTATATTAAACAAAAAACAATACCTGATCCGGTTGCATTACGGATGGTGGAGCTAAATCATCTAGAGATAATTGTGTGTTTATGACTGACGGTGGTGCTGGATAGTCTGCCATGCTTTCTGCTTGCTGAAAAAACAATTATTTTTATACAAAATAATTTTTTAAAATGAATTACCTAGTAAACTGCAAATATTTTAGTAAAATAGAAATAAAAAAATGTTGCTAATAGAAAATATGTATTGTTCATCATAACAATTCTTCACGGAGATGATTCCTGTCATTATTCTGAACATAAATGTTTTTGATATATATGGAAAAATTGACACAATTGTCATAAAAACTCGAAATCAAATCGCAATACTTCCAGAAAAAGGGAAAACTCTCAAAACAAAATCATAATAAAACCAGCTAATGATCCGCAAGTGTTGACCTGACATCATTTATGTAATTGTCCCAGGTTAGAGCAACAGACAAAGTAATGTTGAATATAAGAAAATATAAATTTCTTTATTCGATGTAAGGTATCGGTTGAGTAGTATTATAAACTTTTATCGATTTATCAAAATATATCAGTGTTTTTGACGTATTAACTTTGAACAAAACCTTCAAGTGATAATTATTATTGTTAGAATAGATTAGACTGGTAGCCATCAAAATAAGAGTAAAGCAATACAAATGCAATATTTAGTGTGTTTTTGCATCCGAATGTGTAATGAGATGTTTATAGAGCATCATATTTTCAAGTTATAAACATTTTTCCCATAAAAACCTCCATTTTTAACATCATTACGCAGTATTTGCAAACATAAGCAAACTTTACTATGTTTCGAAACAGTCTATACCTAAATTAGAAAGAGATAGAAACTTATTGTTTACTTCTATTACATGTTCTGTGCAAGCGTCGTGAACTAGTGCGTGTCTCGTACAAATTAACAAAGCATGTGTATTATTTGTAAACGTAAAATGTATTTCATAAAATGTAAATGTCATACATTCTTCACTGAGCACACGTTCCTATCAAATACAAATATACGCTCAGCGGAATCCCACTGCATCGTCTGTATGAGCTCATTGATTTGGGAATCAGATTTGATTTGCAATTAATGTTACATAGGCACATGGTGGATATGAGCAAAAAAATAATTTCAGAAACTTAGATTTGTGTTAAATAATTCACAATATTTTCAATCTATTTCATCTATTCGTATGCTGTACACTTCATTGGTGCAAACCTGATTAGAATCTGACTCCAGTATTTGGAGCCCACACAAAGCCAAGTACAGTTTGATGAATGTATGATGTAAAAGACGTTCCTCTGATATCTGTATTTGAGACTGTGTGGTTACTTCCTTTTTTTATTTCCTACTGATTTCTTCTGGGTATGTTAGGTTTCCATTCCTCGCAACTCAGAAAAGTTATACCGGAGTTCTCCAGTTTCTCGCAGTATTCAACTGCTCAATCACCTGATCGCGTTCGCAGAGTGTGATTTGTTTATGATAAGTGAAAGTAAATTTATCGATATGTGTGGCAGATATTATTACAATCGCATCTTAAAACAGTAAAATTAATTTGTAGATTTAAATTCATCGCACCAAAATTAATAATAATCTCATAGACACATGTTCCAGAGCCTTTTTAAAATTTTTATTGACCATCCTTATTGGTATTAGAGGTAAGATTAAAAAAATTGTCAGTACAAACAGAATTATGTACACTTCTTTACTTTCCGACTTGATCGGTAACATTGTCCCCTGCAAGACTTCAATAATTATTTTTAAATAAATAGTAGTTTACATGAAATAAATCATTCCAGAAAAAAGCTATTTGGTGTGACATGGTTGGATAATTATTGCTAATCTTCTAATTATAAAATCTTTAAAAAAATTCTTATCAAATAAAAATACTTTACCAGATGAAGCTTTGCACAACATATTTAGCGCTAGGCTCGGTTTGTTAAATTTTTAATAGACTCAAAAGCATTCTGAAATCGAAGTTGAATCAAAATTATTCTGTTAATAAAAATTCTAATGTTTAAGGGTTATATGTAATCTCTATAGTGCAAGCCTGACTTCACAAGTTTCTTTAAAATGTTTACACCCATGAACATACTTTGGAAAAGATTTTCAAATACAATTTTTATTCAATTATATAATTCAAGTAATATAGATCTAAATATTAGACTGAAAACAGACGATGACATTGAGACCAGCATCGAAAAGTTCAACTGCACAATACACATGGCAGCCACTGCCTCTACACTTAAAAATAGAAAAAGGAAAACCAGACAAAAGGAATTTCCAAAAAACATAATTGAGAAGGTCTGCGAATAACGCAAACTAAGAACTGAATGGCATAGAACTAGATATCCCTCTGACAAAACTATGTTTAACAGAGCAACAGAAGAACTGAAAGAGTATGAGAACCTCTGCCTACAAAGTCACCTGGCTCACCTCATCCCACATAAGGATACTAATTACTCACTGGCAAGCAACCAAAAACCTAAAGCGACCCAAAAACCACATGCCGCCTTTAAAACAACAGGATAGAAGATGGGGTAGATCTGATACCGAAAAAGCATCTACATTTGCTGAACACTTACAAAACGTCTTCACACCTTTGAATTGTACCGAACTCAATAACGATGATGAAATAATAGATTACCTACAGTCAACAAATCAGTTATGCTTTCCTCTAAAGTCAGTCAGTCCCAGAGAAATAGCTCGAGAGATTAAAGCCCTACCACCCAAAGAAACACCTGGTTATGATCTGTTAGACTCTGTACTGCTAAGTAACCTTCCGAAGAAAGGCATAATATTTTTGGTAATACTCTTTAGTGCATGTCTGAGACTCTCCCACTACCCATTCCAATGGAAACTTGCTCAAGTTGTCATGATTCTTAAACCTGTCAAACAGTCAAACGAAGTTTCATCCTACGGACCAATTAGTCTTCTCCCTTTGGTTTCGCCCCCACCCCTTCGGTATCCTTCCTAGGCACCAATTTGGATTCAGACAAAAACATGGCACCATAGAGCAGGTACATAGATTGACAGATATCATTAGCCTCAGCCTGGAAAATAAAAAATACTGCTCGGTTGTCTTCCTAGATATAAGTCAGGCCTTTGATAGGGTCTGGCATGTTGGACTCCTTTTTAATTTAAAAAAATATCTACCTCACTCTTTCTACTTTATACAGAAAAGCTACTTGGTCAAAAGATGTTTTGAAGTTAAACTTAGCAATGTAACGTCGGACTTGTACAAAATCAGGTCTGATGTGCCTCAAGGAAGTATTTTGGGGCCAGTGTTGTATCTCATCTTTACAGCTGACATCCCTACAGATGACAATACCTTCATTGTCACGTATGCAGATGATACTGCAATAATGTCAATAAATGCCAATCCAGGTATCGCATCAGCCAATCTACAGAAATACATAACTGAAGTTGAAAAATGGTTGAAGATGTGGAGAATAAAATCAAATCAAAAGAAATCCGCACACATTACTTTTACACTCAGAAAAGAGGACTGTCCTTCAATTACACTGAATGGAGAACAAATTCCACATGGTAATACGGCCAAATACCTCGGCATGCACCTGGATAGGCAATTGACCTGACAGAAATATATCTGGAGTATAAGAAAAAACCTGGATGCAAAACTTCGAGGCATGTACTGGCTATTGGTAGAAAATCCCAACTAACCAATGAAAGCAAAATGGCAATTTACAAAACTATATTGAAACCAGTTTGGACATACGGAATTGAACTTTGGGGAACTGCAAGCAATAGTAATATAGAAATCCTGAAAAGGTTTCAGACCAAAGCTATTAGATCTATGTTCAACATTCTAAAATGCATCCACAATAAATACATTATGCAAGACCTGAGGCTTAAAACTGTGAAACAAGAAATCGCCATCCGTAGCCAAAACTACCAGCAAAGATTAGCCAAACACGTAAATGCCTTGGCTGCCAATTTATCGGGATCTGGAAGTATCCAATACACAAGACTAAGGAGAAATAGTGTCTCGAATCTTATTAACCGATCCCCAAAGAATAGTGAGGGTAGTCAATAGACATTCCCTCACAGCTTAAACGACATATACAGACAGAGGCCAGACAAAAGAGCAGCTAAATGTTTATGACAGATTGCTGTGTTGAGCGGAAGAAAGAAAGAAAAAAAAACAAATATTATTTTTTTCTTAAGTTTTACATTGTTTGACTGTCGTCTAAATAGTGACTTTCATTAGTATGACCACCCAAGTTTTACAGCAAAGAAAAAAGATGCGTAGTCAATTTAAAAAAAAAATACACACATGATATGTTTTGCAAAGAAGAAGCAAGCAATAAAATATGCAATTTATTGTCATTTGAAATAAGCTATTTCTATTTGAAGCAAAATATGACAGTATTATATTTGAAAAATGGTATTTCACTTAATGAAACTATCAAGAAACGTGAACTTTTTGTGTTTGCTTGCGAACATGTGTTTGTGTGTCAACTGTATTGACTTAAATTAAAAGTATTATTTGGGAGTACAATGTTTCTAGGGATATATCTCTAAAACACCTTAATGAAATTATATTATTGCCCAAATTATAGCTTATCACAGGAACTATACTTTAGGAAAAAAGTATAGTTTAGGAAAGAAAAATTAAAAATGTGTATATAAGAAAAAATTGACAAAATTGAAATGTGTATATAAGAAAAAATTGATTATAAGAACGGGTTTTAACAGTGGTTATAACAATAAAGAATTTTTCAATCCATTCTGCAATTACGTAAATCTTTATAGAAATTAACTTCAGAAATATTTATTTAAACAGATGACATTTTAATTAATTAGCAATATTACTCACTTCAACATCATTAGTCAAAAGTCAGTAACAGCCGATGGCAGATAACACCTTCATTATTTTGCAATTATAACTCTTGTTGGCACTTATTTCAACAGGTGAAATATTATTTGTAATTTTTTTCTTAAAATATTAATTTATTTGTTATATATGGGTTAATTATGTGCACAATAAAATACGTAATATTTTATCATTTTTATGATAGTTTAGTTTATTTTCATTTATCGTGGCAATTATAGTAAATTTTGTCACATACAGTGGAAACTCGATTATTCGGACCTCGGTTGTCTAGATTCACAATTATCCAAATAGTCAGCTACGTATTGTCTCATTATAATTTTTGAAGAAAACAAAACTCTATGCTGGCAATGGTTTATGCGAGGTAAAACATGTCACTCACATCTTCATATATTTTAATTGTTTATGAATATCTAAGATGTCATAATATGCACTGATATAGGGAATGTCGAAATATAAGAGACATAACATTATCGGGATTAAAAAAGGGTAAACTTGATAGTAAATTAGCCAAACCATTGGCACTTCGATGATATTGATTATTATAAAGAGTTAGAGAGAAAAAGCTCTGAACAAAGTCCTTGTAGTCGTATAAGTAAATTTAATGAATAGTACAGGCAATTCTGTAAATATTTTTGACGTGAAACATCTTTCATTTTGGTTAGAGGGGGTCACTTGCAAAAACCATATCTAACAAAATATGTTATGGCAAGATCGCTTATAACTTTGGAATTATAGCACTTACCGGCATTATTTTAGTACCATAATTTAGAGGATAGAAGCTATTACTCAATAGTGTATTGGAATATAAATTTATATATTCGGAATTAAATTTACCACCGCGTACTATGTTTGATTAGTGATTAGTCTGCAGTACATTGAACAATTTGAGCGGGAATGGTCGTGTTTGACATAGCTCACAACGTTATAATAGGTATGATACAATTTTTGTAAGAAACACTTTTGTTAAATTCTAAAACTTCTAATGGTTTTTTTACCTGATTATGGATTATGAAAAGAAAGGTTTATGATTTTAAACAGTCTATTTATATATGTATGTGGATATAGATGTGCCATTCTAAGGATAAAACTACTGGAGAGATTTAAACAAATGAGATATTGTTGGATTTGTCCTTGTATTAAGAGCATCATAAGCTATATAAACACACAATATGGCGTCCATTGCCAAACTGTGTTCAAACCACATAAAAATGGATATCTAGCTAAAGGCTTAAATTAGAGAATCACTATGATATCTATTATATTTCTCTGGAAAAAAACAAAGAATATCAATGTCTAATCAATAATGAATGAAGTGTGTAATAGATACTAAGTTTAAAAAACTATTATCTGACTACGAAAAAATAAAAAACAAGCTTTAAGAGCTTTTACATCAATAAACTACTTGGACATTTTGGAAAATTCGGAAATTTCCAAAAAATGGAAAATTTCCCTCCATATTATTTCTTTCGTAGTTAAAGGATAGACAGCTGGGCACTGTCTGTAGTGAAAGTAGACTTTTGAATATAGAAGAAGAAGGACATCATTGTAAGAAATATTTTCTATTTGATCGTTTTTAATTTTCAGATGTCTAGATTATTTAATGAAT
Organism: Druceiella hillmani; assembly: GCA_039881145.1. NCBI lineage: Eukaryota > Metazoa > Arthropoda > Insecta > Lepidoptera > Hepialidae > Druceiella > Druceiella hillmani. The sequence goes on along the minus strand of JAYKKI010000008.1, from coordinate 39,246,828 downwards.
ACAACTCTAGAATTATTTTAAGAGCTGTAAAATATTTTATAGATGTATTAGACGTACAGGGTCATTTTGCATACACATTGCATCACACTTGGATATTTTTGCATTCTTGGTTGCTCTCATATGTTCAAGCATTGGTCGCACTCAAATTGTGGCATCAGGACAGGTTTCTGATTGTTATCTACTAGTGTGATTCAGTATTCGAAATAGAATTCAACAAAGAACAATAAATAGGTTATCGCATAATAATTGGTTTTGTCAAATTAAATTTAGAAAGTACTATCATTGTGTCTCAAGTTTACCTATGGACAGTAACAAGATCAGTTGATTGTTTAGTAAGGAAAAAACTTAGAACTTATATGGCCTTGGGTTCAGACAATTCAGTGAATGACTTATCCTAATTAACCTGGACCATATCCCAGGGGTCGAAGCAATAATCATCGAGATAAATATAGGTTGATAATTATCTTGATAAATATAAACGAAAATATTTAATTTGCCCCTCTTCAATTTTTTAGTAATACAAATATTACATGCACAACTTAACATTTATGGCGAGGGTTTCCTGTGTCGTGTTTCGTATCTGTCAAACTGTCAGTCATTCTTCATTTGTATTGGTTATTGCTGTAAATTGTCAGTCATTCTTCATTTGAATCTCAAATCAGATTTATGTTTTATTTTATATTCGTATTCTTCGGACGGACAATCCCAAAACAGTTGATGCAGTTGAAGAGGATAAAGATGACATTCCACTCAAACCAACCAAACAATATATTGTTTGATTTTTGTCTATTTTTGTTTGAAAATTTCGTTTTGCAAGTTTTTAATTGCAAAATTCTGGCCAAAATAAATAAAAGATTATCTTGATTGTATACATGTGCATGTATAATTTAAACTACTTGCTTTTAACAGAAAAATTGATAATAACAGTTAAATAACAAACAATTGATTCGTTTGTATTGTATTGTGAATTGTATTCGTTTGATAATTTTGGGATAAATTATCGTGATAATTATCACAGGGTATATTTATCTTGATAATTTTGAACCCTGCCATAAACTCATATAAGTTTATACAAATGTATTTTGATACAATTTATTATAAATTGCATATTTTAACACAAACTGAATTTGCCAATAATTATTATTCAGGAGGTACTTTTAAATACAGCAAAGTATTTCTCCATTATTATAGCCATTGTGTAATAAAGAATGTGTCTATTATTCATACAGGTGATTTGTGCTTCAAACATAGTAGAAAATGTTAGGTACTATATTGAAATTGTAGAAATCACTGTTAAATTTTCTTATGGAAACGCACTTTATATACACTTAGTTGATAAAAATCAATTGTAACTGATAAATTCTTTATCATAAACTACCACCATATTGTGGCAGTCATACAGTTTCTAAACATTTTCTACTTAGTTTGACGCACCTGTATGTCTATTCATATAGGTGATTCTGTGTATCAAAGCGAGTAGAAAATGTTAAAGAAACTATATAATACTCAAAATCGAATCAAATCAAATTAAAGTTAAGATTTCAAAGTTGATATTGACAGTATCAAAGTTGAGATTCCAAAGAAAAATAAGAATTTACATTTTTCGTCAGATTTTCGAACATGCTTCAGATATATTCGGTTTGATGCATAGATTATAATAAAAGTTCAGATGTAATAGTAAGGCAGCATAGTAATTAAACAAACTCTTTTACAGATACTTTTGAGTGAAGTGCCTATTTTATAATTTGTTTGTTATGAGCGCCCTGAACACTTTCTAAGATTTTCATCACAGACATGATTCTGAACAGAAAAAGAAATATAAAAATTTGTTTAAAAATATTTCCGAAAATAATTATCCTGTTCGAAATAATCCTTGTAAAGGACTTCAGTTAGGAATAAGAAATCCTTGTTATATTTTATAATAGGTTACATTTTATGTTGGCAGAATACCAAAGTATCAATACCTGTGGTAGGTCATTTTGTGTTGATTCTACTTGTCCGTCTTCCATGGTGTCCTTCTTTGTTTCCAGAGGCTCTAATACAGATGCAGTGCCTTTTGAAACGGCAATTGTGTTTGATTTAGCATCTTCTTCAGATGGATATGCAGTACGTCTATCACACAGCAGAAGGTGATTTAGAAGAGCGCCAGCTGGAGATATGAGTGTAGCACATAGTTTGTTCATTTTTTATTTGCTTCATATGGAATTGTAGTAAACATGCATAGGTAACATTAAAATTATTGACTAAATACTTCTATTATTGACTAATGACTTCTTAAATTTGTAAGGGATGAAACATCGTTGAACCTTCTATCGCAATAATTATTATTTAGATAGTAAATATGTATTTAAAATAATACCCATTTAACAAGAAAATTACTGCAACTCTTACCATCGTCACTCTCAAATGAACAAATACAGTGAGCAGCTGAGGGTAGGATGATGTTTGAAGTTTGTTGCGCGTTTGGACCCATACATACACTAGAGTGCTGCAACATAGCACGCCAACAGCATGTTACAAAAGTACACTTGTTGCATCTACAAGTTCCCCTGTAAGAAAAAAATAAAAGTAAATAATATGGCATAACAATTAGTACAACTCAAATATTTAACACGTAAACAAGTAACTCACAAGAAGTGCTGGCTTTCGTCAAGTTGAGTATCGCATTCTTTGCATAACATTCCTTGTGGCAATACTAAGGTAACATTGTCAAAGGAATCCAGTATGCTATGATGTGTAGAATCTTTTACTGGAGGTGTAGCCTTGTTCTGTTGATATAATTTAACTATTAAGAGAAAAACTGTAAATATACAATTTGGACATAACACATTTAACACATTGTATGCGGGAAACGTATTTACATGTTTTACTGTATATTATATTATACGCTTTATTTTTATACTTTTTTATTGCTCTAAAGAGATGCTAACATGCAGATATATGAATTCCAAAGGACAAAATTTGGGTAAAGGTATCTAACACAAACAATGTTGAATTATGTATATACTTCCAGGTAGATCGGTAATCTATTCAACTGCGTAGACTCATACCTTCTCACAATTATCTGCTTTGTCACACATTCAGTGTGATTCTAACAATTGGAAAGGGTGCACACTTTACAAAAACTTTGTAATTTTGATCAAAGTGATATTATTTCTTGTGACATGAGCCAATTTGTCGACGAAAGTGATGAAATGTGTGTTGATCATTTATCGGATCTTTCGTGTGATGGTGATATAGAAGATCATTTAAAATTGGAAAGCGACAGTGAAGATATCCCCCTACCTACAAGTTTGACTCGCAGAATTATATCTTCAAGTTTTGATGAGAGTGAAGACGAATGGTCCTTGACTGACGAACCTCCAGTTCTTGAAGATTTTATCAGTCGTCCTGGAGTTACTTCGAATGCTGCTCCAAAATCTCTGATTGATGCGATTGAATTGTATATTGATTTCTTTCAATATTTAGTTGACGAATCAAACAGACATTGCTATCAAAATATTGAACAATTCCAAACATCTCGCAAAACTATCAAATGGTGAAATATTACAATCGCAGAAATGTAGAAATTTTTGGATCTAATTATTTCCCACAAAATTATCGATGGATATGCGTAAACATGTGACTATGAAAATTATCAGTACCGGCAAAAAAATTGCTCGAAAGCAATTTCGGGTTTGCGCAGCACACAAAAACTGAAGTGAAACGAGTTACATGTGTAAAGGTTGTGAAATTTCCCTCCACAGGGGAAAATGTTTTAACGATTATCACACAAAAAACACTACTAACATTTCATTCTTTTTTTTTATATTCTTTTTTTACATATTGTGCTTCTGTTCAAAGTATTTTAAATTTTTAAATTTTTTTTACTTTATTAATTTTATTTCAATTTCCAGCGAGTTTTTCAGTATTTGTCTGTTTAAAATTTAAGAAAAATAATTCAGCATACATTTTATAGTAAATCACAAAAAGTTTCATTGAAAAAAAATATGTAAAACTAAAGTTATCGTAACTTTTCTCAATGTTGGCATTTGCGCAAAAAATTAGCAAAAATGGCTCACTCCACCTGTTAGCACACGATAAAAACTACCCGCAAACAATGTGTTAAAGGCCTTGTATTCAGTTTAAAAAATTTAATCTATAACTGGAACTAACATTTTTACCTGCTAATTACACTAAGTAAAAATGCCAAATATTAGATAGTTGGTTAAATGCGGCAATGAACCCATTATATGAAATTAATTGTAATACTAGGCAGATGAAAAAAAATAAAGGCACAGAAATATTTGCATAAATAGTAATAAACAGGTTCAAACACTACAAACATTGTCACCGAGCATTATTTTAATTAAAATTTTATCATATTAAAAAAAATTATTATGTCAAAATTTTAATTGAATTTCATTAATTGATAATTTATAACTGTAAGAAAAATAGTGTTAAGCACTAGGTTCTTTTTCATAAGTGCATATTGTGGAAAATCAAAAATAATATTTATAAGTACATAATATTCCTATACTTTTATCATATACTGAAATTGTCAGGAAATTAGCAAGAAAATAGCCTACATGCAATACTAGTATATTTTTTCATTAGTTGATAAGATGACAAATACAATAATAAAAACCTTTACCTTCGGTTTTGCTATGATATGTTCTTCAACACACAAAGGCTTTGCACCTTTGACAGAATGATGGGCACGCACTTGGTGCTCTCTCATCATTCCTGCAATAAAAAGGTAAGGAATTATTTATTTGCGATCTAAACAATGTAGAGGGTAGCTTGTAAAATGAGAATTAATCACCCCCACATGTATATAGTTGGCACATTTATTAATTAAATCTTTTATTGTACCTCAATATCATCTCCCATCAAGATACATCTGTTGTAATTACTTTAGTTGGGCACACTGTGGAAAGTTCTCAACCTCTGCTACAATTGTGATACATAATTTTTTGAAATGTGTGTCAAGTTAACATACCACAAACAAATTTTTCATTGATTATTTCAAGTTTACATTTATTTTAAAATGTAAAAGTTAAGTACAACTGAAGCCGTAGCTAAGGAAATGTTACTAGGTTTTGAGCCCCCCCTAAAAGGAGACCGGCGAAAAGCAATGTGACATTACAGAAATAGAATAGTTTAATAATAAGTTTAAAAAAGCTGTTATTTTTTAAAATATAAAAAACCAAACAATTCAGCAACTGACAATAAAGAAAGAGCAAAAAATTAAATACAATTTTTTATCATGATAGAAAACAAAAGAAAAGCTATCTTCATTAATGCGCATATATTATGTTTCTAAATAGGAAGAACTTTTACTGAAAAATAAAGAAAATCTAATGAAATATATAACACCTAACTTTTTAGAAATGTGTAGTCATTGCCTAAATTAATTAAAAATAAACTATTAACTGACATTGACAATGGCTCTGTCGTTGTTAAAATGAATTTCTTTTTCGCTCTTATCGAGATTTATGTGACTTTGCGATGAGCCTGTGACTGTCATGAATTAACATGGTATTTCTATGGTTGAAAGAATTCTGTAGAAATAACAAACTATAGAGAAACTTACTGCCAATTCTTCCGCTAAGGGGCTACCTGTACTATAATGAAAACATTGTAAAAAAATATGATGTGATAATTTGTAATTCATATACCTCATCTAAAGAAGTATTGAGTTTCATTGGTCATTTGAAAATTACATCTCGATTTATAATAAATAAACATCAATGTTGTGAAGTTGGATGCTGCTGCAGTTGGAACAGTTGAAAATATAGTAGTCCATTTATTCTCTAAGGACAAACAACGTCGGAAGCTATGGGATATAGCCGTGCGTCGCAAAAACTTTAAGACAACAAAACAAAACCTCGAATTTGTTCGTTCTTAATTTTGCATAAATTTCCCTGTTATAAAAAATAACCTAATATTTCATAAAAAATACAATATTTCTGTTTTATCTAATTGACGACTTAGATAAAACTTTTAAGGAGTTTATTTTTTTCATTTCCTCCTTAAATTATTAAATGAATAAGCTCCTTGTGTCATTTTTATTCTTGTAATACCTGGATCTAGCACTATAAGGAATTTTGGCATCCTCCGTTTTGTTGGTAAGAGTATGAATACATAAATTCCAGAAGCTATATATTATATATTAAGTCTATTATATTATATATGTAGAATGCATTATAGAAGCTATCCTATTAACAAAAAAAGTAATGTAAAAGAACTAAACTGAGGCTTAATCTTTTTATTCTTAGTTGAACTGACTGAGTTTCCGAAAATAAAACTTAAAGTTACCTGCCGTGTGCTAATCTAGCCACTACTTAAACTATAATCATTAAATTGAATATTAAAAATTATTATTTGTTTATAAAACTGAAGAATTATACCAATAAACCAACCTGTGTGTACAAATTTAAGAATACATCTATTGCATTTGTGTGATAGCTCCTTATTTTGATGAAGCATTAAGTGCTTCATAAATGATTCAATGTTACCCTGCAGGTCACAGCCATCAGCATATATAGCAAGAACCTGAAATATTAACAATTATATACTATACATAAAAATTATAGCTATGAATGTTATATTTTGTAAGGGTGCTATTAAAATTGCTAATACCTTTAAGCAGAATGGACACTGGATATTTTCACTGCCCCCATGGATGGAATGGAAGTGGTCAATGCAAGCACGATGAGAAGAAGACCTGTACTCACATACACCACAATTGTATGGAAGTTCCAGGGGAGCATGCGTTTTTTGCATGTGATTAGCCAAAGCCTGCATAGTCGTAAATCGTATCTGCAAGAAAATACAAAGTACTTACACAAGTTTATATGAATTCAAACAAAAGAAGCAATGATAGATAAATATATCAAAATTTATTGTATACTTAAATTTTAATGCAAGCACAGCTAGCTTACCTCGCATATAAGACAAGCGAATGTGTAAATTCCAGGTGATTTTGTATCTTTTGGATGAGATTGATGCAAATGTCCTTCTAATGCTTCAACGTCAGTAAAATGTTGCAGACAGTAAATGCATTGTGCCACCATACGGCTATCTGTTGAAAGAGGCACTCCAGCAACATGTTGGTAGACATGGATCATAAACTGGCAATTGTTAGTAAATTCCTTGCTACATTGCAGACACTGTAATAGATAAAGCACATATTATACCTCCTCTACACAAAATCGAAACCTTGCATTAGTATCATAAGAAAAGTATTAAAAGAGCGAATTAAATTAATAAACTTAAAAGATATCTTTAAAGAAATCTATTGATATGCACTGTGCATATCAATAGATTTGGAAGTATATACACTTTAAAAATAAATAGATTAATGTGTAGTAAACAAATAATTTTTTTATATGGCAACCACAAAATAATTTTTTTATATGGCAACAATTTAGTTTAATATGTTTTAATCTACCTTATTATAATGGAATGTTATTCGCTCTGATATGCTTTATTTAAATAATAAAATTTCCTTTCCGAATAACAAATTCTACAATTTTATACAAACCTGTATCAATATATTTCTTTTACATGCATCGTTGTCAACATCTCCCTCCACTTGACCAAAGTAATAGCGCTCTAATATTACAGTCTCTTCTTGTTTCATTTCCTTTTTAATCATTTTGAGTGGAATATCTTCATCCCCCCACTTATCCTTCTTTTTCCTCGTTTCCTTTTTTTCCTTTTTCTTTTTGTCACGTTTTGTTTCAGGCATAATCTGTAAAAAATATATTATGATTACAGTAAAGATTTTACATCAAAGCATGGTGTTACTGAACTGTATTTTTTTAATCACTGAGAAAAAGTTTGATAAACATCGGAAGTAACATTTTATGAAATTGTTTTATTACAGAAACAACTTTATCTTTTTGAACTAGTAGATATCTGAAGAAACCATGAATATTGATGTAGATAATTGGAAATTGTCATATTTAAAGAATATATTTAATAACATGTAATTCACACAGACTGGTTGTTTTAAATTTCCTTGTATGTGATGTAATTTTTAGTTTTACACTTTAAACCAACCAAAATCAATAAAAATGATTCACCATTCTCTAAAAATGATTCACATGACTCACAATTCTATTAATTCTACCTATATCTTTGTCATTATTTGCGGAGGTAGGATGTGAAAATGAAGCCTCAATTATAAGTTATTTTTATCAAATAGCACTAATACACTAGTATGGTACTACAATTTTATAAAGAGACTATCGCTTAGGACACGAAAAGTAGTTGACTTAACTATTATTAATTGGAATATTGAAAAAATTTCTGGCCCTTATATAATTACAAAGGGCTTTTAGATAAGGCTTATAATATCTAAAAGAATATTTTCACTATGGACTTTATTTATCTGATGGTGCTCAGCAGAAACAAAATGATATATTTCCAATCTTAAAAATTCGTTCCGCCCTCAAGTTATGCCATTGAAAAATTTAAACCTATAAAAACTAAAAAAACAACTAATTGAGTGAGACCTCGACAAACTACAGGCAATTCGAGTTAGTGATCTTAAAAATTCGTCCCGCCCTCAAGTTATGCCATTGAAAAATTTAAACCTATAAAAACTAAAAAAAAACTAATTGGGTGAGACCACGACAAACTACAGGCAATTTGAGTTAGTGCGCAGATGGTACCTATTGTCTCTAGTTAGAAAATTAGAAAAGCACATCTAGAAACGAAGGTAAGAAACTTAATTTTTCCATAGTCTTGAGTATTACTGACAGGCCCTGCGCTACACGTGCAGAAAAAGATAACTGCCATTCTAAGCCATTGTTATGGTTAAATTGTTTGACACCTCAGATTCTAGATATTACTCTTTTATAAATCGGTTATGTCGGCCACTCTTTATGTGAAATATTCCAACTCAGTTTATTATATAGTAAGAAGTTGGTTGATTTATTATTAAATTGTATCTGTTTCATATTTTTATTAAGTGACTCACAACATTATCAGACAAAATGCTTTATTTTTACGAAAGATTCGTTTGGCAGAATCTACTCCAAGCCAAGTGGCTTAAATATCTAACAGAACATTAGTCCAGAAATGAAATAAACCAAATACATTTGCATAAGATTAAATAAACAGTGGTTAAATAAAGGTATATTAGTGTCTCATACCACAACATCATCCTCATCGTCCTCAACATAGTTGACAGGTTTCTTCCTGCGTGTTTCTTTACCGGCTTTGTTTCTGCGGGGCGGAGGACTCGCCGGTGGGGGAGTCGGTGACGCCTTTCGTTTACGGGATCGCTTTGTTTCCTTCACCGGTAACTCTGGTTCTACAGGTTTAGTTTTACTCACGTAACGCCAGTTCTTGAAAGGATTAGCTGATATTTTGTTTAAGCGAATTGTTAAAGTGTCTTTTCCATCAACTCTTGTCTGTTCAGCTAAGTGCGTTACAATATTGTCAAAAGCCTGACCTGGTGTCGTTCCATACCATTCACGCCACACTAACTCATCCAAAAACTGTTGAATAATTTGTCTAGATAATAAAGACAATGTATTTTGAAACATTCTCGGTACTATACGTCTCAAATATTCCATTATATTAGCATTGCTATGTTTGGCACTCGGGTCATTTGACGATGACTGGTGAACAGTTTTAAAACCCATTGATACTAAAGTGCCCTTGTCTACTGTTAGATCTGTAACAATAATGGAAGCGGGGTTGACCCAATGGGTTAATGGTTCAAGAATTTTTTGGAACCTTTTCTTGTAATTTCTTTCACCATCAGATAGAGGCTCAACTGCTCTTAGCCGAATCTGAAATTTATGAATATAATATTAAATATTTCATATAAATTTACAGTAAATATGTGAATATAGAAAATACACAGGGATCGTGCAAGAAACACAGACGTTACTAAAAGACGTTTATGGCGTCTTAAATAATAGAAATAAGAAGTTTTTTACTTATTTGTCAAAGTCAATACAATATTTTTGTTTTTAAGTCAGGAATAAAACAAATTCCATTCATTTAACTGTCAAATATAAAAAAGTATATAAGGCGACAGAATTTACTTCTCAAATAGAAAGAAACATTTTTGTATACTGATGACAGCGCCTAGGATTATTTATATGAAATTTTAAGCAACTCAAAGAATCATTCAAAGTCTTTGAAATACCTCTTAAGCTTACATCTCTTAGCTTCACACTGGTTGGAAATTTCCTTCAAAGCACTATATGTAAATTTAAAGGATAAGCTGATTACTACCCAACGTTAGAGGTTAAGTTTTGCTTGAGGGAAGAAAACCCATATTCATGTGCTCCATTTAAGCTAAAGAAAATTATACATGGCATCTCTATAAATAAAAGAGGAACACTGCAAGAGCGCAGGAGTTCAGAGAGCGGGAGTTGAAAACAAAGGGGCAAACACCGTATTTAATCCACCATTTGGCCTATGCATACGTGATCCTTTTTGGAAGATCGGTTAACAGTGTTTTGAGAAGCTGAAAGAAGATCAGGACTGCAGGTAAACGAGATGAAGAACAAGTATATGCTGATGTAATGGGACTAAATAACTGTTGCTTGAGATTTCATTGCTGATGGCTCTAATTTTCAGAGAGCAGATGCTTTTAGATATCTCACTGATAAAAAACAAGAATGAGTGTATAGCTAAAATTTAGGAACGGATAAGCATTGGCCGCTTTCAACACTATTCACTAATTGAGATAAAGGAAGAAATTCAGGAGACTAAAAAAGATAATCTACCAATCCAGGAGACTGAAAAAAATAATCGATAATGTACAATCACTGTATTCGCCCTTTATAGGTGTGAGTGAGACCTAAGTGCACACAAGAAGGGCTGAGATTATGCTGAGCTAGTGGGAACAAATATTCATTCGAAAAATATATGGCTCAGAACTTGTGTCAGTACGCCATTATTGTCGCGAAAGTTAAAATGCTTTTGAGATCGTTAGGACATGTAGAGCACATGATGGAAATTAGAGCTACTTGCCAAATTTACCTAAAATAACCCTCAGGGGCAACACACACAGCTTCCCCCTGTAAAGATATGACTAAAGAATAAGAGGAAAACATGTGGGAATTAAGTATCTGAAAATGAAGTTGTGCTGTGGCTCAATCTGCATGGAAACTTGTTATGGAGCAAACCAAGATTCAATGTACCGTAACAACATAGGATAATATTGGCCACAATATGCATGCTATGGTAACTTCACAAGAAAAAATGATATTACCGTAACCAAGTGTTTATTTATTTGCGGATGGCATTTTGCACGATCCCTGTTAATATTGAAATATTTTCTTACCAATTTAGCATCAGTGTCAAGTATACCTAAGACTTCCACCTTAACCTGTCGTTGTGTGCCATCATGACTTGTTGTACCCAATGATATAACGCCTACTTCAATTTTCTTGCCAGGTCCGCCTAACAGACACATGTGATGATGTAATGCTGCAGTGCAAGAGGCTCTAAGCCAGGTGAACAAGCCTTTTACATACAGATTATCTACTTTTACCCACTGTACAACATTTTGTACGTTAGTTTGGCATGCCCAGTGGTATATTAGCTTCAGGAGAACACTTGGAGGATGAGTGGCACCTTCAAATAATGAACCACTAAATACTGATACAAATCTAGTGGGGCAACATTCAGATATCCATACGTAACCACCCGAATAAGGAAATTTAGAAACATCAGAGTACATGCCTGTAATGAAAAAAAATTAATATTTATTTCAATGGACGTTTCCATTTTTTTTCAGGTGTAGCTTTATAGCATTTGTATTACAAAAAAACTGAAAACTATTTCTAAATGAAACTCATAAGTAAATATAAAACATAAACATACTAAACTTCAATTGTAGTGTAACATTCTATGATGTTTTATACATCTTAAAAAATTTCTTACCCAATTTAAGCTTGTTACCAGGGTGAATGGCGCATACTTGTTCTGATTTAACAAGGCCCTGCTGTATCAACCATTCAGTAAATTTGGTAGGTGTATGCATCAATACTGATTTAACTTTGCTATCGAGAGCTGCACGGTCTGTGGGGGCTGTCGAATCCTTAGCATGAAGGTATGGTCGTGCCACCACAACCAGGGACGGGAATGTTTTTCCTGAATTAAAGTAAGCAATGAATGAATTTCATACTAATATTCTTTGCATTCAATGAAAAAACAAATCAATATACTAAACTACTCTAATTCAGATTATTCTACAAAAAAGAATCTACACCATTTCAGATTATTCTACAAAAAGTGGAATTCAAATCTTATAATTGTTTACTAATGGTCTTCAAGCTATTAAAAGTTCAAGTTTATTTTAATAGCAAAGTTACTGTTAGCAATAGTGAATGACATATATCACCAAAATACATTTATACCTTGCAACTTATTAAATGAAACTTCTCGTGAATCTGCGACATGTTTAGTATCTTCCTTTGTGAGATCTACTACTGGAGTACTTTTAGCACCTGTTCCTGTAGCCAATCCACCAATGGCTGATGCTTCCGATGGTCGTACACCACTTGTAACACTTTGTACATCTGCGAACCACATAGATATAACATTTTACTTCTTTATTTTTGTTCAAGTAATAAAACTAAACAAAAATACTCACTCGTTGCAGTAGCTGGTACCGATTTGTCTTTCTTTTCCTTCTTCTCTTTTTCCTTCTCTCGCTCTCTTTCTTTTTCCTTCTCTTTTTCTTTTTCTCTATCTGGTATTCTTCCTCTTCTCCCTCGTCCTAGCTTCTTATCTCTCGTCCTTGGCGGAGAAGGTGGTGGGGGAGTAAAATCTCTATATGATTGTTTTTCTTTTCGCCCTTAAATTACATCAATAGCATTAGATTTGATTTCAAATACTAGAAATATACAAATCTAAAATTCTAAAAGCACAAACCTTTCTTTTTTAATAAAGATTCAGGTTCTCTTGATTGTGATCTTAATATTTGTGCACTTTTAGCTTCTAAATCTGTTAATCCTGGTGCTCTGAAAATAAATTTTTATTCACATTTATTCATTCACAGAAGTTATTTTAAAATCAATATTGCCATAAGTTTTATAGTTCTCTGGTTAAAAATATGTGACCTACATTACAGGCAGTTATGCAAAAAATATGAGATTCATTTCATCACTTCATCTCTTCCACAGTTAGAAAGTATCAATTATATCAAAAATTCCTAGACCATATGCTATATTAGAAATGTTTTAATTGTCTCCACGGCTAGTTTTGAACTAACAATTAAAATGGTTTTACATATGGAAAAGCATAAGTGTAAGAAAAAGAACATAATCCACCAATGCTTTGATTACAAGAAAAAAATTTATTTAAAAATATGCATGCAACAAAATTTTCTTTATTTTATTTTAATTAACTACTATTCATATGAGTCAAAATCTTATCAAAGGATATCATTCAAACCCAGTTTTTCAAATTACCTTTCTTATATTTCTATTCCATCTATTACAAAAAAGATCTTTTGAGTACGAGTAGGACTTGCACTAGAAGTGTTCTTGAAAAGACTTAAGGCATATATAAACATTTAATACAAAATATTTCTATTAAAATCAGTAATCAATAAAAAATTATCGATAAGTAATAAATTTTTTAAAATTCACCTCAAATTCTACATAGAATGTAACACCACAATGAATTTTTCTTTATATTTTCGATATATGCACCCAATTATTGTGAAGAGTTTAATTTTTATTATTGCCTTGTAACAAAATGGCAGCCTGTATCCTTAATGTCAAACTTATAGCTCATTTGCCACATATTCTACTTAGAATGTAACACCAAAATAAATTTTTCTTTATATTTTCCATAGATTAGCTAATTATTGTGATTGTTATTATTGCCTTGTAACAAAATTTCAGCCCTTATCCTTAGAGTCATATTTATAACTGTCTATCATTTTCATGAAGGATTTAATGCAACAAGAACAAACGAGGAATTTTTAATACCTATGGAGAAGACTTAAAAGTCAGCAAATGATCATTGGTTTAAAAGACTTGCTCCTGGCAAATATAACTTGTATGATACGTCTCAAAGAGGAAGGCCAGTTAGATTGGATGATGATGTCTTAAAATCTCTAGCGCGGTCTGATCCAATGTTAAGTGTATAGGGTCTATCAAATAACTCTGGGTACACCTGGTCAATTTTATAAATGCACTTACACATAGTCATATAGGTACTTAGACAAGGAATACGAATTTCACACCAACTATCTGAGCTGACCTACACTGGTGATCTTCAAACCAATTTTATCCTCAAAAAAATGTTATTGCACATTTGATGGAATCATAGTGATATAATTCACTTTAAGTTACCAAAAGTTGGATAAACTGTACTGTAAACAATGGTCATAACGGCTATATTTAGAATTAAATATACATAATATGATTTAAATGTTGCAAATCAAAAATATATTTGGTACACTCTCACTTCCTTCACTTCAATTATTATTGTTATTTTGCACACAATGTAAATGGTGTTATATACCCAATAATTATCAGAATATTATGAGCAATGTAATGGTAAAAATTTCATATAGAACATCAGATACATTTTTTGTGTGATAATATGAAAAAATTTCCTCTTTATAATATTAATTTGATATTTAATTTACAGGAATTCAGTGTAACACTCTTATATAGCTATCATTATTTCACTAAATTGTGAATTTGAAAAAGTCACTAAATTAGGATCATGTTATACTATCATTATTTCTAGTAGGACAGGTCAAGCAGTAGATATCCTATAAGGAAATAAATTAATAGGAGAATACCAAGTATAGTGATGATAAAAATAACATTTTATCTGAAAAATAATGTATTAATAATGGAAACATTCATACAAATTCTTTTTGAGTTTTCAGATCTCATTTGTATGTAATGATATTGTTTGTGTTCTTCTAACCGTGGTAGAAACTTGAAATTTGACCTGCATGTAAGTCTTGAAGAAAGAAATTGTAATATTTTTTGAAACTTGTATATTTTTTGAATATTTTTTATAGTATAACATATTTTGATCATACAGTATAATGTCTGTGGAGAGAAAGGGCTGTAGGCAGTATACTGCTGGCTCCTTGTGGAGAGTAGTATGTGGCCTTATGGTAAAGAGAGTGACAATAGTAAGCCACATATGTAAGAGCACTTAGCTGCTGAATATATTTTCTAAACATTAATAATTTTGTTAATATAATTTGTTCACTTCTTCAATCATTTACTTATTTAATTCTAAATATAGCTCATATTTAGAATTAAATATGTAAATGATTGAAAGAGTGACACACCTTATGCATATGTAAAGTGCACATAAATTTATTAAATTAGCAAATAATTTAATACATTTGTGTGCACTTTACATATGTTTTATTAATTTTCAGTTAATTTTTTCCATAGTTTTCCCATAGGGTTTAGTTTTTAAGTTTTATTTTTATTTACAAATTTTTAGTGAAAAAAATGTGATTACGTGCTTCTGTGGCAATTTAATGTTATATTTAAATAATAAATGTTTTTAAGGGCCTTATTTCGGGAAACATGTAAATTATTTTCTTTAACTGCATTAAGGGCCCATTTATGTTAAGGACTCGTCGCAATGGGTATTGCCATGAAAAAAATTATAATATAATACTAGTGTGTAGATATACATTTACTCGTGTTCATGAAATGAAAGACAGAGTTAATAAATTATGGTTATTTTCTTACATAAAGTGCGAAATCGGGTCCATATAGAACTTTGTAAAAATTAATAAGCAAATAAAAATTGTAACAACACTAACTTCCCAATCAACTGGTAAGCCATAAATTGGTCTCCTGTATACACTACTTCACCCCCAGTTTCCTTCACAATCTCGTCTAGTTTACACTGCACGCTCTGGTGCTCTGCCTCTGCTTGCTTATAAGCTGCTAGTTGCACTTCACTTAATCCTTCTTCCCAACAACTTAACTCAAGAGTTTGCTCATCGGGGCCAAAATATGTTCGCTTAAATAGATCTGCATCTATGACATGAGCATTCTGAAACAATAATATTCCAACACTAGCTATTCGCGGGCAGAAATACCATGGCATACATCAGAGTATTTCTTTACATTATGCAATTTTATAAAAATCATTTAGTACACACCTTTGAAATTGATAGATTTAAGTTTCAAAATTACATCATGGAATAAAAAAGATACGTTAATTAAATATTTAAACAAGAAGTTCCATAACGTCTCAAATATCAAGCACTTTATTGAATGATTCAATCATGTGACTTTTTATCATATCAAAGAAATTCTATCAACATTTTTCAATCACAAGAAGTACCAATCAACCAGTCATCTTTCACGCTACTAGTGGTTGGTTTACTATAAGATTGTCGGAAAAGTTGTGTGCATTTTGGCAACAGTGGCACTAGTTCATTTTTGAGGCACTAGATCCACCCCTATGTACAGTAAACAGTTCTATCTTATAAACATTGAACATTCATTATTCAAGTGTTCCCGACAAACCTGAAGACGCATTACATATGAAGACAAATCCTTTTTTAAAGCGACTTATAATTAACTTGTGATGAAAAATGGATTTGCTCCAACTTACAAAATATTTTTAGGTTGCAATTGGACAATTTGAACGAATACATCAACCAGATCTCCTTATAAAGGTATGGTGATTCATTATGACAATACAAAACGACAGATAATAAGTTTGATTGTGTCAAAAATTGTTGGATTGGATCTGTGGCCACACCCATCATACTCGCTTTTGACCTTGCACCATCAAACTTCCATTTGTTTTGCATTCTTCAAAACTCTTTCTGTGGTAATAACATTCAACAGAGTAGGTGACTATTCCTGAATTAGCTATTTTTGATCTTTGTTCTATATATAAATAAATGGCTTTGCAAAACCTAGAAAAAAGTGTATAATGACTTCACCCCAATAGATTTGAAACATAATATTCATTAAATGATATATTGTGTGACACAAAAAATGTTATAAGGTTGTAGCATTCCCATTAGGCAATTATCTAATTAAATACATCTAGGTAAATGTATCTTTGTGTGATTTATCTTACAGATATTAATGAAAAAAATTTATAACTATTACTGGCCATTACCAGGTGTGCAAACATAAAGCTTTGTAATTATGCGAGTGTGAGACAAAGTAACAAATTTTTCAAGTGTTTAAATGGAAAACACATAATAGTGAGGTCTTAGGCTGTTAGAATGTTGTGCTGTCATAAGTATGATTAAATGGCCATGGTACTTAATAAAAACTGTGTTTTACTAGGCATAAGGGAAGACATGTATATGAACATCAAGAGAAATTTCAATACCCTCATATAAGAATGAAACACAATTTTAAGACTTCCAAAATTTTAGCTTACTTATATTTTAATACATTTAGTATAAAAGTATTGACGTATATGCAAGGTTGAAATTGTGTTTTACATTAAAATAAAATTTTATTGCGAACATGTTATTAGGAAGTTTGTTCTGCAAATTAAATTTATGATATTAGCATACCATAACTTTAATATTACAGCAATCAATTATGTATATATATGCGTGTATGTGTGTGTATATATATATATATATATTTATGTGGGTGTGTGTATATATAGCACGTCTCATCCTTAATATTTAATCACATTTGTTCTAAAGTGAAAATACTTAAGGACTTTTATTGGAAGTAAAGAAATTATCATTGAAATTATTCCACCAAGTAATTTACGGTGCTTAAATATTGTAAATTAAATACAGGTACCTTTTGATTCACCAATTTTGAAAGTTCAGTGTCATCATCACTGAAGCTTCCTGGATCCGCTGTCTTATTGAGAGCGTTTGATTCTGCTTGTTTCTTTGATTTAGTTTTTTTCTTTCTTCCATCAACCTTTCCATCTGATGATAACTAAAAGGGCAATATAAAGAAGTTCAAATGATTAATATCTATTGTTATTTTCTGTCTTTACATTATATCTGCGTCTTCTCCGTTTACTAAAAGTAAACGGAAAAGACGCAGATATAATTCAAGATCAACAAAGTCTTCTAACACATAGACTAATATTACTTTAAAATTCCATTAGGAGCTTTGTAACTTTGGAAGTGTGTATGACATGATGTGATTTACAAACTTGCAAAACGAACATAATCCCCAAATTTACTACCAAATGCTCATAGCGTAAATACATAATCGATTTAGCTGGGTACAAACTAACTTACGTCTCGCTCTCGTTTAGATTTTTTTAACTTCATGATTTTAATAATGATTTATTTATATATAGGAATATTTAATTATGACAGTTTTTTAATGATAATAATAATACAAAGAAATTCTAATTGTATACAAAGCGTCCGTGGAACCGCAATTGTGACAGTTTTCATTAAAATTGTTTGCGGTTCGCAGAGCATTTGAGAACCCCTATCATTATCATTACCCACGCATCCTGTCTTACAGTATTCTTTGATTAAAAATATAGGTATTTAATTATAATTATTTTAAAACTAATATTTACTTAAATAATTAAAGTTCTAAATAAATTAATATTAATACAAAAGAGAAGAAAGTTACAAAAATATATCGATCATAAAATATTTAGTAGTTTAATAATATATCAAATTATAAGATTTGAACAATTGTGGATTAATTTGTGAAAATTTAAATGTATTTACTGTCAAATCTAGAATGTTATATGCATTCCAGATTTTAAAGTTAATAAATTTAGCTATTATGTTTATTAACATTGAAATTTACGATTTTTTTTATAGTAAACTATCCTAAGACCTGTTTTTCAAAAGGATTTACGCTTCGTATATAAATTCAAAGTATTTTCAGTTTGCCAACGTCGAGTGCTCTAATATTTTATTACATATACAGTAAAAACATTACAGTGATAGACATGAGAATAAGGAGTAAATATTTTTAAAAATAAGTACGGAAAACTAAACACAAAATTCTTTTAAAAATATTTCCGTTTTATTTTATTTTTCCTTATATAAAGAATAAAAGAAATTTTGAACTAATAATAGCTACATTTAAATAACATCACATTATAATTTAACAACTAGAAAGTATGAACCCATATTTTTATCAGCATTCATGAACAAGGAATGAATCACTAGTCATTAGTCCCTTTGTGTTATTAAAAATGTTAATAGATGTCGCTGCGAATTCTTCAAATCAAAATAGGGCAGCGACCAGTTTCGATGACGGAATGTGTAAAAATTGAAGATGGTGAAGAGCAGTGATTTTCGGAAAAGGACTAGACTATCTTAAAAAATATATGCATTGCTTAGCATACTTATCAACTTCTTTATCGTTTATAAAACCTAAGAATCTTGTTAAGACGTATGATACAGTGTGAGCGTTTTAAATTTGTCTTAGGCTGGTATCGTCAGATCATTTTGACTTTGTTAGTGTTAAATTTTGTATAGTTTTTCATACTCTTATGTGATGTTTGTGATGTATATTCGATGTGTTTTAAGTTCATCGTATTGTAAATGTTATAAATAGTTCTAATGTTTGCGAAAACATGGAAAGAAACGAGCAAACACATGCCAACATGGAGGCTTCCGACTCCCAGGATACAAGACAGGTAATAACAGTATTTTTTTAATCCTTAAGCCGGCAGTATTTTATGTTTCCACCCGCTTTGTGAAGATTTATTCAGTCCTGTTGCATTTCTTTCATATATCGAAGTTTTAAGAGATAAAATTACTTTTGTGCTAAGTATTAGTCATGGTAACTTGTAACGAAGTCTTTCAATCGGAGCAAATAGATATGACATTATTTGCCGGTATTGATATTTTAGACTGACACTATTGCCATTTTTCTATTCACTACTTCATAGAAATAGATTCACAGTTCTGAAAGCGGAGATTTAAATCAGTTAGAAACTTGCTTGTGGCATACTTTATTTCGCCTACTCATGATTAAGTTGTTACTAAACGTATTTGTGGAGGCAGACACTAGTCTATATAAGTCAAGGCAGCAGATATGTGGGTGCTACTGAACAGATCCCCTACCATTGCTTTCTACATAAAACATAATTTGAAGTCAGTACTTCGAATATATTGTATTTAAATAATAGTCTCTTAAATTAAATACCCTAATTTTAGGAGAACAATTTAGTTTATTAACTTTTATTTTTTTTGTGAAATTAACTATTTATTGCATGTTAGTCAATAAATGACTTAAGGTTTCAATACTTAAACCAACAAAAGATTCTGCCTTTTCTACAAATTGCATATAAATGGAGATCTTGTGAAATGATGAGGGTATCATTTAAATAAAGACATTTAATGTGTTATCCTGTAATTATGTTTATTCCATTTTGGTAGATAATGGTCTGAATGTCTAGGTTAACAGATAGACCCAGCAAAGAGTTTCAAAGTTTTTTTTTTTAACATTTATAAAAAAAGTTACTTCTGTTATTCCATAAAAGTAAAACATACTAATTGTTTTTGAGGTGTACAAAGATAGTGGCATTATGCTGAACTTGGGGCCTTGTTCAAGACAAGGCCCCAAGTTCAGCATGCTGGAAATGTTAAGTTAGCATGATGAAATGGATATATTTCTCAAATACATTTACAGTAAATATTTAATTCAAATCAAGAGAGGATTGTAAATGTCTGAAACTTATATACTCCATGTGTAAATTCATAGTGATAAATTTGACTCGGTATCATCATACTACTGCTCTGAATTCCAATAAGTTTATGGTTTAATTAACATTTTCTTGAAATTTACTTTAAAATTATTTTTTAATTTTATATCTTGTCTATTGCTATAAACATACTTAAAATTGATATAAAACGACAGAGAAAAAGTGACACATATTCAAGTTTTGACTATGTTAAAGGAGTTTAGCGACAATGAACGGTGAGATTTAAATAAAACATTGTTCAAATAACATGATTTAATAAAAAACCTTTTAAGTTCGAGTAGAATTCACACTATGAGGGTTTCGTACTTACTCGAGCGCATATGAACTTTTAAAAGTTCATGGTACTTCTGTTAAAATATTTTGCGAATATTATTGTTTGCCATGTAAATATATTGGTTAGTATATCTTTCATAGATGTAAAAATATTTTAAATTTCTCAAAACTTATTATAGGATTAAAATCATCGCTACAGTCTTGCAGTGAATTTCTATGAACATTGTTTCTTTTGTGATTTTCATTTTAGCAGTTTCCGGAAAATATTTATTGTCAACATTTTTAATTGACTTCAAAAAGTAACTGTTTCAATCGTAGGTATGTAGAAATATGGATATGTTTCAGCTTTTCTCAAAAACTACTGAAATGATTTTGATTATTACTTTAATAGCTATAATTAGAAAAAGTGTGCATAATTGATCAAATTGTGACATGTGTTGATGCCTTTTCCACAAGAATACCCATATTGCCTTATAAAATACTTCAACATATATATAGGTTATATGTCAAATTTCCAGTTTCTACGTTAAATGGTTTCTAAGGAAATGGCTGTGATTGACGGACAAATGCACGGACGTTTGAGTGATTTTGTAAGGTTTCGATTTTTTTCTTTTTGAGGTACGGAACCCTAAAAATTTGGATAGTCAATTGGAAATGAAGGGGGGCTAAAGCAGCTGCCACAAATTAAATTTCACTGTAATATGGTCATTCATAGTGAATTTGGATTTAATGCAAATATCTTATTTTTTGTAATCATTTCAGGAAAATTAATTTTTTTTTATAAAAAATACGTTTAGATATCCGTTGATTATACGACAAAAGGGTAATGCAGGAACTAACAAATTTGATATATTTGACATTTTTTTTAATGAATATTGTTATTAATTAATTATATGTATTATAACATTTTTTGTTTGTACAAGGAAAGACGTATTATAAATTTATGGGCAAACTTGGATTTAAAGTAATCGAAGTTAGTCCCTTTTTTCGAATTTATTTCGCGCGTGTTTAACGTAGGAAAAGTGTGATTTTGCTGCTTCAACGGCTTTGTAATCGATTCTCGATCTGTCGGCGGCGCGTTGATATAAACCGCGTATGATCTCATGTCGCATACTGAATTGGTGAGCAACTTCAATTTAATGTTCGAGTGAGCACAAGAGCGCTCCCACGTCCGAATTTCTTAGAGCTCATTTATTCCAATATTTAGAACGAAGCTATTCGAGCGCGCATTTCTTCGACTGTCGTTTTTACGTTTGAAGTATTTTAACACTTGTTTATTATAATAATGATTTAAAACAAAAATATTTAAACGGTTACAATCTCTTTTACAATTTTTATCACGATTTAACCCAATGAAAAGTAGTAATTTAAGTTAATCAAATCTTATGTTATAACTTTTGCTGAGTTGGTATAAAGTTGTAGATTCCTGAACATCTTACTTAATGCCAGACAACTTAAAGGAGGACTTCCCAACGAGTGAGATGCGACCCCCTAGGTGGGCGTAAAGGGATCTTAAGGGATCCCAATCTGTTTGGACATTCTAAAGAAAAATTCAATTGAAGTTTTAAATCCACTCAATAATTTATTAGATCCCATCCAGGAACAAACATAGCGGTAACACAATTTTATTATATAATTACACTTAATTATTTTTACGAGAGAACACAACAGTTTTAATTGATTATGCTTCTAATTAAAAAAATAAATGTCTGTAAAATGATGAGTTTTTTATTGTAACAGTGAAAAAATAATTAAAGGGGGGGGGGGGGCATTAATATATATTTTTTGTAATCCGGGGAGGCTCAACGCAAAAAAGTTTGGGAAGCCTTGACTTAAAGGATCCCCTCAGTTCGCTTTGGTATTACTAACATGTGTATGATGGAGTAAAGTATGCGCCTATTTCTGTCAGTTAATCAGTCCAGTCAGTTAATCTATGAATTTGAGTCTTTCTGTGTAAACATATATAACTGGTTGAGTTTTATGTGATATTGTTTCGTTAAGAAAACGATTAAACAATTTGTACTCATATTTTCTAAAATATAATACTGGAAATAACTAGCGCAGCAATATATGACATTGCACGTGCTATGACGCCTAACGTTTTTTTTTCATATTTTTTTAGCGGCCACATAACATGAGTAAGTACAATGTCATTAGATTATATAGAGGTGTCATTGGCAATTTAAAGTGGTTCTCAAAAGACGAATAGTTGTCTTTTCTTTAGCATATCTATCTTTTTGTGTTACGTGCTTTCTTCGAATCTCCATTTTTATCAGCACAGTTTGTTCGTAGCTCTATTTGGGTCTATAATTTTTATTCGTTTCACGGGTATAACATGTCTGTTGAATATAACGTTACTGAGTGAGTTTATAAAAATATTAATATATGAAGGTTGAGGCACTGTCAGCTTCTGCACTCGGCCAAATTTAGAAAATAAATGAAAACACAATCTTACGTGTAGTCAAATTATTTAGTACTAGTTTTGCCCCACGGTTTCACTCGCGGTGAAATTTGGAATAAGAAAACATTTTTGTTGCTCTCATATGTTGCTCTTGGTTATAAATTATTACCATACCAAATTTAATACAAATCCGTCCAATAAATTTGCTTGATTGACGCCCAAAATAACATACAGACAGACAAAAATTCAATAAAAAGGTTTTCTGCCTTCTATTATCATTCTATACGCTAAATCAATTACTCTTTTTAATATATTTTCCTTATACAGAATTTACTCTGTTACAATTTTATTATATGTAGATTTTCCTCAGCAGAAGTTTTTAAAGTAAATTTTGTGACTTTCAATTTTGATAGAAGGTTAATAGGAATCTTCTTTTGTGAAGACATGATTTGAAAATTATTATATTTAAGATGAATTTCCGCTGGGTTTCAGTTAATAATATAATTTAAAAAAAATTATCGCAAACTGATAAACATTCAATAAATCGGTCCAAAGTAATATTTATCGAAATGTAATGCCGGTAATTTTTAAGAGAAGAACAAAAATGGCTCACTTTTCAATCGAACCAGACTTTGAACTGGTTCAAATTGAACGAGAGCTTTAAAAAAATATATTTGTACTATTTTGCTTCATCGCGCTAGATGTATCTTTTATAGTAGTTTTTGTTGTAAAGAAATTACTTTAAAAAATCGCCTTTGACCCAATATTGCAGTTTTGTCACTTTTTCGGCAGACCCTACTCGAAGAAACCTTTTAAAAATTTTTAATAACCTTTTAATAATAAACGAACAAACTTGAACAACCTTTGGCGAATAATGGCCCTATGTACCTATACTAGTGTATACGTGTGTAATAATATATTGTCATAATAGATTTCATAAAACTAGAAGTGAATTTCACAACTTTTCTCTCTGTTCTGAATAGGTTTTAAGCATAGTGCAAGCATAGTACTTACTTAGTTTACGAGTACAATCGTAAATAAAAATTGAAAACTTATAACTAATATAAATATTATTACTTAAAAATCTTTAAAAACATGATGTCCGATGATAACATAACCATTATTAAATTTAATGTATAATAGCAATTACAGTTACGCTGTTATGTGTTAATAATTGTATTGTACTAATAAAAATATAAGCCTTCACACGTAAGGCTTTATTCAAATTAGACGATTAAGTAATTTCTCTATGATCAATCAGTAATTCTCGTCATGACATTTCTTAACAAATAACCGAAATCTTTGATATAATAAAAATATAGACGTACAGAGAGTATAGAAGAAATTAAGATTTACACTAGAAATCTGATATACGTATTTATAAACTAAGTATGTATTTCGTACTTTATACATACGTATATCAATTTTCTAGCTAAACTAAATATACGTCCTTATTTTGTAGATATTTAAATAAGGCACCAGGAGGTTCGACTTCTAGGACACAAAATCGAGGGAGGACTTTACAACATAGACGTTGAAATATAAAGACAACTTTGTTAAATCCTTGTACACCTTAGTTCATATTAAAATTCTAAGATAAATAATCAGTAGGTATCCTCGTTACTCGGTCAGGCAAAAATCAAACGACCTGGAATTTCACAAAAATTCACAAAACCATTTCACTATTGTTTAACGTATAGACCACAGCAAATCATACTTTTATTTTCTTTCAATTCGTTTAGGGACAAAGAAACTAATCAGTTTTTAATTTCGTTTATTTCTCAATAAATGATTGAACTAGACCGCTGTAATTTAAACGGTTAATTCAATTTGATGTGCTTTCGAAATAATTTACTAAATATCTACAGACGGGTAATACATTATCAAAATCTAGAGAAACAAAGTCTCGTTTACGACAAAATTGTGCTCTGAATTTGATTAATGCTAGCAATATCAATACACGTCAGTGTTCTCAAATTACAAGGGATACAGGCAAGTATTGTAGAGAATAAGAGATTGAATTTTTTTTTCAGAATTGTATTACTTGTTTAATCTTTCAAAATACATTGTTTTTAGAAGTCAAGACTCTTAAAAAATAAAATGAGTTTTATAAAAAAATTAATGCTGTTTATTCATAATTAGGAACGTTTTACCCAAAAAGCAAGTACCATACTAATAAATATGACCGCTTCACATGTAAGTCCTCATTCAGACTAGACTTACCGGGTCGCGCGAGAAACGACGCAACTGTTTATGTTAACGATGTCAAGTAAATACAGCGTGGGCTTGTATATTTTGGACGCTATTTGCCAATATGTCTACTATGGTAAACTGAGACAGCGTCGTACTCGGGACATAGTAGGCCGCGAATGTGGCGGCTCTTATTGCGCAACGTAATCTGGGTGATGCAAGGTGACGATATCGTCAACGTATTGAATTTTTATGACCTGATGTAACAATGCCGATTTACGGTGTTCGGAAAAACGCGTTTATGAAGCTTTCTCAAGTGTGAATATTTAGGAACGGGATAACTTATTGGGTCGTCGCCGTGGTGTGTCGAGTTGATCACGAGGCATACGGCCTCGACGCGGCGCACCGCGGGGACCCGGGTTCGATTCCCGGCCGTTCGTTGAACGGGGCTGGACTGGTGTTATGGTTTACTGTAAGAGATTGCTCTCGAGCAATAAGTCCGCCATATGTATCAATTAGATACATTAAAGTAGATAAATATTTGTTTTTCATAGTCGCGTGAGATTGAATCAGTTCTGAAGGTATATATCGATTAGCCAGTTATATAGGTCATGCCAGCTCACAGCAGATGGATGGAGCTGGAGGTAGGATTTTTTTCCGTCGACGGTATCAAACTATTAAACTTTTCTAACGACTAACACCAGTACCGGCTCCAGTGGTGGTTTTCAATGTTATATTAAAATTATATAAAGTTACTTGAGTAATACAGAAAAAAATCTTGCTGATTCAGATTCGAACATTTTGGTTCCAGTTCCAATTTTTTGTAACGCTGTATTAAGGCGGTTACGTAGTACCTATTGTATAGATCTAAACTGGGTGTAAAACGCAAAATATAACTAAGTGTTTTAGAATTACATCTTCGGAGTTATCACAGAGTCCATATAATCAAGATTATGTAAAAAGGACACGGGAAACGTAAAAGGAACCGAGGACATTTAATTGAAATATTTCATCGAATTTCCTACAAAGCGTGAAAAGTTTCCATTAGAAATGTGGATTAGATTCAGTTCCAGGTGCATTCGCAACAAAACTGAAGTAATCGCGAAGCACGTTTCATTATTGCATCAATTGGATGGAGTTTCTATAAATAGATTTATTTGCAACGATATACAGTTGTTGACTTATTCATGTTTAATTCGGTTAGATTATCCACAATCGTAGGGAAGAATCTATAAACATAGAACTAACTTTCCCCCGACGAGGAGTGGCGAAGCCTCTCTCGAGTCCGATCGAGCTTATGATAGTAAGTTGCGTCGGTGGCTATTCCCCCGCGGCGGTCGCAGCGTCGCGGCCGCACCGTCAGTATCCGCGCCCGCGCCGTCCGGCCCTGCCGCGTGCGCACCTCTCGCCGCTACACCGACGATTATATACTCGACCGACCCGAAACACCGGTGCATACCTGACACTGCAGCTCGCTATTTCTTGTCGGAAGTTTACGATTCGATTCGACTCTTGATACGATCTACGTGCCTCATTCGACAGTTAATATGACGTTTGTCATGTGGATAATAAATGACACATAGCAAAGTATAATTAAAAACTCACAGTTCTAAACGTTATGTGGATATTACGTACACATGCCTAGACTGTAAATGCTACTTTCGAAGTCTTGCCATTTATGGAAAGTAAAAAGTGAGAACCATTTAAAACATTTACGGTAAATTGTAAATTTTACATGAACTATTGCGTTGAGTACTTTGTTACTCGAAGTAGAAAGTGCAGGGCCTGGTGTATCTCGTGGTGCGATTAAATTATTTTAATACGAACGTTTGAGGGTTCGATAAAACACGAAAATACTAACGACCAAAAATTATCGAGAATTTTGAAGCTGTGACTTTGTATGTTAAGTGAAGTATCTTTTCATCGCCCGTTCCTGTAGTGTCGTGCGTGATGTGCTGAGTGCCATGGTGGCTATGGTTGCTGCATCTGGTTACGGCACGCTGCGGCGCTTCCTGAGCGCGACCGACGGCGAGCTTACCGGAGCCGCCGTCGGCGCGTCCGTCGCCGTTTCGGTGAGTTTCCCGCCCCGCGACATTTTCTGACCTTCCTGGGGTCTGCTTGATTGTATCGGTTGTTATTTTTATGATAGGTGGAGCATAGGACGGTATTGATATTGCTAGCATTAATCAAATTCAAAGCAGTAATATGTCGTAAATAAGATTTTGTTTCTCTAAATTTTGATAATGTATTAACCATCTGTAGATATTTAGTAAATTATTTCAAATTGAATTAACCGTTTAAATTACAGCGGTCGAGTTCAGTCATTTCTTGAGAAATAGACGAAATTAAAAACTGATTAGTTTCTTTGTCCCTAAACGAATTGAAAGAACATAAAAGTATGATTTGCTGTGGTCTATACGTTAAACAATAGTGAAATGGTTTTGTGGTCAAAATTCCAGGTCGTTTGATTTTTGCCTGACCGAGTAACGAGGATACCTACTGATTATTTATCTTAGAATTTTAATATGAACTAAGGTGTACAAGAATTTAATAAAATTGTCTACATTTCAACGTCTATGTTGTAAAGCCCTCGCTCGATTTTACGTATATCGTACCATATGTATATCACAAACTGATATACGTATGTATTAAATACGAAATACATACTTAGTTTATACATACGTATATCAGATTTCTAGTGTAAATTTTAATTTCTTCTATATTTTCCATACGTCTATATTTTTATTATATCAAAGTTCCGGTTATTTGTTAAGAAATGTCATGACTAGAATTACTGATTTATTATAGAGAAATTACTCAATCGTCTAATTTGAATAGTGCCATATGTGTGCAGGCTTACATTTTTATTAGTACAATAAAACTTTTAACACATAACAGCATAACTGTTAATTGCTATTGTACATTAAATTTGATAATGGTTATGTTATTATCGGACAATTATTTTAATTTATTTTCTAAAGATTTTTAAGCAACCGAGTAGATATAATGCATTATTAACCGCTTAGAAGCTGTCGCTACCAGGTGCTATAGCCACAGCGGCTAGGCTATTAAAACGGTTGCTATTTATAGATGGCAATTTAGTCATGAGGATTGTGGTCCAATGACCTGTCAGGGGTTATGGAAGTCGCGATCTGTCTTGAACTGTTGTCAACGCTGAAAGTGGTTTTTTCCTTATTTTTTAAAAATGTTCATTTCAAAAGTCTTTTCTTAGACTAATTTAATTTTTCATAGTTGAATCATTATTATCTTTATTAATTTTGTTTATATTTATGACGTTAAACAAATATGTCATAATGTTTTTATATTGTTCAATACGTTTCCACAATTGTTAATGGACGTCCGAGATTGCGTCGACGAGTGCGAATTCAAATGAATAGCTTACATGTATATTTATGTACGTAACTGTTTTTATTTTAGACATTGTTGAAGGTAATGCTTGTCGATAGTAGACATTGTTGAAGGTAATGCTTGTTGATTGCGTAAAAATCAGAATGATCCTATTTTCAATAGGTACAAAAGGCAATTACATGTAAGAAGATATTATTGTATCATTAACCGTATTTTGTAATATCTATCCATGTGATACTCGGTGTTCTAGGCCGCTTAAAGGAATGAGCACATTGGCTATGAATTAATGATACGTGACTTGTGAGGTTAGAGGTTGGTCGCTTGGTGGCAGATGTGACTATTCACCTCCAAGGTCGTCACATTCGTATCCGCCGGAGCGTAACATCTGCCAATCGCGTCGACCGTTGGTACTCCGTCGAAATATGACTTCACATATCGAGCCGGATTTCGTTATTAAAAAAACATCGCGTTGCTTTTTGTGATAACTATAAATTTAAATACGTTAACCAGACGGGTTGTCACATCAAACAAATCTGCTTTGGAGAACTGTATTCGGCTTTTTCTAAATCTTTTTTCTTCAGTGTGCAACTTTGGGAAAGTGTATTATTTGTAAAATTACTTTTTATATTAACTTCACATTGTTATTTACATTATACAGCAATTGTATTTACAAACGTCCATAGTATAATCTAGTCGAATGTTATGTTGTAAGTTAATTTACTAGCATCAAATAGAAAGTTTATAATTGTATAAAGTGATCCACAATATGTACTGCAGAGAATTGCTGTTACGCTGTGCTATGAAGTACGCTATAGAATATTACATACCCGATGTATATACTCATACGTATATTAAATATATACGTATGACTATATATACGTTACATGCCTATGCATGAATGAGTATGGCTGGTTATAAAAATTGATACGTGCTTTTTTGTATCAACTTTCGATTACGCTTATAGCAAGTTACATAATTGTTGTTTCGTTTAAGAAATGAGACAGGTCTAATTGGATTATCGTTGATTTTGTTTAAATTAGCGTTTATAAGAAAGAAGGAAATGGTGAAAATTCAGAGTGCGTCGCGATAAGTGGGTATATATATACTAGCGATTTTATTCTCGGCTCGATCTGTTAGAAATATGTTTGTCATCTAAATGACGGGTTGGACGAAAATTGTCTTTTATTTTTCCTCTTTATGTTTTTATTACTAGAACTGATGGAGTGTAACAGTTCAATTGCCGTTTGATTTTGAACTAAACATTTGAATCGTTATAATGTAATTCTGAGCGATCGCGGGTTTAATTCAATCTGGCCCAATCTTAAGGATTCGTTTCAAGTTAAAAAAGGTTGGTT
This sequence comes from Druceiella hillmani, assembly GCA_039881145.1. Taxonomy (NCBI): domain Eukaryota; kingdom Metazoa; phylum Arthropoda; class Insecta; order Lepidoptera; family Hepialidae; genus Druceiella; species Druceiella hillmani. Next base: position 39,216,591 of record JAYKKI010000008.1, on the reverse strand, counting down.
GACAGATCATTTACTTCTGATCACCGTGGTGTACAGACATGCTGTTGTTCGAAATTGTTAAATGGTTAAATGGTAAATTGATCATCCTGACAGAGCTGTTTTATGATAAAGATTTTCACAACAGACCAACCCTACCGTTATAATTGGGATACTAATATTTACAAATGTTTCATAACCATTAATGTTATAATAGTTATCCTGTAACTAAACCTAGTAACATTCACGATTTAGTGACGAATGTGACATATATTTCAAAAATAAACGAGCCTGTGATGTGGCGTGTAGGTATGTGGTCAAAGAAAGCAAACAGTCTTTTTGAGTACTCGGTCTGTGTGACGCTCCGCTATCATATCATTTGAAATTTCTTTATGCCAACTTAGGTATATCTCTTACGGCTATGGAATAATCTGCGAACGTTTTATCTACCAAATTTTAGTCGTTCATATAAATATCGTTCTGTTTTGATACAAGTGGTACGAAAACATGGATCTTTGTGTTTTTGGTCGAGATATTATTATCGCGGAGATCTTTATCACTTTATTTGATAAGATTGTGTTTCGACGCTTTCTTATGTGTGCAATTTTTTTTTATTAAAACGCTATTCAATTCAAAAGCGAGAATAGTTGGTGACTATTGTACAATTGGACTATTGTAAAAGTTAATTATCCATCTGTACCTTGTATGCATACTCACATGGTGTATACATTCCGAACGCTATTTATGAAAGTGAATCGTGGGTACCAAACATTACAGGGGTGAAAGCAAAATTAATGCTATAGAAACGAGATCTCCGAGGTGCATACGGTTAGAGGCTTTGTTAGTAGCGTATGAGGTGAATAGATGTGTTGTAGACGAAATTAAGAACGATTATTATGCTAATTTGGTCATTTGTATTAAAAAGCGAAAGATATAGATGGACGAACATTATGCAGAAGTCCATTAAGGAAACAGATTATTGTATAAAAGCAGAAAATGGTAGTAAAACAAATATTCATGGGCTGCTCTACTCGTAAGATGTCTAAGGCTGTATCCCAAATTCCTTACGCCGAATAAAAATGATTAGAATTTTGTACATTGCGTATATATTGCTATAGGAAGTCATCTTTTCTGACTTCCTAAATACAAAATAACACGATTTAATCTTCTCTAAGATGTCTAAGGCGTTCATATCTCAGATTCCCTACGCGGAATAAAATTTATTAGAATTTCGTATATTGCTATAGAAAATCATCTTTTATGACTTCCTAAGTACAAAATAACACGATTTTAATCAAATTATTTTTTCGTATATTATCCGACCGAGGTCCACTATTTCAACGTCAACTCAAGGGTTAAATTTTCTGCAGTGTATGCTCACCAGGCGCCACGCGGCACAGCAAGGCGATGCGACAGGACGCAGCAAACACCTCATTCTTTGTTTTTTAAAGACGATGCAGCTTTTGTTCTATTATACGCTCATTGTTACAACGAATTAACTTTGGAATAGGAGAAGAATCGCTTAAAACGTTTGTTGCTGAATCTAGCAAGACATTGAAGCTCTGTAATGAAACTGTTTTTTTTCTGTTGCTATACCATATTTATCACACTTTGGCATGTCAGTTTCATCACTCAAGGTCCTTACCTAAACATGAAAAATAAGTTACAATAAAAAAGTTTCGGCCGCAAAGAACGGACAGTTACACTATTGAAGGGAGACAAAAAATGGAAAGCAGCGTGATGATCTTCGACTCGTGCGGCTTAACTAATCGAAAGTGGACAGACGCCGCCGCCTGAGGACAGATACACCGCCATTCCAATCGACACTAAGATATGAGATACAATTGCCATATTGTGCAGTCTGTTCTCATCAGCGTATCTCCCTTTTCTATTGTAGTGCTTGCCGTTAGCGTCTCACTGCTCCCGTCCCGCGAATAACAACGGTGGCTTTGTATTTTTTGTAGCCCTGGCCGGATAGTGTTTATAGATAGTGATGTCACGTGCGTTATACGCGGCGCGGGCCGTTGCTTAATATGCATAGGTGCGTCAGACCGCATAGCATGGGAATGGAAATTATATTATGTTGTGTGTTTTCCGCTTAATTGAATGTGTTACGAAATGCATGCGCAGTTTATAATTATATTTATCTGCGTATTACTTGTCGTTTAAATTATTTGCCATTTAAATATATTTGCCGTTTTAAATAGTTTTACAGTTGATATTATGTAATTTATTTATTTGCAAATAGTATTTTGTTGCAATTAGTGTGAGGACAATTAGTTGGCATATTTAATTATGCAAGGCCGGCCATAAGCCGCGGTTTTACCTTAATACTTAATTTATATCTTTAATTCGTTCATATATGTAATTTTATATGCTTGTATTTTAAACGATGGGACCGATAAATTAATTATTGTACCGTCGAACTTACGTGTCTTTATGTTTTGGATGGATTGTCGTATTCATACACATGCAAGAACCCTGTTACATCCCTTTCGCCATGAGTAACAGTCCATATTTTCTTTATAGTGAATAAAAAATAATACTAAACAAAAAGGTAAAAGATATTAAAAAGAGAGAAAAGTCTACTTACTCTACGTTGTCGAATTTGCCCCAAGTATTATTGTGTCGATGCATATGGTTTTGAAGAACTGTATTTATTGTCAGGAAGTATCTTAAGTGGAAAAAGTGCGAATGAAAATTTAATTATCATAAAAACAGTTCTTAATTTGATACAATTGATTAAACATATTAGCTTTTAAACGATGCTTAAATATTCATTGAAACATTTTCCATTTACGAGCTTATATCAAGAATTGCATCGTCGGAATTACCCGTTGTTTTATATTCAAAACATCTTTTGGCGTAAACTCTCTCAACTGTTTCATTGAGAGCTTATACCAGGAGTCATCTTTCATTGGCATTTTACAGTGTTGCTTCAATTGGATAATAAGACTCGGTTCATTCGTTTTTTCAATTCAGGAAAATGTTTACCGTGAAATAGTAAAATCATTGACCTCATTTGGAATGGCAAGTGGTGTAAGTTAATATGTCTCGTCGACTGACTATTGAGCGTTAATAGGCTTATAATAATATGTTCTTCACATAAAATGCGAGATCGTCTGTGCCTTTTTCTTTGACATGATGTTCTACCATTTTCTTAACCTACATATTTCTTTATATATAGTGAAATGTTATATATTACTAACGAGAGAAGAAGGTTAATAGAGAAAAGTGATTATTATTAGACACGTTGGAATGCTGCATATTATAGATGCATGTTTAAATACGTCTATATCGGAGACGGGTTTAATTAATACCAATTACCTAAAAGGTTCTGCCAATTACCAATTAGTAATTACCACAGGTAGGCTCTATCGGTATATACTACAGTACTAAATTAGGTTTAATCTCTAGTAGGTATTGCGAGAGTGCTTGTAGAATGAACTATAAATTTTAATGAAGTATCCACAGGAGTTGAGGATATTTTTAGAACTTAACGAGACTTGTAATTTGTTTTTCCAAAAATTGACCTAAGTATATTGGAGAAATATAATATTTAAAAGTAAAAATAATATAGCCAGCCATTACTAATACAGCTAGACGTGAGACACATTAAATGTCATAAATACCCGATTATAAATCTCTCAACGCTTATTTAAGTCGGTTTTCCTTCAAATGGTGAAAACGGAACCTCTGCGAGATGACAAGGTGTCATAGCGTGCGCAAGTGAAATGTGGCGGTTTGTCACTGATGCCACAGTTCTTTGCAGATATAACTTATTGAAATAGCAGCTACGAGCTAATAAAACGCATAAAAAGTCTTATTTCCTTGTTTATCAAAATAAATTCAGGAAATGAATAGTCGGGCGAGAATATGCAGCAGATATTTTCAACATTTGACCTTCAGCTGCTAAACAGAATCGTTTTATCTCTGTGGAAGATTATAGCGTTTTTGCCTGTTCTTTTGAAGGTATAGTAATTGCGTAGACAAAATGCATATTATTTTGTAAAAAATATTTGGGTGTGTAAAGTGACTGTTGGTTATTAAAGTTATATAACGTGTGGAGTAATTGGATGTTAGTTTTATCTGAGACAAGCGTTGATTACTTTCTGTTTAATAAACATGTTTGACAAGTTTGGTGTCAGTAAGAGCGTTGATTTGACGGTACGGGAAGAATCGTCAAATTTAGTCTTAACTTTTTGGTGACAGTTTTTTATTATTGTTACTAGTTTCATTTATACCGACCGTTATTTAAATCGTATACGAGTATCACTTGAAGTTTTGAAGTGTGAAATTTGGTAGAAAAGGTTAAGAAAGATTTCGGAAGGAAAACTTCCACATTTACTTTGGGAAGGTTCTTGAAGAAAGATTAAGTAATGAGGGCAGAGTAAGGTAAATATGTAGTTCAGGCCTTATTCAAATTTATTAACGTTAATATAAAAAAAAAATATTGTGCATGTCTGCTCCATTGCGCTACTGGAGTTTACTCCTTAATTACGATTGTCTTGGAATGTAAGAAATAGGTAACACTGTATATAAATACAAATATCATCTATCAATATATCACTTACCGTCAAGGCAGCGTTCATAAAAAACGCATTCGCACGACTGTTTTTTCGTTGATTTATGTTGCAAAACTGGTCTCCATGAAACATTTTTTTAACTTTCTAAATATTGGTGAAAGAATTTTTCAAATCGGATGAGTAGTTTCGGGCATTACCTCCTTAATCCAAACTTACAAAATTTAACTTTTTTATAATATATTAATATTTTTTTAGCGGGATAATATGCAACCTATGTCCATCCTGAAGTTCCTTTCTAAATATTGGTGAAAGAACTTTTGAAATCGTTTGAGTAGTTTCGGAGATTACCTCCTACATTCAAATTTACAAATTGTTACACTTTTAACACTCAACTTGAATATACTACTCATGAAACTTCATACCGGGTGCTATATATGAAAATCGATTCTTAAGGAAACTCCAAAAATACGTATTTTTAATTTAAGTTTATGGAGTTTATTAAGCGAAAAAATTTTATTTATGTTTTTCGTTTTGTATTCTTTTGAATAAGGCTACATGATTGCGCGCGTATGAAACATGTTAAAGCGATAAATATTATGTCCTGTTTTTACGGTTCCCTAGTGAAATAGAGAACCCTTTTAATTTCGTCGTTCCCGTCAATTTTCTGTCACAACGTCATACTTTCTAGCTTTAGACCTATTTGTATGAAATTTTGCAGTTTTTTGATGCTTTGAAATTTTGATGCTTTATACTCTTTTAAAATATAGCAATATATTTAAACAAACATTTTAAATTTTTTTTGCACATCCCCATTTTATCTCTTCCCGTTTGTAAGTCCCGTTCGTGAAATATTAAGTTTCAAAGTGAAATGCACTGCACCCTCTAATTGTTTAACCATAGATTTTAAAAATCTGAAAAAATTCTAGATTTTATTAAAACTATTAGATTCTATTAGCATTTCTTAATACTTTTAATAAAAATAATTTTCGTTAACTTACATCGACAATTTCAAGAGGTGATAGTTAGATGACTACTTTGTGCGTATTCCGACAAGCAGGTAGTCTATTTTTCTAGTCTCCTTTTCCTTTACGCAATAACTTCTTGCCTGTACGCATCCATAGCCTTTCTGCAGCACCGGCAATACCGTTTGGAACAATTTAAATTATTTAGCAAATTATACCGGAATAGTCCAATTTCCCACGGCATTCAATCGCTCAACCATTGTGTTACTATTGCACCAGAGTGCGATTTGTTTGCGACTAATGGAAATAAATTTATTAAAACTACTGTTAATAGCAGTGTTTCTATTCTCCTTTTGCACTACGAGACATTTTATATCATTTGTACGATAAGAGAGAGTTGAAAATTAATTGCAACGATACGATCTCGTGATTTTTATTACTTTGTGCTCTCTGTAGACACAAGAACACTCATCATAGTCTGATCAGTAAATATAAAATAAACAAATGAAATAATCAAATTGATTGTAGCGAAGTGTTATTTATATTTATTTTTCTGAAATTGAAATAATGATTACTAAACCTACACGGTTGTTTATCCGACAAGAGTTTCTTGAAGACTATTTAGCCTGAGGGTAGGTATGATTCGTGATTTACTTCATTTGACATCGAGTCTACTTTGCCAAGTAAAGTTGAGATATAAAGGAAGACTATTACGTAACTGTGGTTGTATTATGTAACGGGAATTTCAATGCAAACGCTTTTTTTGCCGGGGTTTAGGAGCTTGGGTGTTATCGAAGTGACTGATGCGCGCCAAAGCCTTTTACTGTTGCATACACTGATTGAATTTAACGGCTTGAGACGAGAGTCTTGCCTAATCTGATTATGTGATATTTCTCAGAAAATATTTATTATTAGTTCGCGTAATTCAATACAAATCTATACCTATAATAAAATTGTAGAAAAACTGAGTCTGTATATTCAATAAAACCAAGTGCTACCTACTATAGTTTTGCTAATAAGCCTAAAATATAGGTTTTTAGAATATTTGTCTGCTTGTGCGCGCATTCGCTGTGTATGCTATCTCAGCAACGACTGAACTGTTTTCAGTGACTTATTTAAATTAGCTTTGGCTAACATTTAGGCTCACCGGTTTAAAAAATATGTCAATCTTTAGTTAACATTCGTTGTGCACGCTAATATCAGAATCGGCGGAACTAATTTGGTTGCCTGCGACATCTACTAGCGTTTTTAGTAAACTTTATGCTCATAGAGTTCTGAGAGAAAAAAGAAAAAAAGACATAATTGTAACTTACGAATTCCACGCGAACGAAGACGCGGGCACAAATAGTTGTAAATATAAATATATATTTTTCATCATTGGGTTTGAATCTCGAAATCGAAAAATATATGAAGTATATATTGTTTGCAGGTTTGTTTTAAATTTAATCTTACGTTATAATAGTAGTTGATATGGTTGAACAAGATATTTTTATGCAAAGTCCTGTTAGCTTGTTAATTTATTATTACCTAAGCGCTGACCACGCTAAGATTTAAATTGGCCTTATCGGTTGGAATTTTGTGATAACGTTCAGTAATGTGACTAAGGTATGCGTCTCTGATACGGTTCGTTGTACATACAAAGTATTAACTGGTGTCACCGGTATGCATAATTGCGTCGCAATAAGATCGTTTGCGACATACCTTTCTAGTCCGACTGCAAATAGTTTATGAAATATTTAATGAAGGACGAATTATCTTGCATATTAAAATTAAAATGTTAATTGTCATAATATCGCTTTTGTATTTTAATAGTTTGATAACAATAGTGTAACATAAATTTATAAAATTATTATTGCGAAAAAGGACTTTTCTGTTGAACTTTTCAAAATAGTTTTGTATTTTGTATAAGATCGGATAGCGTTTAATCTTTCTGTATCACACTCTTCTTAGGAAGTTTAGTAGTCAAAGAAGTTGTTCAGCTGTTGATCATAGTGGATTGAGGAAATGTTTATAGTAAGAGCGATTAAAGAGGAACAATCTGTGGAAAATAAAAGAATTTTCCCCATAATTTACAATATCGTGATATATAATTGTTAATATAATTAAATCGATGAAATATTGAATATATTTGGCTTTAATTTTGTAGAAATCTATAAACATGTAAAAATCTACAAAATGTATATCTATAAACATGTAACTAACGATGGCGCGTTACAGTACGATTTGACTTTTTGCTGTATTTATCTGATTGAGTTCGCTAGATTTAATGAAATATTCATGATTCAAAAGATTTTATTGAGACAGTAGCGTAATTCGCTTAGACACAAATGGATGGTGTATTATTTAGATTCGACTTCCAGGCGCTGAGGAAGATATGCAATACATTGATTTGAAACGCTTGTGGGACCAGACGTGATGTAGTCGATAGCCATATCATTTTTCGTTTAGATAATTTACACATACTTTGGTTCTGAAAGTTATTAAAATACACTTGGCATATTTAGCGTAGGTATGTGCCGATTCTTCGGCCAAAAAAAATAGCATACTTGATTTATCCGCGAGAAGTACATCGTGATTGTTATAGATACATACGACAATACGGTAGTTAACTCGTTCTAAATTTTGATATTTTTCGTACAATATTGTGAAATAGAAGTTATTGAATATATTTGGCGTTAATTTTGTAGAAATTCATTATTCAAAATTAAGTGAAACTACGTGATGTAGTATTATTTCTACTTTCTTTAAGTTCTTTACCACGACCTAGGTTTCGTTGTATTACAACATTTTTAGGTGGGATATTAGCAAAGAATAGCTTCTTTGCTAATAGCCCACCTGAAGATGTCGTAATACAACGAAACCTAGGTCGTGGTGAAGAACTTAAAGAAAGTAGAAATAATACTACATCACGTAGTTTCGTTTAATTGTGATCGATGAAATATATTTTTCACAATTTAAGAAAATATAATATTTAAATTGAAGGAATGGGAACTTTTAGACCACAACTTTTAGACTTGTTTCAACAAAATCCTTTTTTTTGTGATGTGATTTCTAGAGTGTTTGTTATTTTTTTAAATTTGTTCTAGTTTCGAAGCAATAAAGGGTCTTGTTTGAAATGGGTTTCAGTTGAGGCGACCTCAGCGCGGAGGCGGAACCAGAAACGAAATTTAAAGGGAAGGAATTTAAAATAACAATTTTGTAATTGCTGAAAGCCGCAGTGTTCTCTAATTTCTTTTAGGGTCTTAAGACCGAAACAAAACGAATTTCATCAAGTTATGTATACAGATGTTAGTTCTTCGCATCCAGCTTAAGCGGTGAGGATTAATCAAACAGTCGGGAAGAAAATTTAAATTTTGTAAGAGGCTATCGACAGTTTTATTACTGAAGTGTTGCCAAGTAATTGTAAAGGTAGAGTCATTATGAAAATGAAGACGAGAGCACCATAAGCTTTTTTGTACGTGGAAGTTAATTTTTTTGTCATGAGAGATATGCTTTCGCTCTTGACCAAAATATTTATATATGAATGATTATTTTTAAAAAAATTTTTTAGTATAATTTTATTATATCGATATAATTTTATTATATGGATATAAATTGTTTACTAAGTAAGGTAAATATTAAAATTACACTTTAAATCTTCTTGCATCTGAAGCCGAGCGACGTGGAGGAAATGAGATTGTTAACCCGGTAGACAAATCTTTCAAGAATATTTTTCCACTTAGTACTGGCTGCTCATTATTTAATTTGTATTTTTTTTATATAGCGCAGCGATGTCACGCAAGACTGTCATTACGAAATGACGCATCGGCCTCTTCGTTGCGCTCTAGGACGGTCTGTTTTTATTAGCACCTCCCACTCGATCTTGGCGTCATGGTCTTTCTTATCTTATGCGTGTGGGCTGCAATTGAAATAAAATCCTTACGCAGGCGCGAGTTGATCTACGGTCCGCGTGTTATACCGAGAATGTTTAGTGCCAAGCAGTTATTTGGAATGTACAGGTTTTATAAACTAGAGTAATGTTTATATAGCTTGCAAAACATATACTCGAGAATTAATGAGAAGAGGTGTAAAGTTGGAAGAATTCTCTGATTGCTATGTCGTGATGAGACGCTGAGGGTATTAAGCAAAATATGAAGTCCATTGGACCCATTAGCGACTCCTTAAGTGTTAACTTGAACATCTAGTTTAATCTGCTGAAGATATAGTCTGCTGATTTTTGTATATAGTTTAATGTAAAGTGTCCAATGTAATATGAGTTTAAGATTAACACATTGATAAGATTCACGGCCCCTTCACCGACCGAAGGATTATCGTGTTAAGTAATCTAATCTGTGTACGTGTTAACGCGTATTCGGTCCATCAGTGATTTAGCGCGCGGTACGATTCGCTCATTGAGTCGATAGCGCGTATTTTACTGCGTTAAATTGCCTTTTACACGCTTCCGAAATATATGCACAGCGGCATCTGCGCAATGTATTCCGATATATTTGCGTATGATGTAATGTCGCCGTTTGTCCTCGGAGGCCATGGCGTGGGTCGGCCGCTTGGTATGCCGCCTTGGACGCATATCGTAAACGACATGTATATCATACTGAACGCCTCTGCCCTCCATCGACACGGCAATAAGGCTTTAACTTGTTTTATAATCTAGATAAATAAACAAAATAAATACTCTTGGAACGTAAATAGATTATTTATAAATGAACTTTGTTGTTTGCTTTCGGTGTAGTTTTTGCATTTTTAAATTTATTATATATACTCCAAGGTGTATTTCCAAGCTGAATAAAGTTATGCAGTTGTATTGTATTCATATTGAAAATTCGTAATAAATAATGGAATTAATTTGTTTGTAAGTTATTTATGCACGTTCTATTAATGAACGACTGTCTATAGTTTATATACAGAATATCCATTAGCTGGCTCTAGTATAAGGGATCCAATTGTTCCGGAGGCCAAAGACGCAAAAACATATCTTACCTTACCTTAAAACTTACAATTCTACAACAGATACACGAGTGACTAGGAAGACAATCAGTAGAACTTAAGATACAACTTCAAAAATTGTACAGATCGTGTTGTCGTATGTAAACCAATTAGGGTCATTCATATTAAGGTTGTTGATATATTTCGTTTTAATTTTCCTACGACTGTGGTAGTTATAACAGCCACCAGTTGAGTAACAGTATTACAAGCACTTAAATATAGCTAAACAATACTTTGTCACTTTTGGATTTAGCAATTTGAAATAATTTGCATAATTAAATAGGTCGTAAATCAAGCTTTCCTGTATTTAAATAGTTAAGTGGATGCGGAAATCTGGGGTCGGTGTACTTGTTGCTATAAATACCGCTATCTATTTATTTTCAGGCGTTTGTTATTTTGCAGGTACGCTTGTCATTCCACTTTCTTCCGGGGAGAGCGTAGCTGGTATCTGAAATTTAATATAATTTATAGATTAATCTCGTGTTTTGGCAAATAATTATTTCCTTCATTCGATGTATTTTATAATGAGGGTAAGATTTGATTAACTATATGGTTAAAAAGGCTTTGGAAAACTAAATAATAATAAAAAATACGGCTCTTTTTTCATTTTAATTTTTTTTGTCACCTGGCCAAAGCTCGAAAATAATATTGCGGCTAATTTGATGATTCAGGCAACGATAAATACTAAGATCAGTAATATGGCCAAGTTTCGAAGGATTTGTAAAAAATCCAGATAAATAACAGATACACACGTGGAATCCTATCAATTTACAATCAATAGGTCAATTATTTTATATATTGTGATTATCGTAAATTACTTATTGAGCTCAGACATTTCTACGAGTAATTGTTCAGTAGGTTTAAATTGGTTTGATAGGTATTACATTGCCGAAATCGTTGCTGTTATCGATATTTCGTGGCTTCGGTGATGTATTGAGACGAAACGTGAGGAAGTACGTTTCATCTATCGCAAACAATGAGTCCCTGCGGGCGTGGCGCGGGTGTTCGTTTGCGACTTGGCGCGACCTTCGAGCCTTGTCGTTCGCTCAGACGCGTTCTATGCCGTCTACCCACACGGGCGGCGAATGGCTGTGGAAAGTTTGTATAGTAGCTCGCTTGCTGCTTTTGACTGCGAGGTTTATTGGGCAGTCGTTCCGGTAGGCAGTATCCCAATTTTATAACTTCACCATTAATTCGAATTGCGTAGGTCTATTGACGCTTGCTATGTATACTGTAAATACAATTAAGAAAAGTAATTTCTAGAAATTTATATTTTAGAAGATTTAAGAGATTTGTTTGTTTTGGCAAGGGTGGAACCAAATTGAATTCAGTAGAAGTGTGACCGTTAAAATACATTTGTGAAATGGTTGCACGATAGATTGAATGAAAATTTAGTAGAGAAATTTACTTCTAAGGGCGAATTGGTGAAAATAAAGTTGGCAATTCAGAAAGTGTTAACGTACAGATGTTAAATGTTAAAACTTGTTAACGAAATAAAAAAAGACGGAAGTAAAGACGTACCTAGATTGAGTTGGAAAATTTAAAAAAGTGTTAAAAAGCTGTTCAATTAGGGACAATCGTATGTGTATGAATAAAGTAAAATATTGGATATTGGATAGTTACTACCCTGTCAAACAAGCAGACTGCATGGTTCTGGGAATTTAGTTTGTAATCAACTTTTGTGTGTTGATAGGGTAGGGACACTGAAGGTTTACAATTATTTAAAATATAAACGCACTCTAGCGAGTCAGTAAATAAATGTTTCATACAGTATCATCTCCTTCCTTGTCAGTAGGAAGTAGCTGTCAGACAAGCGTAAAAATGAAATTATTTTTTTTGATAATTTCATTTTAATGCTGATTGATGATGTTTTAAATTAGCATTAATACAAACTTTAGACCCTAATTATTAAGTTATAGAGGATTCTTCTAGTGAACCTGGAAACATTTGGAACTAGATAGGGTTTACGTCGTGACTACGAGGAAAGTCCCGAAAGATTTAGACTATGACTTCGTCCTACAAAAGATGGAAAGAATTGAAGGAAAATATGTGCATTTAGTTTTCACGGAAAATAAAAAGTAAGTAAGGTAAGTTAATTTTAAAAAAAGTAAAAATTTAATTGTAAAGTAAGGTAAGTTAATTTTAACTGGATTTTCGAATTCTACCTGTCAAAAACTATTAAATACAATAGCAAATTCAGTAATTAAGCAAAGGTCGCTACGTTTGGTAACGTTTCCCCAAAATTGTTATACCCTTATAAGTCTCATTCATCTATTTGATTATCTTATTTTTGTTTACTTACTGTTGCATCGTTGATGGATATCTCGCATTTTTATGAGGGACTGATCATTTTCTCTTTAATGTTATAGATGTAATTTTTGAGTTTCTCATTGATTGCCGTCCGACCGAGTGGTAGTACGCATTGGGGATATAAACATTTAATATTGGCAATAAAATAAGTCATTTACGGCGTACCGCCCAAAATTTCATTAAGGGAGGACGTTAATGCTCCAAGAATAGTATTTTCATTACGTCATTGTAGACGTTATGGGGGATAATATTTTTCCAAGCTGACTTACGTGAGGTTACCTTCGCGTGTAGCGCTCGCGTCACCTAAGTGAAATTGTTTTGGGAGCGGCGGCGGTATTGTAGTCACACTGTAGTTTATTTTTCATTACCTCGTACATTTAGATATATCGTAATAACGTTAAATAATCTTAGAAAAAAAACCTAGTAATTTTAAGAAACGTTGGCAAATTGAAAATAGAGATATTTTCGCAGTAAGGACGTTTATAATTTGTAAAATTATAGTTCGTATTAAGGTATTATCGAATAAAGCGTCATCTAAGCGAAATTGTTTTGGGAGCGGCGGCGGTATTGTAGTCACACTGTTTATTTTTTTATTTTTCATTACCTCGTACAGTTTATTTTTTATTACCTCGTACATTTAGATATATCGTAATAACGTTAAATAATCGGTGATCTTAGGAAAAAACCTAGTAATTTACCTAGGAAAAAAACCTAGAAACGTTGGCAAATTGTAAAATTATGGTTAGTATTCAAGGTATTATCGAGTAAAGGGAAATATGTATGCGATTTTACCACTTGGTTAGATGTTTTGCGAAAAAAAATATCAGTCTTGGTAACATCAATATAACATGAATTAATGGCTTCCAAAGAAAGTGACACCGACTTAACGACCAAATTGTATCAGAAGGTATTTTTTTGTAAATAAATAATATTTTTTTATACATATTATACACTGACGTTCAAAATCAAGGGATCACCAAAAAATTGAAAAATGTGCTGATTTTTGAAACGTTGTAATGTGACAGGATAATTCGAAAGCTTGACCTTTTTTCAAAATCATTAAATTTTTTTTCATACCTTGTCATACAATCTCGTATGATTCACACCGCTGGAAATTGGTAAAGAAGAAAGGGAAATCCCTTAATTTTTTATGTATTTTAAAGAGTTGTATGGGCGGGAAAAAGTCCACACCTCCCCTTAAAAAACGCTGTCCTTAAAATTCTCCTATCATCTTTTTCTCGAGAAGTTATGAGGAACAAAACAAAAATTAGCTTAAAGATTTGGGAAATCTTTCTAAAATAATAATCGCAACGTAATTTTTCAAACATAATTTAAAAAGTCGAGAGGTTCCTTATAAACGCGTTTACGAAATTTCGGAAAAAAATATTCTTTTTTTTAAGTTTACTAAGACGTAACATTTTTACCATTTTTCATTGAACTAACCGCTATTTTGATGAAAATGGCAGAATCCAAAGAGTTGTATTTTTTCAGTTGTATTCTCTAAAGATATGGGAAAACACAAGTTGTTATAATTTTTTAAAATTGTCGGTGTGGTAGGGGAGTGAATAAAAACATTAATAGAAAAGTACAAGCTTTGGAATGAATCTTCATTCATCCAAATTCGATTATTTTTCTTGGAGTTGGCGTTTTAAAATTCAAAAACATCAGTGTGCTTTAATTATTTTTTGGGGAAATAGACATTAGACGTAATGTAATTTTTAAAATTGCCTTGATTTTTTTTAAGCAATTATTTTAAACGATTAAATAAATATTAATGCATCGAGCAACTTCGGCGAACCAGATGGCACTCAATAGGTTTAATTGCTTAAAATTATCGAAGCTGCAACAGTGTGCGGAATTTAAGGTTTCTCTGAGTGAAATTGAAAACTGGGTAAATCATTTACCAAGATTTTTCACTCGAGAGCAATGGTAACGAGATTTAGCGACATGTTCACAACTAGACATCTCTAATTTGAACTACTTATAATAATTATTAACGTGAACGAATAAAACACTAATAAATAAAAACGTTTGGTTCTAATAACATTTTTTACAAATATTTGTCAGTTATTTAATGCATACTTTTAGTTAACATGATGATTGTTTGTGAGTCTTTCAATTTTGTAAAATTTAAGCGGTACGATTGACATTATAGGTATAAGTATATAGATACGTAATTAGCACTCAATATATGGACCTCAATAATTGGTAATTTGTTCCATCTTCAGTATGATTACCGTTTTATATACATGCTTTCTTGGATCTCTATCTCTTGCGCCATTGTTTTTGTTCGTTTTATATGTTTATAATGATTCTATTGAGCATAATGTAATTGTTCTAATCAAATTTATCGTTTGAAAAATAAATCACTAGTTGTTGATATTATTGCACAAAGACATCTCTACTTTTGACCTTTCGCTATTTTGCAAACTGAGTATAATTTGTCTTTCCAAAATGATTTTATTACTTTAGGTGCATGCGTCGAGACCGCTTCCGAGGTACCTGACGGCGGCCTCTATTGCGAAACACGTCCGCGATTGTCGGGCCCCGGAGACCGGTCCGTCCGATTGGACGCTCATAACGTTTATTTCACTTTCACCATTTCTTCTTTGGCGTCCCCGACCGCTCGCCGTCGATCGGGCCACTTGTTAATGGATATTTTTTTTTTGGTCGGCACATTCGATAGAGCTATTTGCTGTGTCGACTTGAGTCAGGTTCTTTGATGGGTTTTTGTACGGGTCTACGAAACTGACCTCAGATGGTCACGATTTCATTATAGTGAATGATCGGTCGCGCATTGATCACTGCTACGTTCTTGTGTTGTAATTTACGAGAAGTTTACGTTTACGTATCAAGTAAAGAAATGCCACGTGTAGCGACTTGCGTTTTTCAGTTATTCAATGTTTTTTACTACTCATCTGATATTTCAGTAGGCTATACGCCAATGACAGAATGCTTCACTGCTTTACTCTGATGTAATTCTACCGTCTTACTTAATACTACGTTCACGACGACCGATAGTCTGGCCCCTTTTACTAAATTGAATGACATTTCAAAATGTGCGAAAATTCGTCTTGTTTATAAACTCTGTACCTAGGATTACCGTTACTGCCTTACTTTCGCATCTTATTATTTTGATGTTGTTGCTTTTTCGTTTTAATTTCTGATATGTATAAGATAACAAATTGTTGTTAAATATGTAATTATCTCAAATTCTTGTAACAGGTTGAGATACGTTAGCAGAAATATGTTTCATTACGACCGAATGTTGTAATTAGTAAACAGTTTTGTAGCGATCGTTATAAAGTGAGATTAGATCGACCGACAAATGCATTGTAAATTTAACGACGATTGTGAATTATACCTTCCTTTCCATTTGCACTCTGCGTGTAATTTTCTATTTCCCGTCATTAACGGTTAATTAGTTTTATAGTGATCGCGACGCTCTGCCGCTGTGTTAAGCAATCAAACTTTTAGTACTTAAAATGATTTTCTAAAGTTATTTTATTTTATCTTAGGTCTCGTGTAAGGTTCTATAGTTTTAGCCACTTTTAGAAATCGGCAAATCAGCGAGAGCATCATTCTTCATATTATCAATAAAGCTTCATATATTTTCGAGTTAATTAAATCCTAACATTTTTTATTAGCTATGAAACCCTTTTAGATTTCATTTAAACCTCCCTGTTTTGTAAAATAACTGGTCTAGTATATACAATATTACGTTTTTTTGCACCCACTACGTACGTGGGATACTTTTTGTATTACATTCATCAGAAAGACAATTGTGTGATATTTTAAGAGAACTTCTCTTATGTTTGACCTACTAAAATTTATGTTTGTCCAGTAGTATCCAGTGAAACGTTCCATTATCAGTTTGATAGATTCGATCAATCTCGTCGGCTTCGCGATAGGCGCTTGCCCAACGATCACGATTCTCTGACGGTTTGGATGGTTATCAGATACACATTCATCCGTACAATCTCGCAGTTTATTTGTAAAGCGGTCATCGGTTTAATATCGCAGTTTATCACTTTTCTAAACTGTAAATTGATTTCTCTTAGTTATTCAATTCCAATCGGAAGGCAAACTTTTTCTATTTGTTTCGACTAAGTATTTTGCTGCTTTGCGACACGTCATTTTAGTGACGTCACTTATTTTCACAAATGATTGTGCAAGTTTATGACGTAATACTACCAATGAATAATAGCTATATTTAAAGAGTGACAGCTAATTAAAATTCAATATACGAATTTTGATTCACTACCGATTACTTTTAACTTCAATAAGCTTCACAGAGATAAGCTGGCGGGTCTAACCAAAGTTTGATTAAAATAAAACCTGCTCTGTACACAGGCTTATTTGTTTTGTTTGTGTACAATTTTAAGTCTTCTATTTTCTAGTTTTTTATTGTTTAATGCAATGAATTGCATTAATAAATCTTAATGCGGTGAAAATGTTCCAAAAATATAGGTTTATGACGCATGGTTTCGTTAATCCAATTTTTTGGCAATTTAAAAGTCCTGAATAATGTGCGAAGTTGACGTGGTCTAAGAAGTTATGCTAAATCCGTTATCTTCGAAAATTTTGAACCTAAATATCTCGTGAACCGTTGATACCATAACAATAATGATATTTTTTTACAATTTCCTTGGTGGAACCAATTTCGTACAAGCTGTACCGTTTATGAATTATAGTGCATTAAAATTTACAGACGTTATTTTTTCCAAATTATTTCAACGGCAAATGTTCAACGGCAGTTTCAAACAAAGAATTAAATTTTCCATAATATTTTTAATAAACGCAATTTTTTAAAATTAAAAGATTACGAGAAGTAGTTCCAAACATTTAGAAAAAAATTGCCAAATGTCTCACTAATTATAAACCTTGGTTTGAAATACGTTATTATCAATTTTATTACCTTTAATTTTCTATAATTTTTATTACAAACTTTTTATATTCGATAAATATTTATTGACTTATTTGATAAGAATTATTTTTTGCAAACTGTGGCACACTGTTTTTGTAAACATCGAAAAGGCATTGATTATAAAAAAATTAAGGAAATATATTGTCCTATAGAAGATTTCTGTTAGAAATTTTAGATTTCATCAAAATTTTGCGAAATATATGGAAAAATTAATTTTTCTTAATTTTTATAACTCGTAAACGGTAGATTGTTCAGAAATATTTCCATGAAGAAAATTATAGAAAATAAATGCTCTATAAAAAATAAAGGAATAATTTTTGCGATAATATTAACGGTTTATGAGATAAATTAAGCAAAAATGACATAAACTTTTTAAACAAATTTACCAAACATTTCTTTGTTCGTACTTTAAAATACGTTACATTATTATATTAAATATATCATTTTTATTTCAAACTTTTTACGTCCTATTTAATGAAATATTTGACAAGAACTGTTTTCTTATTGCAATCTTCCACGCACTGTCTCTTGCATATATTTTACGAAATTGCATTTATGACCAAATTATAGAAATATACTGCCCTATAAAATTTGTGTGTGACATTTTAGCGTTTGGTCAGTATTTTGCGAAATGATTTGTAAAATCTAATTTTTGTAAACTTTAATTCACTGTAATTCGTGAATTAAAGTTGGTAGGTTTGTACGAAAATATTTCCATGAAGGAAATTATAGAAAATGCTGTATAAAAAATAAATGAATTATCTTTGTCGTAATACTAACAGTTTATGACATATTTAACTTTAAAGTTTTACAAAAATAGCATAACCTTTCGGACTGCGTCAACTTGGCAAATTACTCAAAACCTAATTCTTAACAGTACTGACCAATAATTTTTCTTAGTCTAACCATGAAAAAAAGTATAATTTTACTGTAAATTACTTGGTTTCTTTTGAACTGTTTTTAATTTTTCGTTTGCTTACGATATAAACATTAAAATTTTAAACACTAATGGAGTATGCACCTACGTACATTGGACGTGACTGCATTGTGAAATATAAATTCGAACTGACGAGTAAAAGTTATGTGGTTATTGATGTATTCTTTGGGGTGAAAAAACTCATCGGATAATCTCAAATAAAACATGTATCACTTTACATGATGTCACTTGTTATTACGAGATGTAATCATTTCATTACGTATGAAACAACACGTATACATTATTTTGCATCCAGAATGTTTTCATCTGGCTTGGTGATTTAATATAATTTGCATTGTCACGTGTTCGAACCAGTCCGAATGTAAGTAAGCTTAAATGGCTTATAACAGATAAACCATGACAATCGAATTATTGGCGGTAATTAGAGCCGAGTTCGGTGATGAGATTTTTATGTTTATAATAAAGAAAAATATTTTTGTTTTATATGAATTTCGGACGTGTTTTATGCTTGACCGCTTTTATGGTTTCAGCTTTAATATGTACTGTGCTGCAGCGACATGTTACACTGGCTACGTAATATAAGATAAAAGGATATAGCTAATTTTAGATAGCTGCCAGTAGCTCTGTACAAGTGATCTATTAATAACAATGCGATTGTACTTCCTTTTACGGCACAGAGGACCCTGAAAGCGACGGACAAGTATATAAGTGTTTGAGATGTGGTGCTGAATGTTACGAATCCCTCGGACAGCACATCGGAAATATATATGGAACTAATCATGATCATATATGATCGTTTGCACACATTATCGACTCTTATGGTTGACAAAGAATGAAAGTAATTTTTTTTCATTATTACACATTTATTAAACTGCACGTAGCTTTCTCAAACATTAGATGTTAATATTATTAAATATAAAGAACAAATCGTATGTCTATTCTTATTCAAACCTCGTAGGAAATGATATAATCATTTTAATATTCGTGTTTTGCGATCTATCGATTTTAAGGCAGCCAGTACCTAATGCTAGAATTTCGTAGAACCCTTACGCGACAGTGGAAAATAAAAAAATACTGCCTAAATCAGTTACAACGATAGTGGAACTTGCTAAAGTGATCGAATGTTTACTTAGAATGTTTCTTACTTATAATTAAAAAAACTTCAGAAAACTCTGTAATATACGTATATAATAAATGTGTACATTTAGAATCTGGAATGGCTTGCGTTCTGCTCCTAATGTTGTTCCTAATGTCGAGTTCAATGTGGGAATGTGAGTCGGAAATATTAGTCGCATAAATCAGGAAACTAGAAGCATTACTGGTAATTTTATTTTCGATCTTATGTTCGGGCATTAACCATGTTAGGTTGTGAACTGTCCGTGAAGATTGCGTTATACATAGAAGGCTTATACAGAACGACGAACAATAACGTGAGAAATGGGTTAGTTCACTTCGCCAGCTTAGAAGGGCCATTACATTGTTGTCATTGTGCAGAATAGTCTGGTTGTTCAGTAACAATAATTCGTAATGTTGTCCTCATATTTACCAGCAGATCGTCAAAGATGTTGTGCGGGGATAATATCACAGTATGGGTTGGAAAATGGGGATATTCGATTCGAAAACAAATAACTTTTTTAAATTAAGTTTTATTGACTTACTGCCGATTTAATATGAAATGAAATTGATTCGTTTTTTTTAATTTATTCGGTCGGTCGCCCGTTTTTATTCGTTTATTATTAAAATTTTATTACGTTTTGAAAACCTGATGTAAACAAAATAAAAAATATGTACAGTTCGCAATGTTTTCAATTGTGCTATTTTTTAGCATTCGTAGTAATGTATCACTACCTGGATGTACGCGATAACAATGCAAACACGGTCGAGTAATCAATCATAGTGGATGCGACGATCGGCTCGATCGGCATACGTTCACGTTCAGTTGACCGACTGTGAAATCGTATCATGTAATATCGCCTATTCATTACCATGAGTGTTCATTTAATAGAAATTCACTCGCTGACAAGCCGTATGTAAATGCAACTGCGTACGCTGTACACGGATACACAAATCATGAAAGTTAATAAATAGTGTTTTTTCAGTTTCATTAATTTATATATTATCATATTATTATTAGAAGTATGAACTAAATGTCATAAAACAACTATGGAAGAATACAATGAGGTATATAAACATATAATGAATAAGGCTTACCACAATGTAAATAATTGGTTATTGTTATAAGAATATGAACAACTTCCAGTTTTAGACTTCAAAGATTCTGAGAGTTAGCTGAGAGGGCAAGAGATAAGAAAAGGGGCGTGATATTAAAACTTAATGAGATATTTTGAGTTGGAAGGAATTTATAATGAGTGTATTTGTAATTCGTATGCAATGAACAAAATTAATAAAGCAAGTCATTATTTTGTCGCATATTATGAAACAAAAGATCTGATACATAGTTGAGTCAGTCGTATACCACAAGATTTCAACCAGCACTCTTTCAAATGTCGTACACAAGCTTTTGATGATTAGAGTTGGGAAAATTTGTACTGGTATAGTGTGATGACCCCAGTTATAGATTGGTATAATTATTTGTCGTAGAGATGTGTCCAACAGTTTGAATTCATAATTTGTTGTGCACTGATCTTTGACAAATGCTTATAGGTAGCATAAGAGAAATCGAATAAATTTTCTCGTATACCAGTGAAAACAAGGAATATTTAAAATTAGCACTCGGGAATGTTGACAAAATTGTATCACCGTCTATAGTGTTTTTTGTCTTACTAGGTAATTCAAAAATAATTTTCAAATATTTCAATGTTTTATTAGTATCTTTGTGATGACTCCAAATACTAACAATTTACTAATTAGTAACATATCGAATTCGGTCTCGAGTTTAATGTGTGGTGTGTTATCGGTGTAATCTTTATCAAATTGGTGTTGTTTTATCAACTCTTGGTCCTGAACTGTTTTCTTGATATCTGCTCATCATTCTCTTCCTAAATACATTATCTTATGCAAAATAAAATCCCGAGTATGTGTTGCTAAGTTGTAGAATAAGCTGTATTCACCTAGATGTATGAAAAGATAGACTTTATGAAATCCTTGGTCAATATGCATTACCATTTTTTTAAAAATTAATTTTTATCTTCTATAGATGAAGATAAATTTTGTAAATAGATGAAAAAATTTAAATCGAAACCATATGTAATATTAGTAAAAAGATACTCCTAATTTGTGTTTTTTAATGTCAGCGTGTTCCTTATCTACAGCGTAGTTTCATTTTAATCATATTTGTACCAGAAATACCTTATAAAAACGCATATTTAATTGCCTTCCGGCCACATAGTTTAAGAAGTACACACTGTGTATTACCATTCCATTATAGCATCATACCTTTACACTACCTGTTCCACAATCATCCTTACAGATACGACGCAAATAGTGCACATAGCATCTCGTCGCTTTAGTTCCGCCGCGCAGGTCCGATATCACCTTGCCCATACTCCGTATAGGCCGGTCTGGTGCGTAGGCTCACGCAGGCGATCAATGGGTCACCTTGACAGTAAAGCGAACCGCAACTTTTTATCTGCAACTCGAGGAATGCGGCGGCTTTCCGGTCGGAGAGTAGTCTTTTTACAAATAGGCAAAGGATTTTGGAATCTTCATTTTTTTTGGAAGATAACACTCGTAGTTGTTCAAAGGCTATGTTCTTCCTCGGAAGTTTAGTAGGCGGGTGCTTATTTTATTGTATGTAAACTAATTATAGTTTGAGGGGAAAGCTAGTTAATATAATTTTGACCGATTACGAGTAAAGTGTATTCATATTAAAACGTTGTTGACAGATGATATATTAATTCGTAAATTATAGAATTTTAATTATAGAAGTTAATGTGATAATTATTGATTATTTATTAATATGATTATTTTCCTGAATATTTTTAATTACAATTTAAATATTTAAAGAAGGTTACGTCGCGATGATGAGAGTAATTTTCAATAGCAGTGTAATAGAAGATAACAATTTGCCGAAAGACATTTATGATTCGTAGATAATCAAAAATTAATGTTACGGAATCCGAAATCCAATGGAAAGGAAGACTGAATATAACATTTCGTTAATCTTGTAGGACTACATTTTAAGAGTAACTGTAAGGCTTAGTGATCCTAATAGGCGTTAATTTTTCCTCAAAATAAGCGATTATTATTAATGTGTTAACTTACTTTTTAGTTAACTTTAAAATGTCTATTACTAACTTTGACCCACACCGCCTGGCGCGTGCGTGGAAAAGGAAATTTCTAGAGTAATTTTCAAATAATATTTTTAAAAATAAAGACGATTATTTGTAAGATTAAGATGAAATTATCCACTTACTATGTCAATATACAAACATATTTATGTTCACGTTCAACGCTACCGGGGTTTTAATTTTTCATCTTTTTAACACACAGGCTAACTGTATGCAACTTTTCACGGCGATCACTTAGATAGTCGAGGTGTGAATGTAAGACAAACAAATTAACAATTTTCCACATTCATAATATTGCTAAAATAAGATTTAAGTAGAATAAAGGGTATTTTAAAATTGGAAAATAACTAGGTCACATTTTCTGATCTATGATTTTAAGCAATTTATACATATAATGGAAATTGTAACAGAGTGAATTCTGTACATGAAAAATATTTTAAAAAGAGTGACTGATTCAGTCGTAATATTGCTAAAATAAGATTTCAGTAGAATAAAGGATATTTTTAAATTGGAAAATAACAAGGTCACGTTTTCTGATCTATGATTTTAAGCAATTTATACATATGATAAAATTGTCAAAGAGTGATTCAGTTCTTAGAATGATTGTAGAAACCAGAAAACCTGTTTTTAGAATTTTTATCTGGCTGTATATCTGTCTTTGTGTTAATTCGTTATCCAATCACGTGAAATCTACTGCACAGATTTTGACGAAATTCTGTATAACAGTTTATACTCTCGATAAACGTAGGATAATTTTTATTAGGATATTACAGATTAAAAAATACCTCGACTTGGTGAATATCACGATATTGGTACTGTCAACGCTATCTATTAGAGTCTTTTGTAAAGTTTATGATCATAGATATATTACGATTTATGGTACTGCCACAATTCATAGTATATATATTATGACCACCGTACCGGACCGTAGATATATTACGACCTATGGTGTGGCAAAGCCGTCTATCTGTTAGCATTTTTAGTAAAATTTATGTTCATAGAGTGCTAACAGAAAAAAAAAATTAAAAAACAAAAAATTCCTGAATATTTTTATAAAGAAATCCACACACAGCTAGTTATTTAATATACGAAGGACTCCGACTACTTGTTTATGACCCCTTCATTCGTTCATCTCATATTGTTTATATCCATAACATCTTTTTGGATATTTTTTTGAATTTGCATCTAATGATTGTGGATTTCTTGTCATTTTGAAATAATATGTCGAGAATACTTCTTTAAAATATCTTGTTGTATGTCAAAGTAAGACGGATAGACAAGAACTTAATAGCTGTTATAAATATATTAACCTCGTAGACAATCAATGCCCACGCAGACGGGAAACTGTCCTCGGCTCAATCTATGTCGATATGTAGGCCAAAGCTATGATCCAATTAATTAGTATCGTCCTGTCATAAACTACTTTGTACACTGTACTGACGCAACGTACGAGAATGTTTTACGGCGGTTCCTATCAGCGCCTCATTGTGAGCATTGTTAATGTCTATTGCTTACCGCTTAAGGAAAGCAATGCGATTGTTTTCCGACGCTGTGCATATTGAGGCCGATGGTGTGTTGTACATATGTGAAATCGTTTCATGTATACAAATATTACCTTAAATGGTAGCGAGTGAATAGGTCGATTGGTGTTTTTACCTTAACAGGTCTGTTACTACTGAAACGAAATTATAAACATGCTGTGTTAAATTAGTGATTAGTTCTTTTGGGACCAACTGTGGTGAAGTAGGCAATGCGCAATGATCATCTCGTAATAGCCATGTATATCCAGGGATAGGGTTTGGAGGTAACTATAGTCTGATCATAAGAATATTTACTTTTTTGTGATACTAAAAGTTTATTGTAAAACTACAGCGAACTGAAACAAAGTGCTAGCATTTAAAATAGCTATATATAATAATAATAAGCGAAGCTTAATTTGCCATAATTATCGACGTTAGTTCCAAATAAACCCTTAGACCTTAACAGCGCCCAAAGCTTTTTAATTATACAAATTATATTAGTATGAACTTTAAAATAAAACAGTGTCTTTCTTACTTATAACAGGAACATTTCTAAAAACCTTTTATTGAATATAACAAAATATTAATATATAATATACCTTTGATGCTCATTATAACATCTAAGTATAATACTTAGATGTACGTTTGGAGTCGAGACTTAAGTATGCCGCTATCATGGTCTGCTTGTTTTAGCCCATCTAGTATTTACAATGAAAGGACATCACATGACAGAACAAGGCCAGAAGGAGATTATATTAATACAGTCAGCCATGGTCAAAGCTATTGCAGTAGTTCTTACTTAAGCGGATGCTAGATGACTAAAAATAAATGGATTAAAATTGTCGAAGCGTCGCATAAATCGGAAAAAAGTCAGTTTTGTTGTTTGTATTTCTGGGTGCGAGCGAACAGGTACAGTCAGCAAAAGTAATGTTTGATATTAATAATTGTATTTGGATTTAGTATTTTGATAATCTGCCGTTTGGCTGTCGTAGTCTAAGAACGATTAACACAAAATAATCTTCATATGGCGATTTAATTAAATTTTCAAAGGAATTTTATTGATGTTTTAACACTCTCTCAAAATTATGACAAGTCCATTGATTTTGTAGTCAGTTAAGTTTATATTTGCTTTTCTGGAAGAACATCGACTCGACTGCTAAAATCGCAGGGAAAAGTAAATGATAATATATATATATATATATATATATATATATATATATATATATATATATATATATATATATATATATATATATAAATAAATTATAATTTCCTTTTCCCTGCAATTTTAGCATATCTTCAAAACTATGCTATCTAGAATTATCGTTAAAGTTTTTCTAGTCTGCGTAGGTTTCTAAAAACTTTGTTTTTTTCATATTTTAAGTTAAGTAGTTTTGGAAATAAGGGGATTAACATAATTATTTACATATTTTCCAGTATAGGTATCTCATAAAAATATGTATAATGTATCAGAAAGTATTTATGCTAGTGCTTTTACAGATACCTGATCTCTGAGTGAGTTATTTGAAAGCGAGAGTATTTTGTTAGCTGTTAAACAGTAACGTAAATGTCGGATTGGAGATAACAGAACACGCGTACAAGTCGCGATGATGGATGAACTTTGTATAGCCTCACCTCGCCCTGTGCGTTAGCAGCACAGCCAGGCGGCGCGTTACGTCATTTCCGCTAGTGGTTCTCCGCAGTTTTGCGCATTTTGTATCGCCCTTGCATACGCGTTCGGAAAGTCTTAATTTAAATGTTTTGAAAGTGGTTTAAGACAAATCCCTAGTAGTCAATATACTGAATAATACTAAAATTAAACTTGGAAACGACACGATTTTTCTGCTTAGTTTAATAAGGATTCATTGCACCAATATTATCGTTTCACACATTGTGTATATATTAGTGGTCACTCAGTGGAAGGAATTCAACTAATTTATTTAATTTTTAATTTTAAATGTTATTGAGGTTCTTTTGTCAAAGAGTGTACTTCTATAATCATTTGAAACTCCGAACTGAAATTACGGAATAGGATTTAATTTAAATGCTGAAATATACATAAGTACATAAGTATAATTAGTAGGTATAAACCTACTCACTTTGTTGAAAGCACTAATAGGCGAGAGTAAATGAATACAGATTGCCTTTTGCAAGAGGTTAATATGCATCTCTTGCAAAAAGAACATTTTACTAATATAAACAAAGAACACGAGATATCTTTTACATAAAATATAAAATAAACGCTTTTTTGAAAAAGGAACATTTGAAATCACACAAAATTAACAGCTCGTGAAGCAGTGAAAATTTTAAAATTCTTTGGCGATGTTCTTTACTCTGTACGACTGTTTGACCACAGATTATTGTGTTTGACATTGGCAGTGTGAACGTAAATAATTAATCTTTCCATGTATTTGTAATATATAATTGAATGTATATGTAACACATATTATATAGAAATTTTAGTTTTTCGCACTTCTCCATATAAATTTAACTGTGCCAAATCTCACACTCCTCCGTGCACGCAATGTGGTTAAAAAGGGATACAAAATTATCACTTCGCGTATTAATATATAGATAATTCATTTTGATGATTATAAACATGAGGAACTGTAAAGGTTAAGAACTTTATACGCATATGTATGTGTTACTTTTCTGGAAAGTAATTCGAATAGAAACATAAAAACGCGACATGAAATTTAAAAAATTTCGTCAAAATTTATATTTTCGATTACAGCAGAGTTAACCGGTATTGTTCGTATTTTATAGTGTTGATATATTTTATTCACAATCGGGTTAGCGACCAATCACTTAACTCTTTACTTTGTTATATTTATTTAGGAAAAAGTATCGAATCAAAAAAAATACAAAAATAGACTGCGATTTTAGGGTTTCAACAAAAAAAAAACAGTTAATTACATGTAAAATAGGGTTGCATAGTCGTTCGTAAAATATAAAACTACATTTATTTAATAAAATCTTAAGTCGTACTCATAAATGTTCTTAAAGGTCTATAGTCGACGTTGGATCTGTTTTTGCAATACGTCGTGTTACAACACACTATCATTTTAAATTAAACATTACAAAACATATTTTTATAATCAATATTAATTTATCTTAAGTACACTAGCAAGCTAAGTGCTCCAGCAATCACAAAATGTACGTTATTTCCTTGTACTAAAGATTTTCTTTGACAGTTCCAAAAGTAATGAAACTGAATGGCCCTGAATATTTTAGTTTTTAACAGTATTTTCTGAATTTTTCAGCTTTTCATAAAAATTTATAATCTATTTTCTGAATATGTTCAAGATTTTTATAGTCTTGGTTTCAGTCTATAACGTTTCAGTTTAATATTTCGTGAAAGGGGCTATAAAATGAAAACATGTATATATATATATATATATATATATATATATATATATATATATATATATATATATTCAATATTCAGAGATCTTTTTAAAGATACCTCACACCATCGGGTACGTTAACATTTTTTTTCATTCCCACTTTGTAATAAGGGAAAGTCTAAAACTACAGAAACTACAGGAGTGTGACAGACGGACGGACAAACACACGGATGTGACGAAAATGTAAGGGTCCCGTGTTTGAATACAGAACCACATAAATGACCCTATTGTTGAAATGCTACTACAGTCGGTTATAAAAAAATTGCTGCATCGGTATTAAACTTGTTTATATGCATAAAACTCCGATTAGGTGAAAAGTATGAAATGAAAAACCATGAGTTATGGAAAAAAACATTGTGTAAATTTTTTTCATCAATGAATCTTAATAAATTTCTTATTGGATTCAAAAATTTTAACTATTTTTACTAATATTATAAAATAAAAAAATATTAAAAAGTGGGTGAAATAAACAATATCTTGTTAACCAATTTATATTTGTATTTAATAAAGGAACAATTTTGAAAGAAATACAGTTATAAATACGCACAGTACCAAAAAAATTCAAAACTCTAGTCACTGAAAATTTAAAACTCTAGTCTTCCCCGGGAAATGTTTAATTTCTTCATATTTCTTTTGCCTGACTTTTCGTTATCTTATTCGTTGACTGAACGAAGTGTAATTATTAGAGTTCAAAATATCCTTACGAAATTTTATAATTGTGGTGACGCTGTCCGTCAGAGACTTTTATGTCGCAAACAAGTTCATCTTTAGACTTTCAATATGCAATCCAAAACTAAATATAGTACATATTTATAATTATAAATATTATTATAAAAATTTATGGTCGAAAAACGTGCGAGCTATTTTATTTGATTTGAATCGGGTTTTTTCGCGGTAATTATCTATTTAATGAGTAAACCTAGATATTATAAACTAAGTATTCACTATGTCCCGACGTTTCAGACTGGTTGCACAGCCTGTGGTCACGGGAAGACTCTTCCCGAAAAAACCCGATTCAAATCAAATAAAATATGTGGTCGAATTGCGAAAGTTTAAAAAAGTCTACGTGCGAGCTATGTCTCAAAAATTGCAGCATCTAGGAAGCTGTACTTGAGGAATAATGAACAACACAAGCAAAACACGTTTCTTCCTGTTTGTTGAAAATATACTAAATAAAATTTTTTTATTTATAAACACATTTACATGGTGATAAATAATGTTAATATTTCCATTAGTTTAATATAAACACCAACCTTAAATTTTTAAGTTTTAGTAAGTACCTAAATGTGGACAGAACCATACTACTACGAATTATCCTAGTTAATAAGTTATTATTGTGTATCGGTACATATATATCTACATAAAAAAGCCGAATGTTTGTCCATTACTTACTTAAAAGAGAAGATTCTTCCAGACGGGCATTGCGTGCACGAAACAAGATATAATTGAATGGTAGCTAGTTATTTCAGCATTTAGCATACCGGCATCTGTCGGTTGCGTGCGCGCGCGGTTCGGCTAGTGCGTGGGCGCGGCGCGACAGCGCGGTGCGGCACCACCTGCTCACCTCGCGCGCTGCATCGCGATTGCACCTTCGCGCTTATCGCGTCTTTCGAGCTCCTTTGTTCTGCCAGTTTCCTGCCCGCTTGTACAATTTCTTGTAATTTAGAAAGTCTGCAGTAAATATTATGAAAATTTAAGTTCAAATTTAGTTTTAATATAGTTCTGAAAAGCGCTTCAAAAACTTCTTTGTGATTAAGTTATGCGGTTGGATAATTGAGTACCATACATGTGTTTATAGTTTGTAAAAAAAGAAAACCAATTAGCCATAATCACTTTGTTACGATAAATCGATGTTACGAAGAAGCAATTTGTAAATTATGTATTTATTGACTTCATTCAGCACTTCGAAGTATATGACGACTTTAAGCGTTTATCGTCTCTTTAGCTCTAGCGAACAATATTAGAAAGGGCATACCGTGTCTTTAAATTCTTAATCCCTAAATTCAGATATAGTTCTAATGGTCTACAAACTATCGGAATTAAGAAAGGGTGTTGGGTTGAGATTCTTTTACCATACTCCCTATGTTCCCGTTATTGGCAAATGCTCAAGCTATGATGAGGAAACTGCATAAACTATTTACCACCTGCATAAACTACTTCCTCATCTCAGACCACTCTTCGTTTAACTAATTTAAATGTTTATTAAATTAAAGCGTAGCCGTACTTATTTTAGTGACAACATTCGAGAAGTTACGAGTGCAGTAACCAAAAATAACATCAGCTCTATGCATTTGCGAACAGATATCTGTTTCTTTAGGCATTGGTATCATTTGACTATTGAATATATTTGGCGTTAATTTTGTAGAAATACATTATTCATAATTAAATGAAACTACGTGATTTAGTATTATTTCTACTTTCTTTAAGGTCTTTACCACGACCTAGGTTTCGTTGTATTACATCTTCAGGTGGGTTATTAGCAAAGATTATTTTTATTAGCAAAGTGATCTTTGCTAATAGCCCACCTGAAGATGTTGTAATATAACGAAACCTAGGTCGTGGTAAAGAACTTAAAGAAAGTAGAAATAATACTATATCACGTAGTTTCATTTAATCATTTGACTAGATACATCTAGACACAGTTTAAGCAACAGTTAAGAACATCGTATAGATTGGTATCGCCAAACGATATAAGTACCCGACAAAAGGAATTCAAAGGCGAAATTTCTACAACAGGTGAAGATAAATGGAAGTTATTGTTATGAATCTAAAGTGAAGAGAGAATACGCAGAATGCGTATTTTGTATACATATTTGTATCATTTTTTTAAGAAAATTCGAGAAATTCTCCTGTTGTAGAAATATTCGCCACGACGACGATACGTCGGTTCATTACTCCAAACACCTAAAAATTCTTAAATACGTATAATTAACGAGTAGAAACTTGTGATTTTGAGGCACATATGAAAATTTAGGTTCAATTTTGAGTTATTCGTTTAGTGAGAGTAAAAGAGGCTTCCAAGAAGAAGAAGAAGAAGAGACGATTAAAGATTAGTGAATAGAGTCATTGAGGGATTTAAAAGTGTCTCGTTTGTAGTAGAGACTGCTTCGAAAATCAATAGCACATTAAGACACGTTACATCCTGTTTCATTTTTGAGAACTTTCAGTATTATCTCGTTAGCAAATATCGCTAATAATTGCTTATTGTGGCAAGTTTTCCTTATTCGCGCATTTCCGGTAAGTAACTCGATAAATAACCGACAGGTGTGTCATCGGTTATTGTAAAGAACGAAGAATGGTTCCCCTAATTATGGACGCACGAAGGTTGGCTTGAGTCATTTTAATCAAAATGCTTATAACGACGACGAAATAGTTTGTTGCGTGGTCAGCTACATTTCGCCAAGCCAGATGATTTACTGTCCACAAAGCTGTGCCCGATGTTACCGGATATTTACGTCATTGTGTTACAATACGCTATTTAATTTCTGTGCGTAATTGGACGTTAAATAGTAAGTGAGACGTTTACTTTCTGCACTGAAAATCTGAACATTTCGTAACTTTGTAATCGTAATTATAGTTTAATTATTTCATATTGACGACACATCTACACAAATTATATTTTATCTTTGAAATAACTGTATCTGTAATATAGTTTATTATACAATTGATGTGTAAGCCAATGGCAATATTTATAAATGAGTGCCAAACATATTTTCAGTGCTTTATAAGTTTTATATAACACCCATACTATGGCTATTACTGCAATAAAATATAGAACACATTTGATGAAAGTTATATGTATCCGATGGAAATGTTGGCCACGTTATCGTCGATAAAATGATATTCCCACGGAAAAATATGTACTGTCGTCGATGTCTAGCTTCAGGTCTCGACAATATTGCGCTTGAGTTATAGGTCGATATATGTTATGTATACAAAAATTGCTAAAAAGTAGTGTTTGAAGAACCGGCAAAATTAACGTTTTTATAACCACGAGTGATTTTGTCCGCATGTATATTATATATACATATACATATATATTATTGTAACAGTTATGTAATAGCTATTGTAATAATATAATCGTTTTTTTTCACAATAATTGTTTCAAACAATTTCTTGTCTTCATTGCTTGTTTAATTAATATAATTAGTATTATATTAATAACTTAAAAAAATATTAGACTTCTATGAATATTAGGTTTTGATATGCGCTTATCGTGGCTCTATATATACTTATCAGGCTATATATTCGTTATGTTGCAGTGTGGTAAAAAACTTAAATTGTCGGTTGGATATTTTATTTAGAACAATAACACTAAAACTAGAGTCTTGAAATCTTTGTTTATGCCTTTTGTATTTGTTTGTGAGCCTTTCGAAATTACACGTTAATTCAAAATAAAACCAGTAGGTTTTATCTCATTTCTGCACTGAGGGTTGGTAGTTTGTCGGAATTGCATACTGTTAAAACAAGCTGTCAACTTGATATTACGATTATATAAGGAATTTTATAATTTTATGTGCACTGTTTGAATATTAGAATAATTTACGTCATTCTACTGTATATATATGTAATGAGGTCGTTGCTTTTAAAGAATTGTTTATCTTGTGTACTCGTGGTACTGACGACTGTTCCGCCTTTTACTGATTATGCACTTAACATCAAACAATGGTAAAAAAATGTGCACTTTAAATAATACTTACGTTAAGACCTAATATTAAAGACTAGAATATTGCAAAGCAAAATGTTTGCGCGTTGAATTACCGAATTTTGGCCAACAATTGGTGCTTGCGTTTGAGTGAAAGGATTATTCATTGACAATTGAACGCGCGGGTACATCTAGTTGCTGCGTTGCAATAATGCAACTAATCTTACCGTTTTATTAAGAATATTATCTATTTTCGATACCTGATAGATACCCGACATCTTGTACAGATTAAATGATAGTCCAATTTATGAATAACATAGATAATATTAGTCAAATTATTTGTTAATAACAATTATTTATGATGGTGTTTAAATTTTTATTTTTATTTACATAGTCATGATACTTTACTTATTTGGTAATAGTTATAAGCTGCGTAAACCTCCATCATTAACAGGTACAGAGCAGCGAGTGAACTGTTTAAACTGTTACTAATTAAAATTATAAAAGAAAAGTAGCAAAAAAGTGTATTAAATGGAGATTTTTCTAATTTAACAGCATTTTCCACTTTGTTAGCGTGTCATATTGTACCAGAAAAGAAAATGTGATAAATTTAATTTCTTTCACTTGGCATTTAAGATTATTAGGATAAAATACTTGATAACTCCATGATCGCATCAGTCTGTGCGGGAAGTTA
The DNA here is from genome assembly GCA_039881145.1 of Druceiella hillmani. Classification (NCBI taxonomy): domain Eukaryota; kingdom Metazoa; phylum Arthropoda; class Insecta; order Lepidoptera; family Hepialidae; genus Druceiella; species Druceiella hillmani. The sequence goes on along the minus strand of JAYKKI010000008.1, from coordinate 39,183,454 downwards.
GTGGCCTTATTTAACATAATTTACATACAATTGACGCAATATGATTTGGGGAAATGTCTTGAATTAAATTTGTTTTAGAAGTGAAAATTCCCAGTTGAGGTTCTTCACTACCCTTTGTGTAATATTCTATAATAGATATTGATTATATGTTTGATATCAGAGAACAGATGGCTATGTCCACTATTAGGCAAGCATTAGTGAGCTATCAAATGCCTATTTGATTGTTCATATGATTACGTCCCTCGAGGGAGTAAAACAATTACAAAGAGAGGCGCGTTCCTGGCGGACAATGGAACGAGTCGGACCGGACGTGGGTGGGCTAGTCCGCCCAGGCGGCGGCCTCAGTCGCCCGCGTGGGCGCCGCCGAGTCAGTGTTCTCGCTCGCGACCGCAGACCTGCAAAAACTTATCGACGACTTGTCTTATAGTCACAAGCGATGTTAGTGGCTATCAGAGTAGTAAAGTTATTGGGCTCAATTTTGTATCTTTTTAAGAAGTACTATTCATATTTTCAAATTATTGTTTAACTTAATTTTCAAAATGAATTATTTTCTATATGTTTATATTCGATATAGATTTGGAATGAACATGCATGTACGCATTAGAGTGGATACGTTTATGAAATACTATTATGAAATACGTTTATGAATAATGTTCGTCCACTGTCGTTCGTCAAGGCTCATCATGTTTAGGTTCTACTCGCATGACAAACCGTGTGGAGAGTATAAATTATAATTATTCCATATTCCACTGTGCTATTGTCTATATTCTTATGGTTGATAGATTCATAATTTCCAGTGGAATATTTTTTCAACGTAACTTAAAAAAATTATTTGGCCTTTACAAAATACATATCCCCACTAGTACGCACTGTAGAATCAGATAATATTAGATACAATTTTTACGTTTAAACACAATAGGCTATGGCTCTAGGCAGTTCTTTCGCGTTTTGGTTCCAGCTTACATTCGATCATCAACGACGGAGCATGTATAGATCACACAATCACTCGCGAAACTTTGTTAACCAAAATTTTGCGGCCTTTATTCACATTAACAACAAGGGTTTCCTTAACTAGAGGTTAACTCATTAATGGATATTTTAGAAAGTCGTAAAGAAAAATTCTTACGTTTTTATGATTCCACGTATGTCATTTCAACTCGCGGCGTTTATTTCTAATCTGCTGTAATTGTGAGGAATGTCATCATTTAACTGCTGTACTAACTATTTGAGCTGAAGTTGGAAGGTCGTTTTCCGTATTTCCTGTTCGGTTTTAAAACTACGTTCAAAATGAATATGACCTGTGTAAAGCAGTGCTATTCCGGTTATAAAATAAAAATTCTCTAACAAGTGTAATATGTATTTTTATGGGTTTACGTCGATTTATAGTTCCACTCTGAGCCATTAATGCCGATATATTTGTACATAAACTTGTGTTGCGACATGTGAATAAATTCCAGTTATGTTAATTTGTAGGGAATATAAATTGAAAATGAATATATAAATACGCGCTACGAAGTTGCTCATTAGACCTACGTGCTCACGTTATAAATACGTGATTCAATTCATTCCACAAAATTTGTTATCGTTTTGCTGATTATGTATTGTTTTAAAAGTGTTGTACCGGTTCTACTATAATTTGCTATATATTTTATAACTCTAACTATTTCTAGGAGTTTGGGAAACCTTTAAGGATTCAATAAAAATGTTGGAAAAATTATAATAAAGCTATTTTTTCCAAAAAGGCCGGAAGGCCTTAGTTAAAATTTAGTTTAAATTAGTTTTTAAAAAAAATGTACAATACGAACGATACGCCATGCTATGATTGAAATTTCTATCGAAGATCTATTGATAGAGGTAACGTCATGAATAAGGATGGTAACGTCATAAATCATTGAAGTAGGGTAGAACCGTGTATCAGCAGGACATTCCATTGCCGATTACTTCCATTGTCGAAGTATGGGATGATAGATTTGATAAGCATTTCTCAAACACTTCAGTTTCCATAAATTCAATTAAATGATACACCAATTTTATTTATGCCATTTGCCAAAGAGTCGGGTCTACAGATCATTCTAAATCTTATTGTTAGTTGGTATTCTCTAGTAAATGATTTTGCTCGTAGTATGTCAGTCTTCAAAATTTTTTACATGTTTAAACTAAAGTTCACTTCTGTCGATTACCTTTAATCCTTGTTTGGCTGTAGAGATATATTATTTTTAAAAATTAGAACGCCTTTCAAATCTATACGTTTGTTACATTTTTAGTCTAAAAATATGACCATATTACTGAAGATAGCGTGTATCTTCACTGATTGTAACTTATAACTAAAATAGATGGAAGTTTATGATCGATACCATATGTACATACTTGCACTTCCTTATAATGTATTGGAACAATCCAAATAATCCAATCTACCTTCAAAACAGATTTAATTAATTCTCTATGCGTTGTCTAGGGCTACGCTCTAATATGCTGCTCAATCTCCTTTTTCCCAAATATAATATGCCTTCTCTGTCCAAACTACGAAAAGTTTTCTGTCAACTGGATCCAGAAATTTGCGCTTATTTAATGTTTTCAAGAGCCATCTAAGAAAATTCAACCCTTGACCCCTTATCTTGTTTTCTTTCCATGTCAATATATACATATTTTTTTGCCTTGTTCTGCTTTAATTGTGATTTTTGTTTCTTTTTTTCAATTGGGTTACTTATTTTATAAATTTTCAAAAACTAAAAGACTAAAAGAGATTGCACATATAGCAATAAGTCTACCAAATGTATATATTTATTTTGTCATATAAATACTTGGAATTGTTAATTTGAAAAGTCCACGTAAATGGTATGAAGAAAATTGTTTAGCTCTAAGTTGATACTAATTTACCTAATTGTCATATAGTTACAGTTAGCATCCTCTGACAAAATTAGTCACCATCAGCGTCTTCTGCAATTTTTAAAATCTATAAAAATATCGAATAAACAGTTTGCCTTAAATTTTGCCTAACTAGTGAATTTTTTTGTGCTGAATCACTGAAAATGTTGAAGAATACTTAGCGGTGAGTCAGGGCGAAGGGGCTGAATTTGCTACAAAAAGATCACCGCAAAGGCATGCTTGAACGAGCCATTACAAGCCTTATATTCATGATACGTATGATTAACGAAGAGAAGACGTGAGTTTATGACTTTAACATGCAAATTAGCCAACAAGCGTTGTTAAGGCGTTTCGTTAACAAGTAGAAACCAAAAAAAACATCAAAGCCTTTCGAATATTTAAGTCATGTTGACTGTGTTTTTTCGCTAACGTGGTATTGTCCAATCGAAATTACCTCCAGAGCTGAAGGACAAATAGCCAACAAACAGTTTTACCTGAAGCATTTGAGAGAATGTTTGCTAGAAAACATAGATTTTTGTAAGAATAATTCTTGGTGCAAAATACACTGCGATAAAGCACCCTTTCCCTCGTACGCGAATTTTTTCCAAAACCAGTGCTCTATTCAATCGTATCAAGCATCGAATTCGGCCATGATGATTTGGTTTTGTCTTCCAAATTTAAGTTACCATTTAGTGCAACACGTTTTGAGTTCATACCACGAAACAAAATTCGCAGAAGGAGCTGAAATCCATAACGGTATAGTGCCAAAAGAAATGTTGCGGTGATTATATTATTCGTTGGCAGATATGTATTTGGGTTCTATTAAATGAATATTTATTTCATAGAATGAATATTTAAATGTGTACATTAAAGTTTGCAATACATGTACAGGCAGTCCTCGAGTTACGTCGTTTTGACTTAAGTCGTTTCGTCTTATGTCAAGCAATATTTTAACATCATTCATCGAAATAGCGTCAATTGTTTCGATTTACGTGACGTTGTAGTCGTGTCAGGTTTGGAAAATATAAACTCCTTTGGTTCGGGTATCGGGTCTCGACGTGCGGTGAATCCTTCGTGTCAAAGAGCGTGCGCACCATATCACTGGTAGTATGCGATGGACGATCAAACGAGTTATAGTTTTCTTAATTTTCTTTGAGAGTTTCTGTTTGTTACTTGTTCAAAATTTATTGAAATTGAATTAGTACTATGCCATCTGGACCAAACAGTAATAGTAAAGTGCAGAAAAAAGTGAGAAAGACTATAACAATGGAGGTTAAATGTAAGATTTTAAAACTCAAAGATCGCGGTTTATTCACTTCGTTAATTGGACGTGAACTTAATTGATCGCGTACAACTGTACAGACAGTATTGAAAGATAAACTTCTTACAGCTTGACATTCCGTTTCTTTAAATAGCATCATATGTAAAAAAACGCATTAATTTCTGCGATGGTAAATGTTGACAAAATGTCAACGTTAACAACAAAATTGGTGATGTCTATAAATGTTATCGAGACCTTTATTATAGAAAAAAGAAAAAAAGAAACTAGAATTGATACGTTCTTCAAGCCAAAGGGCTAATTTATTGTGTTTTTTACCCTTATATATTTTTTTCTATTATGATAAAATCACTTAATCAAAAGCAATAATCTAAAATTATGTACCAAACATAATCATTATTTTAATAAATATATATTTTATGTACTTACTATTAGTAATATAGCATTTTTCTTTTATATTAATTGTAGATTTTTATTTTTAGTAAAAGCGTTGTAGAACTTAACTCTTGAATATTATATGGAATTGTATGAAGAAATATGTTACAACTTACATCGTTTAAATGCTTAATTACGTGGACTGCTACATTTAAAAAAAAAAAAGACTGTAAGCCCGTTATGAAAATACTTTATGTTGCATGTGGCTGCATAAATATGTTGCGGCCTTTCTGGCATATTTAATAATACTGAGACTTTGAGAAAGAATATTTTGAATAAATACTTTTAACACCACTAAGACTTTAAGAAAGAATATTTTAAATAAATACTTAGGGTTTTCTTAGACATCAATTAGAAGTTATTTATATTTTCTTAGAGAACAAATTAGTGTAATGTAGAACTTAGAAAGAAATTGAACATTTTTCTAAAATACATTGATGGCTAAAATAAAACAGTAAGTTATTGGCTGTTGTATCTTTTTTATTAGTATTGCAACTGCATTCCGAGTGACCCACAGTTTACGGAACTGTAGAAGGAGATGTTATAAGGTTAGGTTTCTTTTGACATTTTCTTTATCTTCGTGTAACTGGTATGCTTGCAGACCGAGAAAAAACATTCACTACCATTTCTTCTCGGGAGCGATTGAAATGGGACTAGATTTCATTAAGTTTTTTAGCAGGTTTCTCATAAGACAAGGCGTCTATCGTTCGTATATGGTCGTCCGGCTTTTGTCATTTTAAAAATAAGTTCAATTGATTTAAAGTGATGTTATAAAGGAAAAAAAGTTCAGTAAATGCTGCCGGCAGGTAATGACCAAATTTCAAGTCGAAAATTAACGTTAAATGGGTTGCACACTATTAAGATTTATTGATTATTGGCGACCAACCAAGAAACTTTCGTTTGTGTTTTATTAACTAGTCGATTGATAAAACTATATAGATTTACGAGACTTTTAGTTCTAATTTTACGTTTGGTATTCAGCTGTCATTTTTCGTTACAGCTGTCGTTTTTCGTCGACAGCTGTAATTGCCGGCTAGCAGAAGGCGTTTCTGTGTCAGTGACTTTACGTGCTTATCGGGGTAATTAGGACAAAGAGTTTTGTATTGATTTTAATATTGTCCGATGTTAGAAGTGGCGTCATGTTTATTTTCTCAAGTGGGAGACTCATTGTTTTAGGTGATGCCACGTTTGGCCTTCTTTCTGCTATTTTAAGAATAAAAATGAGGATAATGGATTTAAATTTCATATGGTATTTCTACTAACGCGGTATTTAATAACGAGATATTGTAAAGGTTTTTGGCATCCCGTAGTTTGTAGTACTTTGTAGCTATTTTTTGTTTTTTTTATCCATTCCTTTGTCTCTTTATCTGTCATACTTAACTATCTTTTAACATAACATAAACTGTTTAGACGATTATTATATACGTATACTTGATTTTTTTTAAAGGTCTGTACCATTTTTTATGAATATTAAGCTACCGTAAAGCAGAGAGATTTTGGAAAAAATGTTAACCTGAATTTTTTTCTTTATTACTTAGACAAAACGAAGAGTTTACGTACGGAACGCATCAGATTCATTATATTTTCGTTCTATCTCGGGAAGTAATTCATCATTAATTTTCAATATAAATTAATAGGTGATGTTTCCAAAAAAATAACATCAACAAATTCAGAAACTAGCATTTTCGGAAAATTTGCGATCAATTAATTTCAAGTACATATATTAACAACAACCGTTGGTTCCTTTTTTAAAACCAACTTATCCATCTACCATATTTTAGTTAAGAGTGCGAAAATAAGCTATAGTTACTTACGCAACTCTAGTTGAATATGTTTTATTAATCATTTACATTGGATGTTAAAACATTCGATGTAAATTCTTTGCTACTCCCAGAATACACTTTCACTAAATGCTACCTTTTACGTTCAGTACTTTAATAGGCGAGGATGCATGTAAACTGACGTGTTGATAGGCCGCAAACATTTATAAGAACTCGGGGTTTAAAACTTTCGGAAGGAATAGTACTTACCACCGTCGGTGCATTTATGTATGTTTCACTGGGAGTCTATACCACTGGTGCTACAAAGGATCTAACTAATTGTGTTAGTTTGTATAATGTGTGTGCAGAACAAGTGGTAAGTAAGATGCGATTGACATTAAATTGGCACCGCCCGAAGCAAGAAATACAAATAACAGCGTCGAAGATAGCGAATTCTGGTCACGTCCTGAATGTGTTAAGTCCGATCCGTGCCACATTGTATTTCAGTGCTTGTTTAATATATTTAAAATATACGTTTAATTTTCAAATAATAAATTTATCTACTAAAAGTTTAGTTTCAACGAAAGAGGTAGAAATTGGGAAACCAAATATGTTCATTCATGTTTGGTTCATTAATACGACTTGCTGTATTTCCATTCATGTAATTGGGTTAACTTCTGTTTTTAACGTCGTATTTTACATTTGTTTTTGTGTTTACGTGCCTCAGAATGAAAAAGGGAAATCCTTGTCGGATTACTTCGTTACCGGTCTGTCTAAGACTCTTTCTCGGAAACGGCTAGAGGTAGCAAGTTGATATTAATGTATAATTACAACTTAATAGTCCTGTAAATAATTCAGGCTTCTAGCACAATGCAATAAAATATATTCAAATATCCATATATTGATAATGATTCATTTAATCACTGACTCACTCATCAAACCTATAGTGTAGGTTCCGCTGACCCAGAATTTTGGAATTCAGCACAAAAAAAATGTCGTAGCACAAATAAAGGAAAAGAATCCGACATTTATTAATTTTTAATTCTGTTACAAACTTAATTCTTTGATTTTCCGGTATTTTTGATACAATGGTACGGAACCCTTAGGGCGGTAGTATTTTTCTCATTTGATAGTACGTTTGTCTCATTTCATAATATGGGCTAAACTTTAGGGACGTAATGGTAATGCCTACTGTAACCTTACCACGCAAAAGTGAGACCATTACTCGAATACATTTTGCCGTATCAGAACTTAATTTGCCATGAAGTTACGCAGAATTAATATAAAATATAATAATCAGAGTGATGCTGCAGTTTAATTTAATCTCGATACCCGTATCGCTATACGTCATCTAATCTAAACGAGACACATCGTTGTTAGGTCTTTAGATGACACATTGAGACGGGCATTTTGGATTTTCCAATAAGATTCTGTTTGAAGATAGTCTTATGACTAATAGAATTCAAAATTGAAGATGTCAAACTGAAATATCGTTTTTTTATAATATTGACTGATTCATGGATAATAATCTTGAGACAAATCGGAAACGTCGTCTGTAATCTTCTGTGTTGGAATTAACATTATTTATAGAATAAAAGATAAAATGATATGTAAATTATATGGATAAAGGAATGTACAATAGTTGTTAATACTTATAGAAAACAGAAATGACACACTTATTGAATGCTACAAAATTTCGTGGAAGTGCTTATTAGCATTTTCAAACATTATACATCCGTATGGATAAGATTTCCAGCTTTTCACGCAGGTTTAAAAAGTTGTTCAGGAAGACATTCTGCATGGATGGTAAGCGTTGTTCATTGTTGCAAGTACTGTGTGACCTTAAGGAAAAAAATTCAAATGAATAACCTTTATCGGATATTTATATTTTTATAACAAAATATGAAACAAAAAATGCCGTTAAACTTCTCGCTCTTATGGTTCAGGCATCTGGTAATATTCATAGTAGGTGCGAAACACGAAAATATTGCAAACTTTTTTATCATTGTTTAGCGGTATTGGTATAATATTTTCGAAAAATAGCTGGAGCTGTTTGCCGAAAGTGTTCTAAATCCACCATTTTTAAAAATATGAATTGTTTTATGTCTCGTAAACGGTGAGGTTTACAACAAAAAATATGAAAACTTTTTTACAGAGAATTAAATTCTCTACAGATCATTTCCATTTTATTCATACTATTCATTCATATATAATTAATATTTTTTAAAATTACAGCCTGTTAAAAGTTTGCTTTACAATAATCCAAAGAAAAGTGCACTGCTTACGTGCTCTGTTACTTGCCATATGCATATACTATTAGCTTTGTGTTCCTATTCCGTTTCATCTAAATAAGCGTTGATTGCGTCTGAATTCACTCGATTTGGTTACCGTATTGTTGTTGTGGTATTTTCTTTCAGTCGCTCTTTTTACTCTAGCATATTATTTACTGCAGAGTGACAAAATATCGACATTCCTCTTCAACCTTTGACCGCCGCCAACAAATATTTATTGACTTACGTAAATACATGTTCCGCCGGTGCGGCGTGTGCCTAGTGCGCATGCAAGGTCGCGCCCGCAGAGAAGATGCAATCACCCAATTAAAGTCGGCGCTTTCGTGAGGTGGCGCCGTCCGCGGCGCGCTCCACTTGCCATCTGGAGTGCGGCGGCGAATTGAACGCGGGTCATCCGCCCGTATTTAGCCCGCCTCGTCTCGCCCGTCTGGCCGCTCTCGCCGACGTGCGGACGCTTGCAGCGGTGCCTACTTGGCGAGCGGCTAGCTAGGCGAAGACGTTAAGGCAAATGCCGTCGTTAGACACAAAAAGCATTGTACTTTCCATTAACAATCATTGTTAAGGAGAGAAGATTTAATAGTTTTTTTTTTCATTTTTAGAGTGCCGTTCCAACAAACATTCACGGTAAGATTCTGGCGGCACGTAATTATCGATTTCAATTGATTTAATGCTTGGAAGGAGATTTGCCGGAATTGGTCTATAAACTTTTCACACTGTACTGCTGAAATTGTAATATGTGGCTGAAAATATTGTTTGAACAATAGTTGGTATTTTGTTGCAATTTAGTATATTGGTGAAAATATTTTATGACAATAGTTTGCCCGTTTTTATATCGTAGTTACTATTCTGGATTGTTTTATTGTAATTATTGTTACTATCTTGTTAACTACGTGTTTTGACCCTGTCGTGTTTATTATAATTATTTTTACTATCATGGTAACTACGTGTTTTGACCCTGTCGTGTTTATTATAATTATTGTTACTATCATGGTAACTACGTGTTTTGACCCTGTCGTGTTTATTATAATTATTGATACTATCATGGTAACTACGTGTTTTAACACTGTCGTGTTTATTATAATTATTGTTACTATCATGGTAACTACGTGTTTAGCCCTGTCGTGTTTATTATAATTATTGTTACTATCATGGTAACTACATATTTTGACCCTGTCGTGTTTATAATAATTATTGTTACTATAATGGTAACTACGTATTTTGACCCTGTCGTGTTTATTATAATTATTGTTACTATCATGGTAACTACGTGTTTTAACCCTGTCGTGTTTATTATAATTATTGTTACTATAATGGTAACTACGTATTTTGACCCTGTCGTGTTTATTATAATTATTGTTACTATCATGGTAACTACGTGTTTGGCCCTGTCGTGTTTATTATAATTATTGTTACTATCATGGTCACTACGTGTTTGGCCCTGTCTTGTGTTGTGTAAACTTAGCCTTATTACCATATTTATTAGTGTTCTGTACCCCTTTTTAAATAACTTCTGTACTTTTGTACTTTTCTGCCACTGAAACTATTGTCGTCCTAATGTATCAACAACATCATGTGAGCTATATTTCATTTATTCCTAATTAAAATTATTGTGCACTCATCGTTTAATTTATTGTTATGTATGTTTAGGACATCATATAATATGCATATTTTGAAGTAAATAATTGATGTTTTTATTTTATATTGTTCTGTTTATTATCTAATACTGCTTGTTATATTTAACTATTCATTACCAAGTAATAAAATCTTCACATGCTTTATTATTTTTACTTTATTTTTTTTATTGATCCATAGCTTTTTTTTTAATTATTCATGGTTATTTTAATTTTTACCATATGTACTAAGTGCATGACCGACAAACATTAAACCAAACCTATTGCCAAACAATTATACAAACACAATTTAAAAAATACGAAAATGAAGAATCCATGGTGTAAAATTAATAAAATATTAATAATTCAATATTGAACTCTATTTTTGTATAAAACCTCATAAATAAAAAGTTTCAAATAAAAATAAAAAAATTGGTTTGTATATGTATATTATTTCTCACAGTATATTTTTTTAATCATACTTTGTTCAAATGGATTAATCACGATCGCTCGGATAATCTTTTAATTACCGTATAAATTTTGAAATATGAGGAAAATGTAAGAACACAAATTTATTTCTCGTAACATTTTCTTAGTCATTCATTGTTTCGAGCAATCGATTCTTAGTTGTAAGAATCGCTCCGTATGAATACTTCATTTTAAAGTCCCTAAACAGGGCTATATAATCAGAGTGGCTTAGTGTGATAATACCAATAAGTGACAATTATTTTATTATTACTTTTTGTATATTGTGCTACAGAAACATTGAACTTTTAGTTCTTTCCATTAATCTATATTTATTGTGTAGTACCGTTTGATTTTTCCCATTAGTTCTTTCCATTAATCTGTATGTATTTACGACGGTCGTGAATCTAGTGGTCACCGTCTACACAACCTCGTCTCCACCCATCTTGCGAGCATTTAAAATGTGATTCTTACGAGATAAAGTATCAAAATGTGAAACAAATTTCAGAAAATATTCGGACGAGACTTACCGAAATTATGAAAGTGGTAACTAGAATTTCATTTATTCTATACTAAAATTCGCGGCAGCGTACACTTGCATTTTATTACCCCATCTTGCGAGCACTCAAAATGTGATTCTTACGAGATAAAGTATCAGAATGTGAAACAAATTTCAGAAAATATTTGGTCGGGACTTATCGAAATTATGAAAGTGGTAACTAGAATTTAATTTATTCTATACTAAAATTCGCGCCAGCATACACTTACATTTTATTACCCCATCTTGCGAGCACTCAAAATGGGATTCTTACGAGATAAAGTATCAGAATGTGAAACAAATTTCAGAAAATATTAGGTCGAGACTTATCGAAATTATGAAAGTGATAATTAGAATTTCATTTATTCTGTACTATAATTCGCGATATTTTATCTACACTTACTAATTAATTATGAACAATATGAGTCTAATTAATAAATATGAGTTATTAAATAATATGAGTCTAATTAATTATGAACATGCAAAAATTATAATATTTAGTATAGGTTATTGAAATTAATTATAGACTATTAACATTTTCCGTAGAATAAAATTAAAAATATCGCCCGTTCCGCCCGTCGTAATCCTATAATATACGTATAACATACACGTAATTGTGGCTCTCTGCACGCTGCCTATTTTACCTTGGAGATGGCTTAAAGGTTTAGACTGATATAAATAGATGCTCTCTAATCCAATATTCATATTTTATCCTCGCTTCTACCTCTGTAAGTAGATTCTGGTTTAATCATGTTATTTGTGCTATCAGTGAAAAATGTGGCTGTGGTGTCGTTGGGTTGAAAATGGTTTGTGTTTAGGGTTCCGTACCTCAAACTGAATAACGTAACCTTTGTAATATCACTTGCGTTTCTGTCTGTCAGTCCTTCTGTCACAGCTGATTTTCGAAGAAAATATGCGACGTAAAAACGTAATACGTAGTTTTAACGCATATATTTTGCATTAGCTGACTTTTTAAAAATATTCATATCAAAATTAAATAGGAAGTAAACAAAGTACAAAACATTTTTTATAAATATTACATATCATTTGAGAGGAGTTCTGGGTTATGAGGAATATAAAAATATTTTTTCGTAATTTCAAATACTGACTAGATGTTTACAAGAAAACTATAGTAATTATTTTAAATCTTATGATTTTTCAAATATGCACATTGTTTTACGCATGTGACAGATACAGTAGACAATATATTTATATAAGACATTATATATTAGTTACTCTTAAATGTATATAAGTGCTTAAATGTGTATGAAACCTTTGCAATTCTACTTATACTTGGCAGGTTTTTTTCATGACTTTATTTAGCTAAAATAAGCCACATAAAATTAAGAATCTACTAAGTTTTTTTTGTCTAAGAAAATAATAATTTTAACTTTTGGAATTATACGAATTTATAACTAGAATAAAGTATACTTAGATTTATATTTCGAAACTACATCAGTAGTTAGACGTTACTAACACTTGCTAGACGTTACATTATTGATTGAGGAATGCAGTAATGTTTTACATTATATCTTGTGACATACTTACTTCTTACGATAGTTACTTCTTTAAGGTATTGTTTCACTGTAACATATTTTATTTTTGAAGTAAAACTTCTTTACGCACGCTTGACTTGGGGAGTAAGCTGGTGAATGCGTGACGAGAGCGTTACGAAAGTGTGATCGGGGGAGGCGAACGGAAGTTGAGAGGGAGATATAAGTTAGTGAAGACAGAAAGGGAAAGAGTCACGTTTCGTATATTAATGTAGGGACAAAATCTTTCTCTCTTTCTCTCATAGCCAGTGCATGAAATATATATATACGAGTTTGCTAGCGTTACGCGAAAGGTGATTTTTTGATTATTTTGTAATTTCATTTCGTTCTTAAACAATTTTATAAATTATTATTTTGTTCAATACATTAAATATTCTACGTTTAAAGTGAATAAAATTGTAAATTCATTTTAAAGTTCATATTTTGTGAATTTGAAGTTTTACTTTAGTCGCGTGGTCTAAAGCACACTCGTTTTTTTTAGTTATACTTATTACTAAATTTAATAACCATACTATTTTCCTGATAATGCTTTTTGGAAAATCCCCTTTCGTCATCTTTTAAAATATGACGATATAAAAAGCATTGTTAGCGATTTATTAGGTTCACAAACAATTAGTATTTCGCGGTCGGACCGCCGCGCCAATGGGAACTTGGTCGTTAGCCAAATTATTACAATATAAGTTTGTGGCACTAAAACCAATAGCAGCTGCTAGTAATTAAAATGTTTAAAGGCAGCCACTGTTTGTATGAAAAGAAAGAAAGTACTGTAAAAATCACCAAGGAGTAGAAAGCATTTAGATGAATATAAATTTATGCTATAGAAGTAATATTATGGAGAAAGTTGTTTTACTCATAGGGTATAAAGTTGGGCTATTTGTTTTTAAATATATCTATAGATTGATACGTGAAGAGAAAACTTTGTATCCTTTTTTAAGCATATTTCGTGCACGGATGAGTATGAGATTTGTCATAGTTAAAGTTTATATAGAGAAGGAGTGTAGAAAGCTAAATTGTATAGTTAATATATGTTACAAATACATTAAATTATATACGACAAATACATTAAAATATTGATTGTTTAGTTCAACAACAAAAGGTTCATTGTTTACGTTCATAATGTTAGTGTCAAAAACATAATAGCCTAGAGTATAACTCTTTGATAAAAGAACCTCAATAACGTTCAAACTTAATAATTTAATGAATTATGGTCGAATTTTGACCACTGGATGACCACTAGTCTACTTAAATTTGTGTATTTAAATGTATGAATCCCTTCTATGGAAGACGTTATAAATAGTGGTGTTAAAGACGGTTTATGAGTAATCTTCACGTATTACTTGAATTTGTGTTGATGGTTTTCAGTGCTCCTTAATTGAAAAGATGAAGCCTATTTTATGGTTCGACATCATTGACAAAAAATTGTCTGTCACAACTTTACACTAAAATCAGTTGACACAAGACTCAAGTAGATTTAGCAATGTCTGTAGATAAGTCAAAATGTAATCGGAGAACATTAAAAAAATATTTTCACTTGAGAGTTGGCGACAGGACGTGGGTGTAAATTAAACGATACAGTATTGAAATACAGCGTTTTTTAAATGAATCAAGTTTGGAGGGTGATAAATGACTTCAAGATGGTATGTACATTTTGTTTCTGAAAATATTTAACGGAATAATTTTGAAATAATTGATAAACATCTAGATTTTTTTGGAGATTATTAACCGAGTGTTTTGCTTTTTATATTGATGTAAAATGAAAAACGCGATATTAACATCACGTCAATCTATCTCCAATACTATTTTATTCGGAGAGTTGATTATTTTTTACTGTAATTGAATAAAATTATTCACAATTAAATGAAACTACGTGATATAGTTTTATTTCTACTTTCTTTAAGTTCTTCACCCCGACCTAGCTGTAATATCTGCAGGTGGGCTATTAGCAAAGATCTTTGCTAATAGCCCACCTAAAGATGTTGTAATACAACGAAACCTAGGTCGTGGTAAAGAACTTAAAGAAAGTAGAAATAATACTACATCACGTAGGTTCATTTAATTGGGTATTTGACTAAATTTTTTTTATTTCATTAATCATAATTTCAAGGTACAAGCCGATGAAGAGTGAATTTTTTTTTAATAATCTTAAAAAATGACCAAGTTATGAAAGTTTAAATTTAAACTTTAGACAAGGATGGCAATACTGCGTTGTGAGGTCATTTTTAATATTGAAAATTATGTTCTACAAGAGGAAAAGAGACAGGGATATACCCAACTCTATCCATATCTTCAAATTTAGAAGCCTATAACTGGCTTATTTTTCAATAAATTTTTGAATTTTTTTCAAGACTGGTTTGTAATTAACTTATATTTCATAATATTGTACGAAAAATATTAATATTTAGAATGAGTTAACTACCGTATCGTGAATAATGAATTTTTACAAAATTAACGCCAAATATATTCAATATTTGAATAAAATTAACTAAAAAAGTGCATTTGGATCATGACACATTTAACTATATTTTACTTAGTCCCAGTAACCAGACACGTATACAGCAGTGCGTAACAATCGACGCAGTGACGTCGCTAATGATTCAGCGTGTAGTCGATGGTTCTGCTTGACAAGTCGGATTATAATCGCTGCAGCGCTAAGCAACCCGGCGCGGCCTCTGTTTCAGGATCATGGTCAACGACCACGCGGCCGCTTCCACCATAATTACTGTCGTTGACCGTGCCTAATGACACTTGGCCCATAGATCGGCGTTTTTGTGCCGAGACCGCGGAATCGTAAGTTTTTCGTTTCGTGCTTAAGCAACGAATTTTTAAATGCCGCCGTTGACACTCCGCCAAAATGAATATTTTACATCTCCAATGCGCGGCCGCATTTAAATGCCGGATTTAGTACGAAATATTTGCAGAATGTTGTCGTTACATGCAATGTCTCTTTAATTTTTGACTGGTCCTTGGCCCAGTTTAGTGTCTCGTTGATTCGCATAGACAATGCGATTTTGATTACAAGCGTTTTAGGAAACCGGAGATATGCTGGTTGCCTTAAGATTTGGGATTTATATTTTGTTTTTGATGAATATTTTTCTAACGTTAGTAGTAAGCGGGAGATCAACCTACTTATAATGATCTTTGTAATATTATCTATTTTATTTGGTGGAATATAAACTAAATTAATCAGGAGAATTATTCCATATGTTTTAAAGTATTGATTTTGAAGTAATATTTGAGAAATTGAACATCTCACTTTAGTCTCTGTCCATTCTTTCTTTCATTAGTCTGTCAAGTCTATCTTCCTAAAGATCATGGGACGTATAGAACTGAATTGGGACATAATCATACTTAGAAATAACTTACATGACATGAAGTATAAAAAGTTTAATTTGCATTTTTAGAAATAACTGGAGGAGTGAACTGGATAAGTATTTTTTTTGTTTTCAACTCTATCCAGGGGTACTAAACGAAAGTTGGTAATATGAGTAACCCAAAAAAATTACATTCTATTTTATATAATTTTTTTTTAAATTGTTTTAGAAACGTATTCATTGTTGCATGCCAGTTTATGCATTGAAGCAGTAGCAAGAAAAATCTGAAAAAAGGCTGGAATAAATATGAAGGACTCTATATGCAACTAGAATTTGATTCCTTTTTGCCCGTTTTTTGTTATACAGGTATTCATTGTAGTGTTTATTTACAAAAAATTCTTGTACACTTTATGCTATTAATGACATCGTAAACGTTGATTATAAAGTTAACATTTTTCACAACGCGAAATCTGTACGGTTTTATCAATGTCAGAAAATGAAATTGAATTAATGGGAAAATATAACTTTATCAAAAGCAATCAATTGATATCGAGATGTTACTTTTCATTTGATGTCTTTCTTGTTTTCTACAGAACTGCTTTCAGACTTTTCTGGCGTTAAAAATGAAAAGTTAGATGGAATTGTTGTGTTTTATTTATTTTATTTCATAACTAGAATGTTTCTATGTAGTATTTGTTTTTGCAATTCAAAGTCGTGGTAGCATTGCAATTCAAAGTCGTATATTATTATTAAGTCTAATGGAAAACATAGAAGTTTTGTTGGAAAAACTGGTACAATAAATGTTTGTATTATGCTGATTATACAAATAGAAAAGTTGCTTCGCTAACATAGTTTTGATGTAATTCTGCAAGTGGTTTCGTAATTTTGAATTATGCTACCGGAGAATTATTCCAGGTAGGTAGGTGATTAACACCTTTTTTTTGGTGATATTTGGAATTTTCTTTCAAGTTTGATCTGATCTGCCAATTCTTATCAGCGTCAGGCACTCAATTTAGTGTCTTAATTTTTTTCGGTCAAAAGTACCGTGTTGTTAGTTCTTTAATTGACCCTAAACTTACATAGTGTGGTTTTTAACATTTCCAAAATTTAAAAAGAGATTTAATAACATTCTTTGATATTTTACAAAATAAATCTTTTCGGTCCCTTTTTGGTGTTCCAATTGTGAATTTCATTACATGATATATAACAATGAATCATATTGCGGGTTCATACGCAGGAACAATGTATATTAGGCGGAATTTAAGAGCTATTATTTTCCTAAGTTTGATGATACGCCGGTATTTACGCCTAAACAAAAATGCTTAAAAAGTTTTCATATAACTTGTAAAGATTTGAATGTTAGTACGGGTCGCATTTCAGTCTCAAAAAAATCAAAACTGAACGACACAAGAGCCAGACACAAAGCACCATGGGAGGAAGAAGTTGTCAATGTTTTTTATTACAAGAGCGAACAATATTCAACAAGTAAATGTGGTGAGAACGTTAGAGGTGTTGTAATACGGATAAATTGTTGATTTGAATAAATTGGTGTGTAAGTAGGTGGGCAAACATTTTTATTCTAAATTTTTTTAATTGTAACGTTTTTATTATAATTTTTTTAAATTGCAACGTTGATGTTATAGTTAAACCACCGTAAGTTTATATTTTTACTGCACATGGAAGGGACAAGTGTTTTAGCGACAGAGAAAATGCTGATTGGTTTAATGCCGTATTTCATATTATTTATCATAATTTTAATTATTATAGTGGCATTTTATATTCGAATTTACGATTTTTGGATAAACATTGCTTGTATAAAATGCATATTTATTATTTTAGGGTATCGAAATTGGAACTTAGATTCTATGATGGAGCAAACAGTAAAACGTTTTTAATTATTATATAAATATAGATAAAAGGAAGATTAACAGGCAGTTGTTTAATTAGAAGAGTATTTTTATATTTATTTCATGGTTCCTTTCCTTATTGTTTCTTTTTCGGCTGTAATTCACCATAAAATAGTTGACATATTTGAATAGCAATTAAGAAATAGCTTGTTTAAATTCCACTGCAACTAGGAAATAGATATTTCTATGTTATGTTTATTTCCTTTTGAAAAAGTCCTATAAATAAAGATCCTTCAAATCCGTGTTGACAGTGTGTCTTAACTGCCATTCGGGTTAATTCTGTCGATAGCAATATAAAGTAAACAGTGCATCCATCTTTGCTGGTTAGCTGCTAAGTTGGGATTTAAGTGTATGTGTGGTATATGGGATACTGATCATGCAATGCAGTGAGGATTGAAAGTTAAGTCTGATTTTATCTCATATGGTATTATTAGTCGATGAAAGAAATTGGGAACGACTTCGGCTAGACAGTTGAGTGCATTGATGTTACGGATTTTTTTTTGGAAGTAAGCGATAGGCGCCCCTTACGAGTTAATGACGCGGCGTAACAGTCGAGCTGCTAGTGTGCCTGGTTAAATTTTAATAATTGGCCGCGCAACGTGTTATTAAGCTCGATGTGCAGCCATCGCGGTCAGCGCACCGTAACGATCTACTGTTTGGCCATTATCTGAAACGAACAGCCCCGATTGCGCGCCGCTCGGTAGTTTCGCGAACTGAACGCGCCCGCGACTCGTGTGGGGATAGCGGTGCTTTGGGCAGCGAATCATGTCTCTGCCTCATTATAGCACATTGGCTACTGAACGTGAGTAGTTTTTGCTTTATATTATAGGAAACAAAATAAACGGTAATGTAAATTATATGGTACGCGCAGTCTATTTCATTCGGTTACTGGGGCAAGGTGAATTAGATTTAAATCTACGCTACAATTCAATAAATTGACTATCTATCTGATAAGATTCAATTAAAGACATTTTTCGACGTTACTCGCCGACATGTAAATTATAAACATTAAAATATAGGCCAATTTATTATATAATGAGTGCAGCTAACGGCCAAGCTAATTACGCATTGTGAGTTGTAGTAGTAAGTCACCTTTATCCTTAAGCTTTTATGTATCTCTTGTTGTACATTCCTCCTCGTTAGTTGAAAACCACACATTGGAATGCAATAGATCTGATTGAATTTCACTCGCGATAATTACTTCTCAATACGTACGAATTTGATAACATTGAAGATGTTAGCGAATTAAGTTTGTTATCAAATTTCACTACAGGCGTCACAATGTACGTGGGTCCTTTTCAGCAGTGCTAAATTTTGAAGCAATTTGTAGTGTTTCACAATCATAGGTTTTAATAAAAAAACAATGATTTTAAGATGAATTATTTTTATTCTTCGTTTGAAATAAACTGAGTATTCAATTTATAGTTAAACTTTGTAACTTTAGTCATAACCGGGCAAGTATTTCTTTCGTATGACATGTGTCTTTTTAACTCGATGGTCATTTATTTTTTTATCACATGTATTACTGACAAATTATTAAACATCATCCTCGTTCGGACTAATGATAGTGTTCACCGTTGCTTACCTTCGAGTATACGTCGTTCTCAAGTACATTGCTTAATCATTAAACGAAACTGATTTTAGCTTTTTTTTGTCAGAATTGCCTTTAATGTCACTACGCAAGGTTGTCATATATTGTTTGTAGCAATCATTAATTTATTTGATTTATCTAACCAGTTTACCTTCAGAGGAAATATGAATTCCGCCCGCCAAAGCAGAGTAAATTCGCAAGACTACACACATCGTCGTTATCTTTGCATTTCACTGACAGGACTTCCTGTGTATCGTTTCTTTTCTCTTTAAGTAAATATTTTTGTATATTTTATTCACTTAGTGGTATTCTATTCTTTGTTTTATTTACTCAGTCAGTTTTTTAAGGTTCCGCAGCCAAATGGCAAAAATGGAACTCTTATAATTTCATCCTGTCCGTCTGTCCGCCTATCAGCAATTTTACTCGCAAATTATTAGCACTATAAATATGACATTTCAATGACAGGTGGTGTTTTCTATGAAATACTTTACATGTAACTGAGGGTTGAAAAAAAATCCAGTCCACGTAGGCGTGTGGGGTATTGTAAGATAGGTCTTAAAATTATATAGAGGTTGCGATATAACTTATTTATTTAAGTTGGTAGCTGGTGAGATGTGCGCTTTTAAAGTCTTAAAAAGTGTGTCTCCGTCCTCCTCTAACTATTTAACTAACTTAATTTTTTTTAAAAATTACTTTAAGTTCTGAAAAAATTAAATTAGTAGAACTTAAAATAAACTCTCCACAAAAATTGGTCGAATAAGATACGTTGTGTTGTTTTTGAGATATGGGATATTGTCAGTACCGACCGCAACAATAACTTTTTCCACAGTGTCTTTGAGAAATACAAATTTATAAGTTTAATATTGTTTGGTGCTACGGAACCCTTCGTGCGTGAGTCCGACTCGCACTTGGCGGTTTTTTATGGTTTAAGTTGTCTGTTTATGCGTTAATGTCGCAGCATTTTGTTTTTCATGTGGGTAGAATAATGCTGAGGGCTTGCCAGTCATTGTTTATTATTATTTAATCCAAGTTTTATTACTAACGTGTTTCTGATAAAGTAATATTGAATAATAGAAGCAATTTTCGTGAATTTTTAATACCTTGATGGGTGAAATGAACTTTAATTATTAGTCATTTTGTTAACAATTAGGAAAAATACGACACTGAACATATGATTTATCACCAGACGAAAGCAGTGGTAACGTGATAAGAAAAATGCGTATTGCATTTGTTAATTCCTGCATGTCACATCACTAACATTTATGATTTACATTATAGTTTAATCACTATTACCAAAGTTTATTTATTTAAGATAACTAATGTTCACACGCAAAAAACATATGAATATATATGAATATATGATAGCCGAGCTAATAAATTCATGTATACTACACAAAAAAGCATATTCTGCTTTTCTCACTTCTGAACGATGCGAATTTATACTAAATGTCTCAGATCAGATTAAACTTGAAAGAAAACTCCGAATATCACCAAAAATATAGTGTTAATCACCTAGCGAGAAAAATTCTTCGGTAGCAGAATTCAAACTTACGAAATCACTTGTAGAGTTAAGTCAAAACTATGTTAGCGAAGCAACTTTTCTATCTGGACGTAATCAGCATGACGCAAACATTTATTGAACCAGTTTTTCTAACAAAACCTCCATGTTTTCCATTAGACTTAATATTAATATACGACTTTGGATTGAATGTTATGACTAAATTTCATTCATTTTTAAATTTAACAAAAGTTCTTAATATACAATATTGAAACGTGTTCTAGGTAAAGGACATAATAGCAATTTAACCGTAACATAGTGGCCTCTTAAAATTGCAAACACGAAAACTAGATCGGTGCGGTGCTAGTTCGTTATTATATTAGTAGTTAGTTTCGACATTGAGTAAAAATAAATTATGATTGATCGTTGAAACTTGATAAAATATACAACACTAGCGTCTCGTGGGCGAGTGGATCGGTGCCTTTTCCGCCCACGAAATTTTAGGCCGCCTCTTCTATATAAAAGAATCGAGCGGTCGAAGTAAAAACACCGAAACGAACGTGACGGTGTTGACACACTTATGGACTATCGAAATCTTTCAAGATTATACCTGGCTTACGTCTATTTTCGTTTTATGCGCTTCCGTCGCCCCGCGCTATAAAGTGCATCAAATAGAGCGGATGTTAGGCGGGTCGCCTGGTTGGTGTAGGTTGTGCGCTTTCGCCATTATCGTGTTCCACTATCCTATATTATGCTAGACTGGCGTTACGATCTGCAAATCCTATTTTCGTAACCGTTTACCGCGATCGAAATCCATAAACTAACGGCGCCTGAAACTCGTATTTATTCGAGCATTTTCATGAAAATTTCGAACGACTTGTGTGCTGCGTGCTTATATGTCGCGCAGAGCTATTTTTGTAAATTCATTTCATAATGTCTGGCATGCATTTAGTAATGAGATTGTAAACATAAAATAGTTGACAAACTACGTATATATTCTTTGTGCCATTTGGCAAACAGTTATTATAGAACCCTGTATTTCTCTATTCCATCATTTATTTATCAATAGTCATGGCATTTTCAAATATCTAATTTACATTTTACCTTTTTGTCATCATTATTACAGTTTTTTCGATATCTAATTTTAATTGAATTTTCCATCGCATAAACTCCTTTCAGAGTTATTGTAACTTTATCGTTCCAATGTTCAGTTTTATTTGATTCATAGTTTAAACATGACCACGGTGCGTTACTCACGTCAAAGCGAACTAATTACTTTACAAGCTTGTTTGCTGTAAATATTGTCATTATAAACGTAACACTGAGTTTTGAATGTCTTTGAGCTCGAAATACGATTTGTGTGCGTTGTTACACGATCCATTGTTTTGATATAACGAGGTGCGATTATAAGGTGCGTCTGCTGCCCACTCGCGTCGCCACCTCCATTATATACAAATCGTCCAGTGTCGCGGCGCATTCCTGCCGCCGCCGCGACGTGCCGGTTTGTTCGAACATCGCCTTGTACGGGCGGCGAATGCGTTATGGGTGTTGAGCGCCGCCCCCCACTGTCACTGCCCTCTTGCGTTCGTCGCCAATTAGCAATTTTTATTTCTGCTTATAACTATAACTCGCGTTATGTATTTATTAGGGATGTACCCAGTAGGTCTCAGGCCGATTAGACGACTATCGAGTCATTCGAACTGTAGTCTGCAATATCAGTTGTGGGTTCAACAAATTGACATTAGCCAAAATTAACGCAACATTTTTTACCTTCGTTTGGAAGTTTGGTTATGTTAAGTAATGTACATTTACTTTTTATGTTTATAATTTAATTTTCCTGCTTTTTTTAAATTTTAAGTTTATATTTTGTATAATTTCAAAAGTAATAGAGGAATTTATATAAAATATGTTTTTTAAATCGATTGTTTTGATTTTAATTGTTTTTGGGATTCCGTACCTCAAAAGGAAAAAGGAATCCTTATAGAATCACTTCGTTCGACAGACGGTCAACGAAGTGATGTCTGTCTCTTTGTCTATGTGTCTCTTTGTCTATCAAGTCTATCTGTCTCTTTGTCTATCAAGACCCTTTTTCTCAGGAACGCGTGGAGGAAGCAAGTTGAAATGCATACCAAAACTTATGTCTATGGTCCGTTGGAGCTGTAAAATCAAGCTTCTAACTCAACGCAATAAAAACAACTAAAACACGGCCATTTATACCGCATATATTGATACTCGCGAATAAATCAAAACTTACAGAGTACTTCTCGTTGACTTAAAATCATGAAATTTAGCAAGAAGCAAGGTGTCGGCACAAGTAGAGGAAAAATCCTAATATCGTTAATTTGTAGTTATGCAACATAAAAAACTATTTTTTTAAATATGCACCTGTGAAAGATTGTATTATGTACCATTATTTTTTTTTACAAAACGCCTAAATGTGTACGGAACCCTTATAGTGCGAGTTCCACTCGTGCTTGACAGGTTTTTTAATTTTTTTTGTTGAATCTTAGCTATTGAAAAACTAAAAGAATACGTACAAGATCGTTCATCGAGTGATGAGTAATATGTTATTTTTTATTATCGTGTAAACATAGACCTGCAATCTCCCAATGCATATTTACAAAAGTAGTGTATGAAGAACAAAAGGGCATGTCTAATTAGGTCTAGCGTGATTAGCTGGTTATATTAGAATTTGATTATATGTAACCAATTTAGTACTATGTGCAGTATATTACTTCCCATTTCGTATTATATACATATTTATAGCCGTTTAACAATTCATTAGGTCTGATTGATCCTCATAGCACGCAAGCAAATAAAAAAAACATATGTAATATTAGCTAACATGATCCGGGAATGGCTGGCTATACACATTTCATTCATATGTGAAGTGAGAATGGATTTCTGTCGATGTGTGTTATCTGTAAAGTGCTAGCTTACGTCAAGTTTTTTGAAACGATCCTGCGATTTATTAAAATAAAAAGGATTTAAATTTAGTGATTCTCTTCGTTTATAGGTATTAAAATGTGTAGGATCTTAAAAATACCGCTCTCCAGGCTCTGTCACATAGTGCGCCATTTAAAAGCGCATGAAGTAATTTTGTATTTTTTTAATTTGAGTTCATAATATGATAACAATGTTACCTTTTTGGAATCTGTGTGAATTGTAAATGTTTTTGAAATAAAGTTCCACAAGTTGCCATACATTTTTTACACTCGCATTGTTCAAAAATTACTTTTCATGTTTTGTAACTATAAAAATGCACATGTTTCAGAAGAAGAATAACATTTTAATTAGGAAGACGAATGTTCTCTTAAAGACCTTGGACAATAAAACAAAATAGTAATAATACCTAATAAAAAAACATTAGCCTAGGATAATAAAATTTAATGTTTCATATGTGTAATAACCCCTCTATCACCGATATTTCGTTGGTCCACTTCTTACGGGATACTCTGTATATCTAAAAGTCGGAAGAAATGCCCGCTGTATATAGTTACGTAAAGTAAGATCGCGGTGTGTAGGTTTAAATAAGTGGGTTAATTTAATATTTTCTTTGTTTTAAATGACTCGCTAAATATGTATGATGGACACTGTGTAATTAAAGCGTGGTTGCTTTCACTGCTACAAATTAGCCGCAGCCAGCGTGCGGAGTGGCCCACTTGACGGACGCCATTCTGTTTGAATGGTGTATTAGGAATCGTTGTGCGTTTCGTGTATTTGATTAATTAGTGTTTTTTTTAAATATTTGGGTTGATAGCGGACGAGTGAATACGTGCAAGGTATATTATAGCTTAAAATTGAGACACTGGTTAGACTATGTTGAGTCGACAAGTTTAATCAATGTTTAGTTTTTTGTTTCGTGTCTGTTTATATTTTTTATGTGTATTTATCAATGTGCCCGTACATTTCTTATATAAATAATTTATTAAGAAATTCTTTATTATTGTGTTAAGGCGTTCTTTATGTTTGGAGATGTGTTTTGTTGTATAGACTATCAATAAGTGTTTGCTGACGTTGGGATAATTTGTGCAAAATAATTTGCTTTCTTTAAATCATTCATTTTATCGGTGTTTTAATCAATAGCTAGTTGTCAGTTCATCGTGCCTAACCGTATGTATGTATGTCCGCGATCATCTCAGAAGTTATTAGACCGATTTGGTTGAAGATTTTTGTTTTTTGTAAAACACTGTACCGTGGTGGTGCCAATATAAAGGTACATAAAGTGAATGTTGGACAGAAACTATTAATACTATAATTTTAGTTTAACGATACGACAAACGATCGCGTCTATTTTTATTTTTAATTTTTTTTTTGCTAGTTGTACACAATAAAAAGAAAATTATTGAAATATTGTAATATTCATAAATTTCTGTAAGCGAAAAACAAAATAAAGAAATGTAATATATTTCTAGTTTTGTTACATGTCGTTTATGCTATCTTGACATAAGACACTAAATACACTTTTTATTATTAATTTCTATTTTGTGTAAAGATTTTGGTTACACTTGCGTGCATTGCATCTAATCAAATGCGAAAACATGCGATCGTTTGCTATGCTAAGTCCATTTAATTAAATGTGACAGATTGCGTTTATTGTTTTTCGAAATTGTATTTTTATATAGAGGAAGTATGAACAATAGGTATATTTAGTCCCTAAGTTCATTCATTAACATGTTCAGAAAACAGAAGTTGGTTTAATTTTTTTCGGTTTTATTTCCGTTACTTATATCACTGTTTGTAAATGGATCGTTTATTAAAGTAAGAAACAAAATCCTTAATGATAGATCTGTTTTACTTTTGTTACAGTCGAAGCAGCGAGCTTCTGTGAAATGGCTGCTGTCGAAGGCGTTCAACAACAGGGTTCCAGAGAACTTGTTGGAGCCCTTTTATCGGGATCATGAGGTTTGTAACTACGATATAATTCTACCTCCTTTTCAAACGGCATAGTCCTACCTTCGTATCAAATTTGAAAATATGGTTACTTTGAATCTGTTAGTATTCTTGTATGCAGATTATTTATTTTGAAGGCAAAGTAGATTTTAATAGGGGTCGGGATCTTGGATAGAAGGGTGGGGATATAAGTTAAATAGATGTGGAGATCAATTCAATGGAGAATTATTATAGTTTTATGTTTACTTCGATTAATTCGATGTAGATTATTATAGTTTTTTGTTTACATCTATGTTGAATGTGAAACGTAAGTTTAATTAGAGGATAGTTAAGTTTTATAAGAGTTATAGATTTATGTTTTGCTTTACCTTTATTAAGTATGTACTGGAACGATTTTATTAATTTGGCAATGACGCAACAACTTCGGCTCGTCTATAAGTAAATAAACTGGTAGTCGCAACAGTACGCTGGTAAATGAAAATAAAGTTGTATTCTATCGTATCCATAAAATGGTACTAAGTACAAAATATGTAAAAATCCAATCCGATCAACGTGTTTACCAAATTCAAAACTTGCGCTCAATCGGGGTTTGTTGACGTAGTTGATGGAGGCTACCCCCAGAGTTTATCGACACGCGTATGCTTTGTGGTGTATACATGTATTGTAAAATATGGAAAGGTATTATTGATCGGGGCAAAGATGTGTTATTGACTGCTATTTGGGACGTGAAATAGATAAAGTACATTTTGCTTGTATATTAAAACTATATTTACCACCACAGTGGGATTTAGATTTTATTCTACTTCTACGTACGTTTAATACAGCTGCCGTTGATATTGGATGAATTAGATCCATTAAAACTAATATTAGCCATATCATCGAGACGATACAATTGTTGAGTTTAGTCTTTAGAAACTGAAAAAAAAATTATCGAACCCAAGCAACGTGTCATCAGTTTACTCCAACTTAGCGCGATTTTACGTTATCGATGCCTTTTCCATTTCGATGAGAGTCGGTTCTAAGATATTGAAAGATAACTATAAACTTAGGTGACATGTTTTACACACACACACACGATGTCCGGGAATAAGTGCCGGACAAAGAAAGACGCTATTCGTATATAGAAATCTAATATCCGGACAAAGAAAGACGCTATTCGGTATAAAGGAATAAATTGTAGGAAAAAACACGCCCTTTTTCTAATTGAGTGCAAACAAATATTACATTCAACTCTTTTTAACACATCCTATACTTGCCTGGAGTACGGTACTTACCCGGGCAGCAAGATGACAAATAATTATGGATATTATTATTATTTTTTTTTAAATTTTATTTTAACTATAATCTAAAACTATTTTTCGGTCAACGAATAACGTCTTTCTTTGTCCGACACTTATTCCCGGACACCGCGTGTTAACAACTTTTGCCTCCCTGGTTCCTACTTGTTTTCTGCGTTCTGAGTCTTTACGCGCCTCGTCATCGCCATTAACAATGCAAGTACTTGTGCGGTTAGGTAATGCGAGTGTGTTTACTTTATGATATCGCCCCGTTTCGTATCGTCGGTCGAAGGCGTATCGTCTTGCGGTACCTACAGACTATCAATAGTTAGCTAAACAGTTGAACGCCGCTTCTGAGAATATCTTTCGATTTTGCGCATGTAATAATGCGAATTGTCTTTGCATTTTAGGCGGACAATTCACGCATAGATGGCTTTCGCTTGTAAATGCTAACGTGAAAATATGGCTATTTTGTTAAGATGAAGATGTCAAATAAAGTGGTTACGTTTTATATACTAATTGGCGTACAACCAATAAGGCGATGGAATCTAAATCACGCAACAGCAAGGGAAAGGGACGGGGTTTACATTGGCGCTATCGTGAACCCCTTTCATTTTCCTTCATTGACGCAAAATTTCACTACGGTTCTTGGCTTTCTCGAGGAGTTTATTCCAATTTCTTGCCTTCAGCGCGCTGAAATCTTTCTGAAGGAAATTAATAAATCTAAACTTTCATCTGGCTTTTATGTGAATCGTTTGCCAGGAATATTATTTGTTTTGTATTGCTTCGTCCATCAGCATTACACGGCCAACCCTTTTTATTCTTTGAATTTTGATCAATTTCACAATTTCCAATCCCCTAAATGCTCGGTAGAATTATTAATTGGTTCGTCTTTGCCGTGCTTTCGTTATCTGCGTTCAAACAAAGAAGCTTCTCATCGTTTTTCATTCACGAAATATATTTTATTTAAACTTTCGATGATAATATACAT
Organism: Druceiella hillmani; assembly: GCA_039881145.1. NCBI lineage: Eukaryota > Metazoa > Arthropoda > Insecta > Lepidoptera > Hepialidae > Druceiella > Druceiella hillmani. Next base: position 39,155,190 of record JAYKKI010000008.1, on the reverse strand, counting down.
AAAATTCAACATAATACATGGAAGTTATTCACACCGCGCCAACGGTTGATTAAACAACTTGTGACAAACTGCGTGGAAGTCATTTTGAATTTGCGTTACGCGTGAGCAAACCGGGTAATGTAGCTAGCTAGTAACAAGACATAATAAAGGATGTATTGCACAACGCATGTCAAAGTTGCTAGTGTATAGAGGTCTTATTTTTTTATTAATGACGTAAATCTTTAGATATTGTATCATTATACTTAAGCTAAACATGTATTATTGCCGTGTAGCATAATGGGCACAAGCAAAATTTGGACAAGCATAATATGAAGGTTTTAATAAATTTTTAAACCATTTTTTACTGTATATATATATATATATATATATATATATATATATATATATATATATATATATATATATATATCTTTTAACAGTATACAATGGTATGATGATGATGTATTAGAAAATCTAGAGGAAAAGTAACGATTGAGTTAGGAAAATTGTGAATTTATTTCGAAGGGATTCCCTTTATCTATGTTACCAGAGCATTAATGATTTTTTTTTATAAAATTACCGTTCCATATTGTCGATATAGCTTTTATTTATTTATTTACTTTAATGTATCTAATCTGGCGATTTACGGGTACGAGAGCAACCTCTTATAGCCGACCATAACGCCAGTCCAGCCCCGTTCGATGAAGGGCCGGGAATCGAACCCGGATCCCCACGGTGCGCCGCATCGCAGAGGACGCCTTGTAATCAATCCAATACACCACGGTGACGACTTTTATTTGTAATAGAATAATTATTAACACAAATGTTTATCTTTTTGACATTGGAAAGGTGGGTGATCATAAATATATTGTTTTGGAGAAATCTCCAATATATGTTGATCTTAATGTGCATATTGTGCAGGGTAATGCACCTCAAAGTTCCAAGCTACACTACCCTACACTTTCTGAAGCGGTTCGCAGCCTTTTTGATACACTCCCACCCATTTCCTTAGATTTACCGATTGCTGAAAGTTGACTTTCAGCATCGGAAAGAAAAAACGACGAAGTTTCGATTATAAATGATTACAAATTTTGAAGTTTGTATCTGTAGTATTTGACACCAAAAATCATCCATTTTTCATCTCATTCTGTCACTCACTCAATGACAGATCATCAAAACCTAAATGTTATTTACAGAAGAGCTAGAAACTTGAAATTCATATATACGTAGTGTTTGGATACCAATGTAGGGAAAACTCTGAAATCCAGAAATCCTTGGCTAGAAACAAAAATAAGGTTAATCTTAACTTACATCAAGTTATCAAGCTTTTATATCTTGTAGGATTTTACGGCTCTGTAAATATATTGTAACAACAGCTGATGTTCTAAAAACTATTTAATAAATTAAAAAAAAAACAGATATACTTGGAATCATGTATTCGCTTAGTTTTTCTATTCGACATGTGTGATGCTGATTCTTTTTAAAACTCGCCTTGGTGTTGTTTTATATTACTTCAAATAGTCGATGTCTTTATGTACATCAATTCTCTTGTTATTTCAATGTTTTATAACAACAAAAGCAATTTGATTTTAAAAACTAACACTTTTGTTTTGAAAACAGATATTGTTTTCTTGTTTTCTAGATGCAAAGCTTTAACTCAAGTCATCTACACTTCTCTAGCCAAACTTGGCTGTTTTTATCTAACTCCTTTTTATGGCTAACATTTTCAAACGAAATATGGCCCTTTTTAGAGTATTTTTTTTCGTAAGTTTGTTTTTGCTATTTTTCGAATAGACAGAGCATAGAAACATCTTTGTTCTAAAGCATAGACTATAGGTTTTAAAAGGTTAAAGATTCTTGTAGTAGGTTCATTCGTAATGAAGAATTGGTAGTAGTAGTAATATAAATTAATTTGGTGCTCATTTTGATTTTGAACGCGGTGTCGGCGTCTATTATAATTAAATAATTATGCATAGTAATTGAATAATTGCCTGTCTAATTTGATAAAAGCCCGCCATTACAATGGGCGGAGATGTGATTGCGTCTCATTTACTAATAGGCGCGCCAATTAATTCGAGATCGCAACGTGTGAATGTGCGGACGGTTAAGTGTGCATTGGTGAATAGCGAAGAAGAGAATCTGTGCATTGTTCAAAGTAGATTTTTTTAATAGGATAAATTGTATTATTAATATTAATATACTAATATTAATTATAATTATATATTTACTAATATTAATTATAATATTGTTAATTGAAAGTTATTATAATTTTTTGAATTGAAAAACCTGAAAAATTGTTTGATTTATTGGGTCGTAAGCGGAGTTCTAAATTCAAAACTGAGGCTTGTTGAAAATATTTAATTTTCGAAGTTTTGTACGTAATTGAAAATTAACACAGACGACAATTTTCAAATCATAATTATCTTTTGATCATCCTCATACACAGTGTAATTGTGTATTCATTGAATTTATATAGAAAATATAATGTATAGAGATTTGTTTAGAAAGTTAAGGAGTCAAAAAAATTCAAAATGGTCGATGATTCATCATACAAAAGTGTCTATCGACTTTTAAAGAAATTTTCCTTTGAAACAGAGTTAGGAGTTTTGCCAATAAAATCACATTTAGTAAGTAGGTTTAAACTCAAATTGCATGTTACAATAACGTCATATTAAATAGACCTGTCTTTAGGGCTCTAAAAGTTGTCGTCAATGTGTAATTGGTATATCTTCATTACAACTGTCTCTTGTATTTTATTTGAGTCTATCTCTTTCTTGTTAGTCTGTATGTGAGTGAGCATTACCCGGAGCCACTTTTTTGTTCATTTAATAAAAGTATAGTGTTTATTTCATGTGACGTCACTGGCGTGATAAATGAATAAGATTTTCAGTACTATCTGTCCGTAATTTAAATCTATAATATCAAAAATAGTATCAGTTAATAAGTCAAGAGACCAAGTTAGTCCAAGCAGCTTTGACACGTATAGATAGATAATTGTAACAAGAGACCAAGTTAGTCCAAGCAACTTTGACACGTATAGATAGATAATTGTAACAAGAGACCAAGTTAGTCCAAGCAACTTTGACACGTATAGATAGATAATTGTAACAAGAGACCAAATTAGTCCAAGCAACTTTGACACGTATAGATAGATAATTGTAACAAGAGACCAAGTTAGTCCAAGCAACTTTGACACGTATAGATAGATAATTGTAACAAGAGACCAAGTTAGTCCAAGCAACTTTGACACGTATAGATAGATAATTGTAACAAGAGACCAAGTTAGTCCAAGCAACTTTGACACGTATAGATAGATAATTGTAACAAGAGACCAAGTTAGTCCAAGCAACTTTGACACGTATAGATAGATAATTGTAACAAGAGACCAAGTTAGTCCAAGCAACTTTGACACGTATAGATAGATAATTGTAACAAGAGACCAAGTTAGTCCAAGCAACTTTGACACGTATAGATAGATAAGATTTTCAGTACTATCTGTCGGTAATTTAAATCTATTTCAAAAATAGTATCAGTTAATAAGTCAAGAGACCAAGTTAGTCCAAGCAGCTTTGATACGTATAGATAGATAATTGTAACAATCTCGTACACGCAGAAAGGCACTTTGTACGAAGTTTTGACACTGCCTTCACACCAAAAACGTGGCTTGATTATTTATTGCTTCTTGGAACGAGGACATGAACACATTCTTCCGCATAAGGCAAATCGTGGCGTTAGCGAGTGCGGTGTGGGCAGTGTTTATCATTGTGTGTTTAAATTTGGCATACCAACGAAGTTACCTATTCATTTTTGTGGAAATATAAACTGGGACGAAATTTTGATCGAAACTCGCCGAGATCGAAATATCATTTTCGTTTAATAAAAACTATTGAAGGAAATAAAATGTAGATGTAAATATTCAAGAAAACTGTTATGTTACCATATTATTACAGCTGTCGTCTTGAAAAGTGACAATTCTTATCGTCGTCTTGTCGTCTTGAAAAGTGACAGTTCTTATTGAATATGTAATAATTCGAATATGGAATAATTTTTCCTAAACTTGTATTAAATATGACTTCAAAAAATCAAATATATTTAAATAAAATCGAAGTAAAGTTATGATAGTATGTATGCGATTCGTCTATGTAATAATAATTTAAATTCTGCTTTGTGGGCATATGACTGCAGGCCGTTTAAATATATATAGACCTTTCCCAAGCGTGGGCAATCCTGACTGCGCGAAGTAAAATAAACCTAAAGGTACGAAACAATGAAAACCGGCCTGACTGGATTGGGTCTCGTCGCAGACCGCGTCTGCTTTCGTGGCAAAGTTTCGCCCTGCGCGAAGAATAAACATCTTGGCAAACTTTTGCATATGTTGCTATGTGTTTAACTGTGATCAAGTTTTATCGTTCGATTTTAAAATTGTAATAGCTCGTAAGGCAATAATTATTGTTAATTGCTCGAGCGTCGGTAAAGTTGTCGCTTCAGACTGTTGCGTCGTGTTTCGATCAACGCCTTCACTGGTGGCTAATGTGCAGAGTTATTTCTCCTTGAATACTTATCTTTCACTATTACCTCATTTCGGATAGTTAATTTCTATATCAGATGAATTCTATGTTAGTGATTCCTCCTTAATTACTTATCTTTCACTATTACCTCGTTTCGGATAATTAATTTCTATATCAGATGAATTCTATATCAGTTATTCCTCCTTAATTACTTATTTTTAACTATTACCTCATTTCGGATAGTTAATTTCTATATCAGATGAATTCTTTTCCTATTACCTATATCAGTTATTCCTCCTTAATTACTTATCTTTCACTATTACCTCATTTCGGATAATTGATTTCTATATCAGATGAATTCTATATCAGTTATTCCGCCTTAATTACTTATCTTTCACTATTACCTCATTTCGGATAGTTAATTTCTATATCAGATGAATTCTATATCAGTTATTCCTCCTTAATTATTTATCTTTCATTATTACCTCATTTTGGATAGGTAATTTCTATATCGGATAGTTAATTTTATATCTTTTTATGAAAATAACGAAGTTCGGATTGAATATCGAAAAAATACTGAAATTGTTGAAAAAAACCAAAACGTGCATGCCGGAAGTGGTCTGATGTGAACATCTCTGATGTCTCAAAAATTTGCGCCCTGTAAAAAAAAGCGAAAACGTAAATGAAAATATATATCGATCTTATTGTTTGATTCCAATATATGTCAACACTAGTTGGCCCGTGCGAATAATTCACAAGTCACCGAATGGTAATATAATGTGGAAATAAATAAATAAAGGGTATTTTATTTAATTAAACCGTTTATATATAGTAGGCTCGTGCATCGAGGATTACGTGCCCTGTTTGAAGTAAAATTGTTTTATTTGTCATAAATCTTTAGTAATATGAACTTTCTAGCTCGATAAATAATTAATAATATCTAAAATAATAAAGTAAGGGGAAAATATATATTTAGTTAAACAGATTGTCAATAGATGGCGTTGTTTACAATATAAACCCCTTTGATAAATAATATAAAGAGATTTAAGAAATTAAAATATTTAATTAAAAATTAATTTTGAATTGTTTCTTTATTTTTCGTCATTAACTGTGAAAGTAATCTTCAAAATGATAGCTCAGTCATTGGTTTTGATAAGTATTAAGGGAGATACGGCGTACCGACAAAAATACCTTTGAGAAATAATATATAGAGATTAAAAATAAAACGTGTGCTTAAAATTTTAAAAAAATATTCTGATAAATAGAAACTAGTTTTGGACGTCGAGTTACATTGGGTACCAGCACGACGCATATGAGGTACCATAAATAATATCTTATAATAAGCAAACTGTGGGGAAAATTTGCAATTTATTTCGATATATTTTTTTCAGGTAGAAAACGGAAATAAACATTATAAGTTAAGACCTTAGAATTTGTTAAGACCTTTACATTACGCATTAGTCCACAATTAAATGTAAATACGTGATGTAGTATTATTTCTACTTTATTTAAGTTCTTTACCACGACCTAGGTTTCGATGTATTACAAACCTTCAGGTGGGCTATTAGCAAAGATTAGCTTTGAAATACTCAAAAAGATTATCTTTGAAGAGAGATTAGAAATACTCAAAAAATTAAATTACGTATAGTATTTTTCTCTGTGATGCATACATACATACATGCATGTATACTCGCGAACGTACAGCGATCTGACAAAAGAACACGCGACAAACCTTAACACAATCCATTCAAACTTTATTACGATACCACAAATATGTTGACTCATGGTATTTTACTTACTATGGTAATTAACTTACGATTACAGAATGTGTAATAAACAGAAGATTCCGTTTGCAACAATATAAGTTGAGAAACTAGTTTTGTAGATGCATCTTTAGCTCTCGAATACAGAGCCTATCACTTGGCTTCGCGTATTACGGATAGGGATGTTTCAATACCTTTAAAATATCGATATCTGTTCATATAAATAGTGTCAATTCCTACTCAAATCGATATTTTTTATTTTCAAAGTTTAGTGGTTTGAGTGAAAATATCTTATCAATTTTTATAATATTTCTCTGAGATGTCGCAATATGGTGTTTATTAATTCAATTGTTTTATAGGGAATATGTTTTAATCAATATATGTACTCTGCATACAATATAAACACAACCGATATCCAAAATATTTTGATTCAACCTCAAATAATACCCCCAATGTCGGTTGAGGTTTTGAAAACGAGCATTCACTTGGGACAGATTTCGTAGACGTTTAATTAATGCAAAACGAATTTGTCGTGAACTTTTTTTTTGTATAACAAGATTCACCATTCATTTCTGGAGTCATCGGGTACTCCCCTTTTTCGATGCTAAAATTACTTCTATTTATGTATCGAAAAGTCGTCATTTGCGAGTCGTGCGTGAAAAAGTGGATTAATAAAAATCATAAGTTGATCGTGAAAGTTTAATTTATTGCAGTTTGCTACGAATTTAAAATAAACAGAAGCAAAGAAAATATGCTTGTTATTAGCTTTGAAATACTCAAAAAATTAAATTATTGAACTCATTGGTTAATATGATGGCTACGTTGAGTGAAACCAGTTCCCTTTATTATTGATGGTGAAAGTATTAGCGCAGAGCTGTGTAAATAATGTTTTATGGACTATTATTGGTCGTTAATCCGGTTAATAACGTAATGAGATGAAAAATAAAACTGGTCTCGTGAACCATCAGCTAACATATGTTAATAGAGAAATTTCGAATAAGAAATTTAATTCGGATTGGTTTTTTTTCTTTCATCGAATATGAAAAATATGAATAACGTGAGGTCATTAGCATCATCGTAGTTGGAAGGGTCGAAGATCGGTTCTGGTCGAATTATAGTAAATACTCAATAACTGAATAGGTATGACGAGCCACAAGAACTAAACGATTAGTACCAGGAACGGATAATGTGCTTTTCTTCATCGTTACCTACTCTCCGGGCAAATTGTTTCAGTCTATAGATAGAATGACACTATAGCATAAATCCTAACCGATAAACTGTAAATTTCGTTGAAGAAATTTTTCCTGTAAACGTTGATCGTAAATTGTAGATACAACGTTGAATAAGTTTAGGTGAAAGTTAATTTCTTTTTATGTTACCCATTTAGTGAAATATGGAGAGGAATAATTGTAGTGCTGAGTATCTTACTCAGCACTACTTATAGCTTTTTATTATTTTGAGCTTATGAGTTGAAGGCGAAGCTCACAATGATATCGGACCCAGTAGGTCGGCGCAGCCGTTGTTCTCGAAATGAAGTGGCAGAGAATGCCGAGATAATGAGCCTGTGCAGGCTCCGCTATTTGAGCGAAATAGAAGATGAGCTAAAAAAAATATTTCGCTGTGAACGAGTGGACATTTCTTACTGAAAATGAAATATTTTTTTTCGGCGAAAATACATTTGTTTGCTTGAGCTTTGCTTGTTTGAATTGTGATTCGACTGTTGTTATCTATATGTTTCTTTGAAAATAAACATTTTTCTTGAGGAACATTTAGTATAGTTTTCCTTGTAGATAACATTTTGTGTTGTCGGAAATTTTCTGAGCGCGAAATGTCTTTTATCATAATTGATACTAATCCTTAAACAAACATGTAAATCTGTCCTTGCACAGATTGTAATGCATTTATAGATGTACGAAGCTGAAATAATTGTTTGACCTTCATTTGCGCGTTTATGACGACGAACTTATTCTGGAAGGATCAAAAATAGCATCGCGTGACGTGCAGCAAGTCTCTTAGACGTCTACTTATTTCTTAGCGTTGCTACAATTTTGTTACCCCGTTTGCCGGAAACATATACATCATTCGAATAGTTTTATACTGTTATCGAATAGTTTATACTAACTTTCGTTTACATGGTGTCAAATAGTTTATACTAACTTTCGTTTACATGGTGTCAAATAGTTTATACTAACTTTCGTTTACATGGTGTCGAATAGTTTATACTAACTTTCGCCTGCGGGCAGCGACTTGAGTTGTAATAACATTATTTTCACAAAGACCTTTTTTTCAGTAGAGTTGAAGGCGAGTAGCTATATAACTTTGTGTTTTGTAAGTATATCATTGTTTTGCTAACGAAAGGCGTTTGTTGACGTTAGAAAGGTTTCGTCTTACTGCTCAGCTTGACGTCACCACCTTACAATTCATACATACGTGAGTCAGGAGACTAACCTACGTAACAGCGAAGTTTTATGAGGATCTGCTGGATCTGTGAAGATTATTTATACATACATATGTATATATATATATATATATATATATATATATATATATATACGAAATGAAATTACAAAATAATTAAAAAATCACCGTTCGCGTAACGCTAGCAAACTCGCATATATATATATATATATATGTATATATTTCATGCACTAGCTATGAGAGGAAGAGAAAAAAAAAATGTGCGCGCGCACTTCTCTCTCTTGCTCTTACAGTGTGAAACAAACAAAATAGGCTTGCACTGTGTCTTAGATATACGAAACATAACTGGCTATGAGAGAAAGAGAGAAAGAAAATGTGTGCTCGAACCTCTCTCTCTTGTCCCTACAATAATATACGAAACGTAACTCTTTTTCTGTCTTCACTAACTTATATCTCCCTCTCAACTTCCGTTCGCCTCGCCCGATCACACTTTTCGTAACGCTCTCGTCATGCATTCACCAGCTTACTCTCCAAGTAAAGCGTGTGTAAAGAAGTTTTACTTCAAATAATATTCATTCAAAATATCAACTCATTATACAAAAATTACAACCATTTACTATTGTGTCACATGTACCTAATAATTTTAGAATAGTATCTTTTTATTCGGGCCGATAAATAATGTGAAACTTTCGATGACGTAATTATGTTTAAAATTAAAATTAAATTAACCGATTTGAAACGAGTTTCGTCACCATTATTTTAAATAGGCATGGATAATATAATGCGGATGTTTGGAAGTTTTCTTTAAAAAATTTAAGATTTTTATATATGAAAACAGTGAGGATAAATTTTCATTAAAGTTTACGTTTTAATAGATAGAAAGACACCAAAAAATTAATTTTCTGTTTCTAACTTGTGTGAATGTGTAACGTGTTCCTTGTGAATGGAGTGTGAGGTGGTACTCGCTGACCCCGCAGGCACCAAAAAATGGAGGCAAAAATGTTAAGGATACTGTTTAACCTTATAGTTGTTAAGGAAAAAGTTAATAAAAATATTCAGAAAGCGTTGTTAAAAACGTGTTTACTTTTGTATATTATACCACAAAATCTTCGAAAATATTAACTGCGTCCTTATTTAATAAAGTAAGTATGTAATTAAAACTTTATATATATATATATATATATATATATATATATATATATATATATATATATATATATATATATGTATATACACTAACCTGGGATACTTATAGGAATTATACTATTTATCGCCTTAAAAATAGCCAATATATTAATTTGTATCATAAAAGATGTGTATATGGATTTTCATGAAAATCGGTTCATTCGTTTATGTGTAATTGAATAAAAACATTTAAACTTTCACACTTATTATATTAGTGGAATTAACTTTGTTTTTTTGTGTTAACACACATTATAAATAATTAATGTAAGGAAATTATGAGTTAAATTTCAGAGGTAAACTTTATTTCTCTTCACCATAAGTAGCGCACGAGCAGACCACAGTATTCATACCTTAACGCGAACGAAGCCTTAGCTGCGGTTCGTTTGAGTACAACAAATTTAACTTTGAAAATTTAATCAGTTTGTTATTGTAATTAAGGTTAGTAAGGAGTGTGGTATATAATAAAACAAAGTGACGTATACTATAGCACATTGAACTGCTGAACATGTGGTTATAAATTTGTACATAATTGAAAGCTTTGACATACTTACATCGGAGGATATCCTATTGATTTTCACGGACTCATTTTCACGCAGAGCTTTTCATTGACCCGCGCGTTAGCGGCGCTTGCACGCACAGTCTACGTATTACTAGAAAGAAAATACCTCCCGCGTCGTTGTTCCAAGACGTCGCAGTGGCGGCGGGCGTCCGGCGGCGTGCGGCGCCCGGTGTCAACGAACGGCGCCGCGCGCGCTCGATCCCTGCACGCGGCCTATGATATTTGGAACACGATAATTACGCAACGAATGTAAACATGGACGGTGTTTGCTTGGTTTTCTCCGCGGACAAATACACGCGGTTACTTTACTATCTTTCGGGCCACGCCCCGTCTCCGCGTTGTTCGCTAATCGTTGTTTGCTCCTCGAACGGGAAGTAACACTTCGTTTCATAATTTGCTGTGTCAGCTCTTGCTCAATGTTATGTCCGTTATCCGGTGTCGTTATTGAGCTGTACGTTGCACGCGTGATTAATTATATCGTATTAAGCTGTAAGTCGATAATTTGTTTCAGTTATACACTTTAACAACTTCCTAAAGAAGATAATATTTTAATACTGGCTTTCGAATTTACGTTACATAATTAATCTGTTCATTTTTTTTATCGGGAATATATATATCTAGGAAATTAACGACGTTCTGTGTTTTTAAAGACTCTAAAAATGAAAATGTGGAATTGTGAACTTTTTCAGCTATTGTCGTTCATATGAATGGTTTGCTTAAAAACTACCGAGTTTCATATGTTTATACAAAATAATAAATATTTTTTTAGACTGTCACATCAAAAAAAATATTCAAAAATATATCAATGACATTTTGGTTTTCAATGCTTTCAAATTTTCAATTTTGAATGTAAATCCAAGCTCATAAAAGTCTATTAAGTTCACCATTATTAAGTTATGACGGTATCCATTATTAAGTTATGACGGAATAGGCAGGTTTTTGAAAACTATGGACAATACATAGATATGTAGATTGTGTCGGTAAACTATATTCAGACCCTTGAGCGCACATCTAAACTTCTGTACGATATAGAAAAGGTCTGGAAGGTCTAGATGATAACATGTATCCTCGTGTAGCTGTCACTAAAAATGTATATGAAACAAAAAGCTCCAAATATCAAACTCATTGATATGACATTAAAAAATCTGCAAAAATGCTTGATATACGATATAGCTAAATTATTCTAACGGCTTTTGGGAAATGTTAATTTATTTCTTATATTTATACTTCTAATGACAACCATTTTATTTATATTTTTATTGTTTATAATGACGCTACGGTGCAATTAAAATTAGATTGTGGATCAATTGATATTGGCTACTTACATCATATTCCGGTTTTAGATTGTAGGTTGAAAAAAATGATGGCTACATGAACGCAAGAAGTTATTGCGTAAAAATAATGAATAGTTGATAATACATGAAATAATATTTTTCTTTTGAAGTAAAACTTCTTTACGCACGCTTACCTTGGGGAGTAAGCTGGTGAACGCGTGACGAGAACGTTACGAAAAGTGTGATCGGGCAAGGCGAACGGAAGTTGAGAGGGAGATATAAGTTAGTGAAGACAGAAAGAGAGAGGGGAAGGGGAACTCGAAATACACCGAGTATCGCTCGGTCACCTGGTACTATATACATACATACATATATACATATATACATACATATATATATATATATATATATATATATATATATATATATATATATATATATATATATATATATATATATATATGTATTAATGAAATACTAATTATAAGATTATTAAGAGTTTTTAATTTAAATACAGTTTTAAGTTTTCACTTCTGTAAACAGTCCTCATGACTGCTTCCGATTTTTTTTTATTATAAATTTTATAAGGAAATATATCTTCCCTAATTGCAAAAGTGAAAAGCTAACATCAAAGGCGGAAATCTAATGATGAGGCAATATTCAAGGAGCACACAAAAAAGAGATCGAATATCTTGAAAATATTTTCATGCTATGTGGCACAAATCCTTTAATTTTCTATGTAACTACGAAAACTTGGGAGTTTTTTCATACTTTCACACTGAAACTTATATAAAAGTTCAATGATAGAACTTACAGAAAGAGTGCGATCAACATTTTACGAACTTTTTGTATTAAATGCTTGATCAAATTCACCCTCAGTGGTGAAATTTTGAAATTTTTTCAAGAATTGTTTGTTTAAATAACTTTATGAAATTCCATTCGTTATTCGCTCGGAGTTTGTAGTTGGAAACTTTGTTTTTTTTTGCATACGTTTTCTGTATGTTCCTGAGTAATCATTTTACATTTTTTTTAAATTTGCTTTTTATGTTTTTTTTTAAATTCATTCGACGTTCAGAAAAAACTATTAATGAAATGTTTAACGTACAATTAATATTCGTATATTGTATTGATATCGTGTATTAATGAAATGCGACGTTCGCCCACACACATGGATTTATGTTTGTGAGGTTGGAACATGTGTGGGTTCTTAATGGTTATCTCTATTATTCATTTTAGATTTTTTCGCAACTGTATATTTTCAACGGCCAAATTTGCACGATGTCATATTTAGGTACTTTGTTATGACAATATATAGAAGACAAGTTTAATTGATTTTTGAAGATATTTGCTTTGAATTGTATGTTATTGGTGAAAATTATTGATATATTACACGAAAAAGCAATGTGTAACGTTTGTAGGTGTTTTAAAATAAATATGTTTACATTTAATGATATATCAGCAACCTTCTTTTTCGAGGATTGAAATATTGGATTGTACGAATTAAAACAAATGGTAATTTGTCATTCCGATTTATTATTATAGTATAGTCCTTTTATATTGACATTAAATGGAAATGGTATTTAAGTCACACTAAGCGGACGTCACAGAAAGCAGTATTTACTTTGAGAATATGGCATGTGACTGTTAACGTCACTTTAACTATTTCACTGTTAACGTCAATCTAACAATTTAATATGTCAGTTAAGCTTGTGACTGACCACTTGTATTTTTTTACTCAGTAGTGTAATAGTAAGGTACTTGATACAAATAAGGCCTATATTTTAATAAGGCCTATACACCCAAAAGTTAAGAAGAATAAATTCAACTTCGAAAATAAGCAGGTACTTGTTACAAATAGGGCCTACATAATTTATTTAGGCCTTATTTGTGTCAAGTGCCTTATATATATATATATATATATATATATATATATATATATATATATAAATATATATATTTTTTTTTTTTTTGCACTTTTCATTGACATCTCGAGAAGATGAAAACGCTTTTCTTTCTACGAATCCTGTATTTTTGGAACAGTAAGCCTATTTCGTATTCGTTAACCTATTTCAAATCGTTCGAGAAGGATCTTCTCACTGCCTTATGTTTCTATGAATCATATATATTGTAGAATAATCAGCACCAAGTGTTTTTGCAGGTATCGATATGAGTCTCTTTCCTAATCCAACAATTTTACGATTGGGGAAAAAGTTCCCACATTCTTATCTCTAATTGTAAAAGCTTTACAATCTTGAGAAGTCGATATTCGCGGGAAAATAATTATAATCAGAGGGTATCATTAGGCGTTAGTACGAGCGGTAAGTCATTATTGTTTGACAAGCAATTTATCGCGGTGGGAGAGGAGTACAAGTGAGCGCGACCAATGATCTTCTTAATAGCCGTAATAATATCCTAAAACAACTTAAGCGGTTTGTCATCGTTCTCAGTAAACTAAAGTTCGCACAAGTACAATTACGTCATAATAAACGGGTTGTCAATACATGCGGAGTCATAATAAGTGAATTCCACTGTAATTTGTTTATTATTCATGACTATGTGTGAAACTGACTGGTTATGGTATGTTTGAAAAAATAAACGATATATAAATGAGGAAATCCCAGGTAAACATTTTAATTTATCGTAGGTATAATGAAAATAGATGATAAACTTAAATCATAGAATTTTCATTTTGCTTTACACGTCAACGTCACTATAAGATATAGACAAAATATAGACGAGAAAATTATTAATTCTTTTTCTCTTATATTCAGTCTGTGCACTTATCTAAAGACATAATAAGCTAAGAAGTTTTTACACTTGTAGCGCTAATTAGTCTAAATTACCTCGATTCAAGAACGAATAAATTGACTTTTTTCAGTAAAAAATAGTTTAAAAGTAAAAGTTTTGTAAACGAATTAATATCCAGTTGTGTACCATAAGGTAAGAATTGGTAAATGAAACTATTTACAGATTTATTAACACTATTTACAGTAAAGACTATGAATATTTAGCAGACGAAAATGCCATTCCAATGTCTTAAACCCAAAAGTTACTTTAAATTTAAAAGTATGTGTATACTTTTACGTCATTTCCTATCGAGGTGGGATATAAGCGACAATGACGCAACGCCGTATTGCACGTTCGTGCTGATACCACACTCGTTATCAAATGTGTTCCGCTTTCATGGGACACGGTATTAAGGATGCTTAGACTCTTGTCATATTTGTTCCACATCCAATTCATATTAAGAGAGTCCGAAGTCCCACGTGTTTTAAACATATTTAACACATTGTGATGATTTTGTCTCTTTGAAGCTTACCACCGGGTAAACAAAGGTTCTCATTTAACTAGGTTAACAGCAATTTAATCACAAATAAAACACGAAGCGTTCCGTTGCACCAAGCAATATTAAATTTATAAGTTTGTATTTCTCAGACACTAAAAAAAAGTTATTACTGCTTACTTGTACTACTTTAATTTTTTTTTCAGAATTTTACTCACGTTAGTTGAAAAGTTAGAGGGACGGACGGACGGACACACTTCTTAACAATTTAGAAGCGTATATCTCACCAATTATTGACTTAAATTAAAGAAGATATTTTGGAAGGTCTATATCATTTTTAAGATTTATCTAAGGATACCCACATGCCTATGTGCAGTGGATTTCTTTTCATCCCTCAGTTACATCTATGGAGTTCCCCTAATATATATTTTTTCATAATTCCTCTATTTCGTATTTAGAAGACAACTATCATCCAAATCTCATATATAGTGCCTATAGTCTGAGTATAATAGCTGCTACATACGGGCTGAACGAAATTATAAGGATTCCGTTTTTGCTCCGGAACCCTAAAAAATGATCATATAACATCTCAAAGTTTAATGAAACGGCAAATACAGTTCTTCAATCGCTTGTAATATTTATGTATTTACATTAGGCTCGAGCCTACGGAGCTTTCGCGTGCTTAATAAATCAATATGGTGGCTGAAAATAAACACAGTAGTTAATAGCGCAGGGTTGTCTGGCGAATTGTTTGCGCTGACCTTGGGGTAACAGCTCGTGATCAGGGTATTAGTTTTGGTTGATATTGAGCTGACAATTGAACAAGTTTATGTAATATGTTGTTTGTTAACCCAGTTACATAGAACTCCAATACTAGTAGTTTAAGTATTTTCATGGTTTTTTAAAGAGAATATCTTCAGGATTAATTGAGTTTAAATCGTTTAATAGATTTCTTTAGTAGGTCTTTGAAAAATTTCCAAAAGATTTTTAGTTACATAGGCAATGTGTAGAGGATAAAAGAGAATATTTATATATGAGTGATAGTTTTTTTTATCTACGACATGACGCTGATGTCTTCATTTGTTGCTGATGTGTTCGGCGTAGGCCAATTCGTGTACTGTTACGCAAAGTATTTAATCTATCGTAATGAAAATTCATAGCTAGTGTCAGTAGAATACATATTGATATGAAGTTCAAAATCGTTGTGTGACCATCTCCCGAGAATCCCGATTTTCACTGAATATAGTACATGAGCCTGATCAAATGTTTATCGTTGATAAGACGGAGTATCTGGCATCTTATTGCGTTGGTAACTGTAGCGTAGTTGTCGGTAACAATATAGTTGGAAAGTTAATACTTTTTTGGAACATGTAAATGATTTACCATTCGATCGTATCAAATGAAGCACTTCATAACCGCGCTCTTTACATTTTAATCCTTTGATCAATAATTAATTTGAGGACAAGCTAGGATATTACAGTAATTTCCTTGGTCGGAGTGTGGTCGAAGCAACCCGTAATTTGCTTGACTTGTCTGTTTTCTGTACAATGAATTGCAAAATTTTCAAATGTTACAAAATTAAACAAAATTACGTTTGGATATTGATCAATTAAATGCTTTAAAAACACTATGTTCAAAGTTACGGTAACAAGTTATTTACACTCTGTTTTCGTACTCCACCTAAACAATGATTTGGTGACGGTGTGGTTAAGGTTGTGGCAGAACTGAAACTTTATTAGAGAAGCATACTTGTCTGTCCGCCCGGAGCATAAATATAAAAGTATTGATTTAATCAAGCTCGTACTTTTAAACATTTTCAGAAAGAATATGAAATAGACAAAAAAAGGTAGCAAAAATAATCCTTTTATGGATATTTAATTTAAAAGAAAAATCATAAAAATTGGCAGGAATTGCGTGAATTTCTAAACAAACCATTTTCACTTTCAGGATGGAAAAATTAATTGATTAAGAGTATAAATTTATTACTGAGGATGTGAAAAAGATGTGTTCACCTTGAGAAAAAGTAAGTTTAACCAAATCGATCTAGCACTTTTCATCATTAAAAATTAACAGAGTTGTAATTGTTTTTAAAAACAATTACAACTCCTAGTAGACTTTAATTCGTATAATACGATATTTATTTATAATGAGACATTCGTAAACGCTGTCTTGTGAACACGGACATGACATAGATCTAATTAATCTCGTGACTAATTTAAGGTAAACAAATTAGAGAAAATCAAATACGGAGGTTGCTTCGAGTGCTTGTTCGTTTGGTTTGGGACACGAGGAGTGTGGGTTGTAAGGTCAAAACGAAGGTCAGTCGCCGTTCGCAGTCAACCCGAAAATTATTGATCTGTAGCGGCGTTCGTCAGCTTCGTCGGTCGCGTCATGTACGGGGTGATGTCACGCACCGGATTGCCGTTCCGTGCTGCCATGCCTATGCTTGCTCCATGCCTCGCTTTACGACTGTATTTATGTATAGTAAGTACCATAGTTCCCTCTGTAAATGTACATATGTATGAGAATTGCAAAGATTGTCGTTAAGTTCAGTATTTTCTTATCTAGCAAACGGTGTGCACACGATTTCTTTTAAAGTAGAGAAGATCATGTGTTATCGGTGAGACTTGTTAGATAATGTGATTGCTTCAGGTTTTTTGTGAATATGCGTGCTGAAGGTTCGAATAAAATTTATAGTTATTTTATCCTGCTAACAGAAAAAGGAAGGGATATTGGTTTTAAAACGAAATTTGTGTGTTCTTTGGAATTATCTTGAGCAAATATTACCTGATCGATTGTTTATTTTATCGAAATAATCGATAAGATTTTAGGCGTGCCATATTTAAAACTATAAAGTAGATAGGCGTCAACATGTTTATGGTATTTTATAGGTAATCATTTTTTTTATAGTTGATTATATTTAAAGTATACCCTCTATTTCGCTCGTGTGAGTCGGACTTTAATACAACTGTTTGAATTAACATTTAACTTTATAAAATTCGGAACTTGATAGTATGTACCTGGTTTGTTTTTTAATTTTATTTAACGTGTATAAAATACTGAAAATTCTATTTCGCAAAGTAAGATACATTTTCATGGGACGTGGATTTTCCATAATTTTTCAGCATTGAGGTTATTGACTGCAGGATAATTTTTACCCTATTTATTACACTAACACATCGTTTTGAAAATCGGAGTTTACGACTGCCAAATTTTGTGCGTATACGTCAACAAAATAATAAGCTTTTCTAGGGTGAAGGTGTTAACAGGATAACAATTATATGACCTTTTTTCTTTGTGATATCGTGGGAGCAACACTTTTAAGGAAAGTGAAGGTGAATATACTATCCAGATTTGTCTTAAGAGATTTTGTCAAATAAATAAATAAAAGTTTTAAATTATGTTTTCTATATTGAAATCTTATTTTGAATCTATCTTACACATATAATAAAATCGTAAAAAAAGTGTGTCTGTACATTAAATATCTTTAAATAAAATAAATGCTACTTTCTGAAGACACTCTGCAAAGCTTAAAACAATAGTTTTTAGAATTTTTGTCTGTTCGTCTGAGCGCATCTTCGCTGTGCGCACTAATCTC
Organism: Druceiella hillmani; assembly: GCA_039881145.1. Taxonomy (NCBI): domain Eukaryota; kingdom Metazoa; phylum Arthropoda; class Insecta; order Lepidoptera; family Hepialidae; genus Druceiella; species Druceiella hillmani. Next base: position 39,136,623 of record JAYKKI010000008.1, on the reverse strand, counting down.
AGCAATGGCTCAACCGATTTGGATGTGGTTTTCAGTGATGTATTTAGATTAGATTGGGCTAAAATTTAGGCTTGGTTTTATTTCAATCGGTTTATAAGTAAAAAATATATGTCAATATTTAGTTTACGTTCGCTGTGCACGCTAATATCGGAACCGGCGGAACCTATATGGCTGCCAACACCATTTATCAGTGTTTTTGGTGAAATTTATGCCCATAGAGTTCTGAGAGAAAAAAATAAATAAAAAAATTCTAATAACTTTTCTTACTCCGAATTCCACGCGAACAAAATCGCGGGCACAACTAGTTTTTTTTAATAAAAATATCATTTGCCGATATAATAATACTATAAAATAATATTATGCGGTCTAGGTACTGTAGATGGCTATTCCTTTTTTGGATGTTACGTTCTTCTATCTACGTCTTAATTATTAAGTATGTAATACGTATAAATAGGGGTTTTTTGAAAAAAAAAATTAATTCCTTTTTTCTGTTTAAGAAAGGTTTGAGCCACATCAATACCTACTTGTTATAAAAGTGTGAGTCAGCCATCATAGACAAATATTAAGTTCACACTTACACTTATACCATTTACACTTTCCGTTTACGTGCTCAAACGAATAGGTGATTGTTTCAGGCATAACTTCCGTAATATAAGCTCTTGAAGTTTTTATACGCATACTCATTAGTTGATTAATTATATAAACTTTATACATAAACTTTTATGTGGCTGAACTCGTGTAAGTTAACGATATGTAGAGTGGCGTAAGTGCTGATTTATTGCTGTTACATACGTATATTTATTTGTACATTTCCCGGTAAGTACCAAACTAAGTTAACAAATGTCAGTCTAATTATCTTAAAAGGCTTTCATTTGTAGATGAAGTACCTTAATCTAATAAGTGAAAATACATTAAAGTCATGGTGAATTCTAAAATTTTAGAATCCTATATATGTGAATATAGACTTAATATAGGATGCCGAGTGGATACGTAATAAAAAAGAAATGTGTGCTTATGCCCATAATTACATTGATGTTATATGGTGAATATTGTTTTTATTAGTGAATCAGGCACAATTCGATATAATTATTTTAAAATACAATGACATACGCGTATTATATGAAAACTACTATCAAATAAAATATTAAACACTAACTGTATTTACTTTAATTATTATATTAAATAACATTCGCGTATTATATTAAATTATATTGAGTATAATTTAATATAATACGCAAATGAAATATTAATCAAAAAGTGCATGGTGCGCCTAAAAAAAGTAGTTCTCTTGGCCAATGCCGAAGGGAGCCGAGTTTACCCGATTCAGTGTCACCGACCCGAATCTGATAGCTCAGCTTCGTTCACTGCTCCGAAATTTTGCGCAGGTTAAGAAAAGCTAAAGAAGTTTTAATTTCAAAACGTTGCTTAAACCGAATGCGATTAGGAATCTTGAAACGTATAGACAAACGTTTTTAAAGGAATTATTATTGATAGGACGAATAGAATATTGAAGAAGAATAACTGAGTTTTATTTAGTTACTCTATAATAAGAGTGATTAAGGAAATTTTATTTTATGACATTACATTATATTACCTCCAAAATTGAAAATTCTCTTACGACGCCCCGTTCGATCTTCTGTATATGGACTATTTAAACTATATATTGATTAAATTTATGTTTAAATTTATATCTAATAAAATATTGCCCTAAAAATTAATACACTACGTCAAACTATGACCAGTAAAGTTAGTTACTTCCACATTGCTTTCACGGTTTTCAAGATATTGAGTTTTCTCATTTCAATACTTGCATTTTAAGGTTCCGCGCCTAAAGGATCCGAATGGAACTCTATAGTCTTGCAACAACGCTATCCGTCCCGGGGTTCTGGGATTTAAACGAAATATTGTAAAAGTTATAATAGGCTTTTTATAGAATAAGTTATAAAATTATAGAATTCAGAATAAATTAGGAAATTTCGCTATAGAAAAGTTTAAAATTTTCTTTACTTAAGGTCGTGGGATATCGTTGAGAAGGGCTCCGAGTACAAATGTAATCATATTTTCATTGAAAGATAATGACGTAGGAAACGGTCTAAATTATTGTTTTTACACTTATTTTGTTACCATTTTATACCTAACGTGAAATTCTTGTTCAATGTTGCAAATTGATATAATTAATAACCTTTGTAAGCAATTTTGTAATTCCTTTTTTGAGTTATTGGGGTGTACTGTTTAAGGTGTGAGTTTTCCGCCACAAAACTCTCTCGCTTATAATTTTTTGAGGTTGAAAAGGAGGTAAAATAGATATTTGCGATTTTCTCGAAACTGTCAATTTATTGAAAAAAAATTGGTATTTTATAGATATATCCCGGTAGGAGTGGTAATTTGTGAGATATAGTGAAAAACGTAAGACATTGATTTTTGATGAAATACTAATTTTTACCCGACTACGGCAAAGGAAGGTTTATTTCGCAGGCTATATATATATGTATGTAAGTACGTTTGTTCCCTCGTAGACTAAACTATTAAAGTGATTTCAACAAATGGATCCTTAGATTCGTCTTGATCTAGAGAGTGTCCTAGAGTATAAAACGTTATGAATTTCACAGGCTATGTATGTATGTGAGTTAGTTTGTTCCCTCGTACAGAATAAACTACTAAAGTGATTTCAACAAATGAGGTATCTTTAGATTCGTCTTGATCCAGAGAGCGTCTCAGAGTATATAACGTTATGAATTTCAGAGGCTATGTATGTATATATGTGAGTTAGTTTGTTTCCTCGTACAGAATAAACTACTAAAGTGATTTCAACACATGAGGTGTCTTTAGATTCGTCTTGATCCAGAGAGCGTTCCAGAGTATATAACGTTATGAATTTCACAGGCTATGTATGTATATATGTGAGTTAGTTTGTTCCCTCGTACAGAATAAACTACTAAAGTGATTTCAACAAATGAGGTGTATTTAGATTCGTCTTGATCCAGAGAGCGTCTCAGAGTATATAACATTATGAATTTCAGAGGCTATGTATGTATATATGTGAGTTAGTTTGTTCCCTCGTACATAATAAACTACTAAAGTGATTTCAACAAATGAGGTGTCTTTAGATTCGTCTTGATCCAGAGAGCGTCTCAGAGTATATAACGTTATGAATTTCAGAGGCTATGTATGTATATATGTGAGTTAGTTTGTTCCTCTAGTACAGAATAAACTACTAAAGTGATTTCAACAAATGAGGTGTCTTTAGATTCGTCTTGATCCAGAGAGCGTCCCAGAGTATATAACGTTATGAATTTCACAGGCTATGTATGTATATATGTGAGTTAGTTTGTTCCCTCGTACAGAACAAACTACTAAAGTGATTTCAACAAATGAGGTGTTTTTAGATTCGTCTTGATCCAGAGAGTGTTCTGGAGTATGTAACGTTATGAATTTCACAGGTTACGTATGTACGTAGTTCATGCTTTTCATTAATTTTTTCCGTAGTCGAGTTTTAGATTTTACACTTGTTCATCGAACATGGATATTGTAGAAACGATTATAGTATATGAAAAAGCGCGCTCTTTTCACCTTCACAAAGTTAAATATGCAAGAGAATAATCTTGCATATTAAGAGAATAATTTTTTTGTTTGAATGACCTATTACTCTTATGTTTTTTGTAACAAACCTATGACGGGTCACGTTTGGGAACCGCGGTCATTGAATTATTGTATCAAAGTATTGTTTGTATGTTTGGCTCATTACCGTGAGAATTAGTTAGTAATCGCTAAGCTATAATTTTTCATTCTATATATAGGAAATTAAGCGGAAGCTGACCGTGACATCTAATTTATCGAACTCAATAATTTAAATACGGCGCAATGGCAGTACTGAGCAAGGCCGAGCATCGATCGTAGTGGTCGTGACTTTATAACGCAGGTGGGTTTAACCGGCTGCACGACTTGAACTCAGCGTCGCGCTCCGCCAAATTGATTAATATCACTTACGTGTTGCTGGTCTCGTCGAGTGCACCTATTGGAATGCTGAGAAAGGAGAGAGCTGCTATAAAGAAATATTATTTCGAATAATATTTATTTTTGTAACGTTGTTTTATGGAGTAATTGCCTCTTTTGAGAGCGTTTAAAAAGCCAGAACTTGGTAGCACATTTTAAAAGTAAATTCTTTAAAATCTTTCTTTTTATGGTAAAACTCTGACAGTTACTTTTTGTGTTTATGGGGGGTGCGTTACTAACGCATGATTGAGATCAGATTAGTGTTGATATTAGAACAATAAAAGAAAATAAATTGTATTGAAAAAACTCCGTTGTTCGTTATCCGTCAGTTATAGACAATGTACTGGATGAACTTTAAAACTTTTACAATATTAATCCGCAAGCTATTTATCTAGTAAATATGACCAAACATGTTTAAACTATTTTGTATATAGCATAGCGCTTTTCTGAATGAATTTAAATGGAGCTACTGTAATGGTGAGTGTAAAAAGGAAAGTTGAATTTGAAAAAAGGGACTCACGAATTAATACATCTGTTTTTTCCAATTCTCACGCAGTAATCCTGAATGGGTAAAAGTACTTCTTAGTCAGTAATCCTGAATGTGTAAGATGAACATTCACAATGCTATGTTTCATTAAGACGCCTGTAGAAAAGGAAATAAATATGTAAAATAGGCATTGTGTAATTTTTTTAAATATTTTTTGTTTTTTTTTGCTTTCATTCCCTTGAAAATCTATGTAACCATACTATTCCTTTAGGCGACATCGGTAATAAATTGTCAGTGGCACACTATCAGCTCGTATCGCGTGTTTAAACTATGTAATTATAATAGCCTTTACAAAAGAATTAAAGGCGTCATCCAATTGTACTCAAAAGGCTGGAATTTTTGACAAAATCTAAACACTTATACAACATATTCTATCTAAACACCATATCATCTAAACACCTATAGAATATATGTGAGAAACACTGAAAGTCTCGTAACTTTCAGTGTTTCTTACATGTATTTAAATTTGTTTGTATATAGGAGGATATTTCAAAAAGTACCCGATTCATTTTAATAAAACAAAATAGAGATGCTTTTTAAGTTTTTTCGAAAGGGTTTTGTTATCACGACTATATTGGTACCATGTAATCACGAGCGGCGTAGCAAAAGGGACGCGCTACCTGTAATGTGGAGAAAATGCTGCGTTTACGGTACGCTGTTAGTTTTAGATATAATACTAGATAATATGTAAAAATCTTAATTAAATATATTGTTTTCATTTGAAGAATGTATAAGCAAATAGTGTTAATTCAAAATTTACAAAGTGTAAAAATTATTTCAGATTTACAGACTCAATTTTTATGAAACTTACATAAAGATCGCTCTTGATTCTTAAAACATGCTATCAGGAATAATATGGAAAATATTGTTTGCTATTCCTTTCGTCCTTAGACGAAGATAGATGATACTCATTTGTTAAAATATACTAGTATCAATCATTGCCAACGATTGTTTAGAAAATATTAATAAACTTGTAAGGCCTTGAATAGATTCGATGCATAAATATACCGATTTAATAGGCGTCGCTAAGACACATTTAGACAAAACAAATAGAAAGCGAGTCAATATATTTTAAATAAGGCCCATTCATTCCGCGAGTTCAAAGCGGAACTGGTAAATTAATGGCGATATTGTGACGGAACGATGGGCCCGAAGGAAAGCGCGTCTGATGACTACGTAAGTGGAGTCGATTCGTTTAGACGGGAAGTTGGTTCTTCGCGGCGCGTCGGGATGGTCTTTTTGTGAGGTGCGTGCCTAATGTTGTGATTGCGTATGATGTAGTGCCTCTGTATTTTTGTCTATGGTAATTTATTTGTTTTGTTTTGGGCGAGCGATCGAAGTAAATGAGTTTCAGCACTCAGAGCGCAATAATATTGCTTAGTATTAAACGGTTTGTGAAAGTTCTAAGGTCGCGAAAAGTGAGAATACCAATAGGTTTCTTGATGTTAGCAATTTATTTACAGTGAATGGATATTAAGAAAGTATATATATGGAAGTACTTATATAACTGGTAAAATTGTACTTGTATAACTGCAATAATGTCGTATGTACTTGTATAACTGTAAAAATGTCGTACGTACTTGTATGACTGCAAAAATGTCGTACGTACTTGTATAACTGCAAAAATGTCGTACGTACTTGTATGACTGCAAAAATGTCGTACGTACTTGTATAACTGCAAAAATGTCGTACGTACTTGTATAACTGCAAAAATGTCGTACGTACTTGTATAATTGCAAAAAACGTCGTACGTACTTGTATAAGTGCAAAAATATCGTACGTACTTGTATGACTGCAAAAATGTCGTACGTACTTGTATGACTGCAAAAATGTCGTACGTACTTGTATAACTGCAAAAATATCGTACGTACTTGTATAACTGCAAAAATGTCTACATGTCGCCTCATGAAACATTTCTTTATATTTGAGCTTTTGACTCACAATTTTTTCTTTCATTGGGAAAACAAAATCGGTGGGGAATATATCTGCAAAGTTTGATGTTTTTTACTTATATTCCGAGGCGATTTAATTCAAACGTGTATTTTTACCTCAATATGCTAATATTTATTTATGTATATGCATATATATATTTACTTTTACCGATATCATTATGTGAATAGTGACTACTTCGTATTATCTAAGATTTACTGCTAACATTGCCGCGTTTCTGAATCCATAAAAACCCTTATCTTTTGTTATGTTCACCCGTTCGATCATCCCTGAGTCTCACAGTTAACTACTGCCTAAATTTTGCTTTAAAGAAGCGAATGAAAACGAAGCTATAAAAAACTAAAACCTGACTACGTTGAAAAAAAGCTGAAAAGTAGAAAAACAAGTTACGCAATTATAATTTCACTAAAAGGTAGTCATCATTGAATTGTGAAGCCGTGGGTGGCGTTTAGTTTTGACACATGTTCTATCTCAATCATCATTTTTTCATGTTTAATAAAAGATGATAGAAGAAACCTCATAATTATTCTTGAAGGCCTCCCCAATGACACCCTTTTCGATAAGATAAGCGAGTTTTTTTTTCAATTCTGTTTTAGAGGGCGCAGTGGTGACGAGCCGTTCTCGAATGGTAAACGAATTATTCCTAGTTTGGCGATCACTATGGTCGGTCGAGCGTTACGCGAATTCTTGTGTATTTTAAATCGTTTTTCAAAAATATTTCAGATTTTCAATAATATGTGTGTGTGTGTGTGTGTATGTATATATACATATAAATATATGTATGTTTCAAATATTTTCAATAAATAGCACTTTGCTGTAATATGTAGCCCAATGCGTACTATTGGATGTTTCTCTTCACGTATCGAAATACAAAATTAGAATCTGAATTATATTCCTTTCACATGAATCATTCAAGTGGAGGTTTTTCAGCTGAAATTAGCTCGATTTCGTTGAGGTTCGCAATATACTGAATACATTGAGTATTGTGTCGAATGGGTGTTCACAGAAGAGTCATGACTTCTATTTATTATACTCACAGGAAGCCTGAAGAAATATTTGAAGGCTGTGTCTAAATATTATTGAGTAATATCAAAATACTTCCTTTTCCGTCTTAGGCAAAGACGTCATGTAACATGCATTGAACAAATTAATTTCTCTGCAGTCGACGACAAATACTTTCGATACTATTAAAAGGGTAGAAGTTGCCACGTTGAAGGACTTAGAAGCTAAATATTTAATTAAGAAATATGAAATCGTAAGATCTCACGTATGAGCCAGTTTCGTAGAGGAAACGCAAGATCTTTTAGATATTTTTGCCATTAAATATGCAAAAAGGTCGAAAAAACCTCGAATATGCTACAAATATTGATATTCTACGTCCACTCTTCGTTGAAGTACTGAAACATTTTATTCATATTTATATGAAGTTATATGGATTCAATATAATGATGATATATCTTGTCGTTGGTAAATAAAAACAGATGGGGCAACGATTTGCCAAAGTGTTGGTTCACTATTAAATATTGAAACGACGCTGACCGTGCCCGCGAGGTATAAACAATGAACGCGGATGCCCTGGCGCGCGATATTCCGCGGGGTCGACGCACGCCGGAAACGCAACGGGCGTTGGAAGGCTCGTCTGGCCTACTACCGTCTCCCCCGAACGCTCCGATCCTGTCGCCAAGATTATTAAATACGGTGACCGTTTCTGTTAGGTTGCAGATGGTCGTCAACGTGTCTAGATGTAATTTTTCTAGAATGTTCTCGTGTAAAAGTTCATGTTTGCTCCTCATTCAAATAAGTATATTTGAACGCTATGTGCGACGGGTTTTATGGTATTTGAAGTTAACAAGATATGTGCACTCTCACTTGATGGAATTTTTTGTATACAAGTTTAACATTGGCTATCGTATGTGTACTTGAAGTTATGACACCACTTGCGTACGCTTATGGTTTTCTCTTCTCGACTTTCTTTTTTATTTAATCACATTTTTACATTTGTTTCAAGTGATTAAAGCAGTTTAGTACGCGTGCTTATATAAACGTAAGTTCAATTACATTTAAATATTGAAGTGAAATACAGCGCTCAGACCGGATATAATGAATATATGAAGATATAGTTAACGATAAGGAATACCTTTGCAAACCTTCTGTTTAGTTGAACACTTTTATGATTAACGTTTGAAGATTAAATTAATTTTTTATTTTAATTTCAGGGATAATTTATGTGCAATAATAACGTTTGACTATTGTAAGATTGTAGTTTTTATGGGACATCATGTCGATAGTGTGTTAAATTTCTTAACCGTATCGAGTTAAGTAGCAACGGCCATGTGCCACATTCAATGGTTCCTGTTTATTAATTTTTTAACTAAGTTTTGTTCTTTATATCCTCGTCATAAAGATTCACCCGCCGTTACTATGCCTCATGCGGTCTTTCATTTCTTTTTATTTAATAGATTTTTTATTAAACGTCTTTTCATTAAATCATTCATTTATCTTAATTTTCAAAATTTGATTCTTTTTCACTCTGAATTTTTGTAATTTCTTTTCCTATTTATTAATCTATCTGTATTCCATTCTATTCTTTTAAGGAAAACAAACCAATTTATCAGAGTTAATTCTTTATCCAAAACGCGAGATCGAAGCATATTGGTTCAATGTACCAGTTATGAAGAAATAAATCTTTAAAGGAACGCTTCATGATGTTGTGTTATTTTTAATACCAGCAATGTTAACCAGATGCATCTATGCGAGTGTAAACAATTTCCATGGAATATTATAAAGTAGGTGAAGATTTGCGCTAAACTAATCTACATGACTCGTTCTAAGAGCGGTTACCGCCTGCTTCCTTTTATAGTTTGTCGTTTTCAATCAGGTTGACAAACGCCTCTGCGTGACAAGTATGCGTGGCATTCAGCGAATACCGCGTTTCCAACAGCACACACCACACAGTTGGCGAGACCATAAATAAATAGGCCGCTTTTGCTGAGATTTACGCAAGATATAAAATATAAATTACTTTTTTTACGACCTATCATAATCAAAATGCCACACGTCTAGCGAGATGATATATTTGAATTATGGATACCTATACCATTCTGCGAGAAACAGTTCCGATCTTCGTATCTATCTGGTACAAGTGGGAGTATACATCAAAAACGAAAATATGAGATGAAAGATTTCGACATTAATCATTCTTCCAGAACGAGGTTTTTTAATTAAGTTCCTTATGTGTTAAGTACATAAGGCGCGACGTGTGGTTATCTTACGGCGTCGTAGACAAAATAAATAGTAGCCTTAAACCACTCGGCATTATTTTCTTTTCTAGACGTCCCGCTTTGTTCGACGCGAGGAAACAGACACCGGATGGGAGTCGGGCGCCATGTCTGTCGCGGACCAAAATAGTGGCGCTATTTGGGTGCATTGCAGCTTTTCGTTATGCGTCCTTTTTTCTCTTAAAAATAGGCGCGCCCGTGATAATATCCGGGGGACGTTAACTCATCGGCCCGTCACCTCCGGCAGCTCTACTTATTTGTGGAGGGCCGCATCTCAACTGAGCTGTTGTTTAATGAGCTTCGAAGTGTTCGCCTCGCGTATTTATACTGGGGCGTGCGTTTGTTGCGATGGTATGATATATGTGTTTGTGTGTTCGAACCTTATGAGGAATGTTTTATAATATTCCTATATTCCTAGCTATTTATAAAGTGACACAAGGAGATATTATAAAATGGCAAATGGACCAGTGTTCTTAATTTGTATCTTATATTGATGTCATATACGAACATCATATCAACGTTTGCTGTCGCAATATATCCAAATAGTTACCTTAAGTCACCCGATTAGAATTGACTAAAGAATAATTATAATTAGTAGTAAAAAGACCTACTTTTGCGCAGATTACAAAGTGTTTCAAGATGTTCTATATTTTAAATTTAAAATTGTAGAACGGCGGAATCGATATGTTAATAGTTTAAAGGAATAATATATGGTTGTAATGAGTTTTAGAATATGCTATGGTATGTATATCTAAAAAACGATTCGAATATTCGCGTAGCGCTAGACTTGTCCCCTCAATGTTAAGGACTTAACTGTCACAATTACCTTAAAGTGTAATTATTACACTCAAAATACGTCCTTTTTAATTTATTCCTAAGTCTATATTATGTTTATTAATGAAGCAATTACTTAAATAAAAATAAATATAAAAATCTTACCATTTTGTACAATCTAAAACAATTCCAACTGACAGAAGAAAGAATCCGGACATAAACAGAACCATAAACAAAAACGCAATAAGTTTTTTTAACATTGTTACTGGCCACTAATTGTATTTATAATTTTCTTCAAAATAAATGTTAACTTTTAACTTAATATTAAATTAATTTTTTGAACAGAGTATACGAACAGCGTGGTGATAACGAAATTACGTGTAACAAAAATGAACTTTGTTTCTGTTTTTTTTTTCGTCGCATATAAAATTTATTTATTTAAAAATCCCTCTTCAACACGAGTGGAGCCGCAGATGTAGCTATATAGTCTTCAATAATCCGTTAAACTATTACAGCTTAAGTTAATCAAAGTTTAACATACTCATTTCTCCTCTATGTCTCCATCTGCTTAGCTCTAAGCGTTTCACATCATCTCTGTCTCTATCTCTCCATCTGCTTAGCTCTAAACGTTTTACATCATTTTGAGAAAAATTTTATTAATTTTCCGTTTAATTCGTAAAATTCCGGATACAATGGGATTCTACTACTCCCTACTAATGGATAATCGACTTATGTTTTTGCCTATTTTAATCTTATTAGGTATTATTTACTTATAGCAAAAAACTATTTTTTTCTACTAAATTTTGTGCGATTCATTGCAAACGATTGTTGATAAAGTAACATCGCCATGTATTTTATGTATAAATCATAAATAAATATGTAAATATGGTTTTCAATATATTGTATTTAGGCGAATAATAATAAACATTTAGCAATACTTTATATTGAAACAACATAAAAGGCAGATAATAAATATTCATTTGAAACGTAGCCCAGAGGTGAAACGTTTATCGGTGTAAAACTGTTTGCAGGGGAGAAAGTTGGCGCAGAGAGACAGCTGCTATTTCATTTTGCAAACTTTAGGCAGACTCCTGAGTCTGTATGACACTTCGATCACTCGAACATTTAAGTAATTAAACAATAAACGTTTCTAGCAATTTTTCTTCTCAATTTGCGTCGTAATTTTTATTTAAGTGGAAAGTAATTAAAAAGTGATGTATATGAAGTCGATGCAATATTTTTATATTAAGAGTTGTGAACAAAATCAGAATTATGTAATTTCATCCATCATCCGTAATTTATTGACTTATAATGAAGTTAATCGTAGATAAATATTAATTATACACGTTGTTGCGAGATTGATTATAAATAATACTTGAAAATAGAATAACATCAATATTTAAAGCTTTGTTGAAATACTTATTTATATTTACCATCACAAGTCCTTAACCTAAACTAAGGATAAATATGTTTAAATTGTAAAATTCTATCACGTACGCGACTGTGGTAGATAGTATTTTATTAAGGTAAATAATAGCGTCAAGGAATGGAATATTAATAAGGAGAAGTTGAATACAAATATTTTTTTACGTGCATAAAGTAAATACGTATTTATCGTATACGAACCAGCCGAACGATATCGTAGACGAAGATGAAAATATCAGGAAAGACCAACTTGAACAGATATGTTACGCTATACGTTTTGATAATAAACACTAAAACAAATATAGAGGTAAAAACAAACTTAATTTTGTTTAAACTAACTTAGCAGTTAATATAATTTTAACAGTATGTTAATAACAGCTTCTCCTTCCTTCTAATTCTTTCTCTGTTTTTAGTGCTAATGAAGCCAAACCGCCGTCTGGCTTGTTTTTTCACACTTCCCAATCAGATTTCACAGTAAGAGAAAGTGTGCGTCGAATTTTACGAATATTACCAATAGATCACACATTAGATTTGTTAGAGTTACTGCATGATTTTAGGTTGAACATCACATATTCTAATAAAAGGTAATTTTGGAAGATTATATTTGCATCTAAAGGTACCTACTTGGTTGTGTAGCTTACTACAAAACCAAGGTATGGGGTTATATACTGCCGTACGTTCGTGTAGTTTTATTATAAACGTAGAATATATTAACTAGTTGTAGGCACGTAGTAAATATTTCTCCATGTAGGCACCTGCGTTCCTAGTTTATTACTTCGTGATTTTAGGTTGAGCCGTCACCTTTTCCAATAAAAGGTAATTTTGGACGATTATACCTGGATCTACAATACTGGGTTACGTAAGGTGTTGATAATATAATGGCGTAGCTTTGTATAGTTTCATTATAACGTAGAACATAATAACTAGTTGTAGGTACATATTAAATGTTTCTCCACGTAGCCGCTTCGTGATTTTAAGCTGCGTTCTAGCTTCTGTAGGCCTAGAGTTGTGTAGATGTGGTCTGAAGTATGAACATGGAATTTATAAAAAAAAACGATATTCACGAGAATACCTGGATCTGACATACTGGGTTACGTAAGGTGTGTGATGATGTAATGTCGTAACTTTGTATCGTTTTTTTTATAACGTAGAACATAATAACTAGTTGTAGGTACATATTAAATGTTTCTCCACATAGCCACTTTGTGTTTTTAAGCTACGCTCCTAACTTCTGTAGGCTTAAAGTTGTGTAGATGTGGTCTGAAGTGTGAACATGGAAGTTATCAAAAAACGATATTCACGAGATAACGAGGTTCCGTATATGTACGCAAGTTCTATGTGATGTTTCCTGCTCGTTTAGTAGGAGACGTTATAAAGAAGATTAACAGCTATGGTAGATAGATAAGAGACCTGACTTATCATGTTAAAAACCTAACTTGTTAAAGATAGTTGATGTTTTAAAGTCGATACTAGTTGGCCCACTTTAAAATAGATCCCTTAGTGATTAAAATAAATCTCAAGATGAACTGATGAACGTATCGCCGTCCCTAAAAATATCGAGATTTTTTGATGCACTAACGAACCGTTTACGAGTTCGATGCACTGTTATTGAGTTTAGCAGAGTCATGGAAATGTACATGACTGAATGTCGGTGCTCGACATCGGAAAGTTATATCATAGTTTGTATGTCTAGCGGAGGTATGTGTCAGTTTTCTCTTTTTTTTGTAAGGTATGTTTTACATATAATGGAAAACTTGGGGAAAATGTGACTGTTTAAAAAAAATTCAGCGTTTCACAATATATAAATAACTATTGTGTTTTTAATTTAACACTCGCTTATTTATAATTAAGTTATAAACGTAGTAAGTATTTAAACCGGTTACCGAGGGAATAATTACAAATATTTTTATAGCGCAGCATTAGCAATCTCCATGCGGATTATGAGATTAGTATTTGATAATGATTTTATAACTATGGCACTCATGCACCGTATTTTAATAAGTAATTTCGTACATATCACACATTAAATTTACAATGTATTTAAGAGTTGTTTTTAACCGGTGTCAAAAAAAGTAGTTCCCAATTCGATATGTATATATTGATATCTTTTAGTGTTTTTTACGTCAGAAACAAAAAAAAAATGAAACTTGTAAGATTACTCGCCTGTCTGTCCGTCTGGTTTCTTGTTAGTCATTTTTCTCAAAAACGGTTCGTCTTAGAAATTTGGTATAGCAACAAAATATACATTATTAGCATATGCATACTTCAATAAGGTTAATACTCGAAAATGTTTCCATGGAAATTTGAGTGGGTGCAAATTAAATATTAGATTTTTTAAAATGTTCGTGTGTATCCTATGGCGGTGAAAAGGTTATTTATAAGAATTTCAAAAATATAATTTTTTCATAGATATATTGCATAAAAATATGCAACTCCTGCTTTTACTTAAAGTTTAAAGGATAACTGTTTCAGTGATCTAGAGAAAGTTGTGATATTTTAACGCCCATGACATATACAAAGCAATATATTTCCACGATGAATAATAATATTAATATTTATAAATAACTTAATAAAAATATTGTATGCTCATAAATATTTTAAACTTTTATATCTACGAATAACTTAGTCTGCAGAGAACGCTCATAGTGCAGAGAACGCTCGTAGTGAGTCAACAGGTGTTTTACATACATCGATTATTTATTAGCGACCATATCACAATGTAATTGTTTTTACGAGAAGATGTTGAGGTCCATATACTATTTGCAGAAATCAGATCAAAAGTTATTTCACTGTCATTTTGAATTCTAGCGAATATTGTGGCGAAAAATTCACGCATGAATTTTAAGCGTAATGTTTGGAACCCATTGTCATTCATTGTCACATCTATGCTCACATGTTATTTTCTTATTTGCATATCCACATGAATATTGAAAGTATACGTTTTTTAAGGTGATACCTTCTATTTCCGTATGTTTATAAAAACGATGGACTCGTTTTTATGAGTTCGAAGGCGTTTAAAGTGTGAATTAATTTAACTTCTTCTCTTTTATCCTTTCGAAATTGTAAGAACTTTGGTTAAAATTTATTTATGAGTGCCTTGATCGGATGAATTTTTAATATTGTGAAGTTAATTAAAAAGTTTATTATTCGTTTAAAAAGCTATCACAGACATAGGTCACTTTTATCGCAGGCCACGAAATAGAATAGATTCAGTTTGTTTTTACTTAATGATTAATATTTCAGCTCTGAAGTATTTAGAATACTCATTATATGCAAGGTGTCCGGAAATAAGTATCGGACAAAGAAAGACGTTATTCCTTGATTGAAAAATAGTTGATTGTCGTTAAAATAAAATTGGAAAGATGACTTTTTTTCAGAAAATTGAAAATAATATTCATAATTATTTGTCATATTTTCCGTACACACGATACTTGCGCACATTGTTCAGCACCGCTCGGGGGAATAACCCGCTGCGAAGACATCATCACTGCAGGTAAACACCGCACTCGGGCAAGTATTGGGTGTGTTGAAAAGAGTTATGTGTAATATTTTTTTGTACTCAGAAAAAGGGCGTTTTTACGTTTTATTTCAACGACAATTTATTCCTTTATAGCCAACGAATAGCGTCTTTCTTTGTCCGACATCTATTCCCGGACACCGTGTATATTTAAACGTATAAAATATATTGAAAATGCGTTTGAGATTATGTTTTTATGTAGTATTTATATAATACACATTGCTAAACGGAATATAATGATTATACTTTCGTACTTGGTGAAATTATTATCAAACAATGTTTGGCAGTGAATAATAGATTTAGTAGTGATGCATATCCTGTGAATGTTATTGATAGCAAGTTCGGATAATTAATAACTGTCGAGAATACTAAGGTAAATGACTCATTCGACATCCGCTCAAAATGAATCACAGTCGCGTACCTGACCGCTCTACCCTAACACGCGTCCATTATCCGTTGCAGCAAACTGCTTAATGACGGCCTCCGTCATTTCAACATTACTAGCAGCGCTGTCATTTCTGTTCGTTTCATATAAATATTAATATTGAAGTAGACGTAATATCACTGAATTATTCAGTTAATCAATTAAACGTCTACGCTACATTGGTTTAATAAGATCGATAGAAAATTACGTAAAGAGCTTTGTTTAATTTGTTATAAAGTTGTAGTGGTTAAAGTGTAAGACAAGCGTTTAAACATGTCTACGTTTCAAATATAATATAGACATAACGACGATTAATTAAACTAGTGGTCGAAATTCGACCGTAATGTACTTACCTACTCATTTTATTGAAAATACTAATAGATAGACGGAAATAAGTCAGTTCAGATAGCCGCTACAAAATTTTCGTTTTGCAACACGTGTATATTAAGCAAGCTGTATTTTACTGATGTATAAAATGCAGATATCTATTACAAAAAATGTAAAATAAACGCTTTTTTGCCTTGACATACGCTCCATAGACTATTGAAAAAGGAACATTTGAAATTACACCAAATTCACAGTTCGAAACTCATTCAGTCAATCTGACATTTTAAAATTCTTTGGCGACAATCTTTACTCTATGCGACTGTTTGACCACAGACTGTTATGTGTTTGACCTGGACAGTATGAATGTAAACAATGAATTTTTTAATGTATTTGTAACAAATATTATATATAAATTTTAGCTTTTTGCATTCTTTCTCCATATAAATTTTACTATGTCAAATCTCACATTCCTCCGTGCTTATAATAAATTAAATTTTAAGCATATATGCTTAAAATTTGTACTTTGTTTTCTACAAAGTTTTCTCCTCGCGTATTTAATATTTATATTAGTATGTCTTATCAGTCTGTAAATTATCTTTATTGAAGTCTAATAGAAAATTGTTGTTGTGATTGTTTATTTTAAAAGATATTTTTTATATTCCTCTCACATTATTCTCTTTCATTAATTATATCTGTAAATCGATTCCCTAATTTTGTGAAACCTTCCAAGTATTCTATAATTTTCTGTTTATATAGGCTTCGAGAGTTTAGATACTTTCACGTCGCCTCGCGCCTAGATTTTCGTCTCGGTACTTGCCCAGGTTCCAATGTCAACTATGTACCCAGCAACAACAGAGCATCACGTGGTATTTACATGTCATCTTCCAAGAACTCTGCTTTCGAATCTGTATGGATGGTGGCTAGCTTTCATCGCCGAGACATACATATGTATGTAGTCGACAGAAAATGTGGTCTATTGCATAGTATTTCAAGATATTATGTGAAACTGAAAGAATATATGGCCCAGGCAGAATTCCAATATTGCTTATAAAATTTGTCGTATGCAATATTTGTTTTGTATAAGATACAGTTATTACGGTAGGGCTTATTGTACAGGTGTGGTTTGGCGAATTTTTTTTATATTCCTCTCAAAAATATGACACTAAAATAATCAATAATACTTTGATTTGGGTCTATACTGAAAAATAATTTATTTTCCAAAACAAAATAGTTTTTTTTAACATTTTCTTAATAATAATTAAATACGTTTTATTATCAGAAATAAAAAAATTCTCGTAAAAATCTGTCAAGGACGAGCGGAACTTGCACTATGAGGGTTCCGTACACATTTAAGCATTTATAAACATTTAATGGTACATAACATTCCTATTAAATTATTTACAAAATTTTAATTTTTAGAACGAAAATATATTGCCTACTAAATCTTTCACATAAGCATACTGAAAAAATATATTTTTAATTTGATATAATTACAAATTAATGATTTTCAGATTTTTTTTTACTTGTCCTGAGACCTTACTTCTTGTCAACGGGAAGTACTCTACAGTGTTTGATTTATTTGCGAGTGTCAAAATATCCGACATAAATTACCGTATTTTTAGGTTCTTGATTACGTTGACTTGGAGCTTGGTTTTATGACAGCTTTGGAGGAACGTAATATTTTATATTACTTTCAACTTGAGGAACGCGTGGAGATAGCGTTCCTGAGAAAAAGGGCATTGACAAACAGACAAACAGATGGAAAACGAAGTACTCCTACAAGGTTCCATGTTTTCTTTTGAGGTACGGAACCCTAAAAAAGACTTACGAAAAACATCGAATTACACAGGGTCGAATAAGGTGTTAGGTGCGTCGCGTCATACATCGCTTTGGTGATACTGCGCAACGCTTGGTGTGCATATACTGCAAACACTTAACCCTTGTGGTAACGTTGTTTCAGTGAGTCTCGAGACCGACCGATATAAGATAGAAAAATATTATCGGTTGTAATTGGTTTATTTTGTACTTAAGAATGCGTAGCGCCGTCATATTTATATGTGTCGCTATTTATTCGTACTTTTCCTTAGAGAGTATCTACTTAATTAATTTTGGTGTAGTTTTTACCATTATGTAAAATACTCATTTGTAAAGGTTTTATGTTACGGTTCATAAACATTATCTTCATGAATAAAAGCAAAACCCTTTTTTGTTATCTAGTTATTCGGATAGTTATAGAACTATAACTACTATACTGTTTTCACTACCGGAACAACAATTACGCGGTTATCGCTTAACAAAGGTTTTAAAAAGTATTTTATGAAAATCGATTCATTCATTTCAAGTGTGTGTGGATTATGTACGAGAGAGCAAAATCAGCTAGTAATACGTGTACTATAATAATTTCTAATAAGCAGGTTTCATTAAAAAAAATGACAGTGAATACGTGTAACACGAAAACATTTTAAATATTATATATTCGCTGATTGTAACACTCCTTTGAGGCGACTGTATTGGATACTAATGGGCCGGTACTACTATGCGTAAGCCGTAGCGTCCGTGATGCGTCAATGACCCATCTCTATAATAACGTTGGCCGTTTTGTACTAGCGTTGCACGGAATAAGTGATTTCGTGTGTAGTTTCCTATCTTTCGATACGTGACCTAACTAAATGAGACGTTATCTTTACACGTCGCTGCCGTCCTTGTGAAATATTGGGATACGTGTGTGAGGCTGTGTTCATATGTAGGCAGTCATTTGAGTGGTAGGTTACTCCTAAAATTTGCTATTTTTCTGAAAGTATTATGCACATATAGAGTAATTAAAACCAGTATTTTGCAAAATTATAAATATTGAACAAATTATAAATATTGATTAAACAATATTATAATTTGCAAAATACTGGTGATTTCTCCCTGCCCTATTGGCTTTTGAATACAATGAGCGTTATTAAAAATGACGATCACAATTCGATATTATCGTCCTTGTCTGAACTTTAAGTTTAAACCTTTATAAATAGGTTAATTTTTAAAGTTCCGTACATCAAAGGGAAAAACGGAACCCTCATAAAGTCACTCCCGTGTCAGTCTGTACGTTAGTCACAGCCGGTTCTCTCAGAAACCGCGTAGAAACTTAAAATTTGGTATAGTTAGTAATAAAAACCGCACATATTTCAACATGTTAAACCGCACATATTTCAATAGATAGCACCCAAAAATATTTATATGGATTTTTTTTGTGGATGGGATGGTAGGGGAGGAGGTATTGGCAAGTTAAGTATTCGATTTTTTTAATATCATGTACATATAATGAGGGGTATCGCTTGAAAGGGTTGGCTATAAGGGTCTCGAAATATATGCAAAATGATAGGACACTCCCTCCCTCTATTTTTGAAACTACTCACTTGAATTATGAAAATATGGGTTACTAGAAGAGTGATGATTTCAATTATAGCGATGACTCGAGAATATTAATTTATAAATAGTTTAATAGAAATACTACGTACACTTAAATGTTAATAAGCGCATATATGTGTACGGTACCCTCGTAGTTTGAGTTCTATTCGTGCTTGACAGGTTTTTCAATTTGTCAGAAGCCCTTTCACTCCCGTGCGTCGTACCCCGTAGTTATAATTTATGAAATAAATAAAATGCAATCATTTTTGGTAAATAGAGGGTTCACAATTAAATGAAACTACGTGATGTAGTATTATTTCTACTTTCTTTAAGTTCTTTACGGCGACCTAGGTTTCGTTGTATTACAACATCTTCAGGTGGGATATTAGCAAAGAATCATTCTTTGCTATTATCGGACGTGAAGATGTTGTAATACAGCGAAACCTAGGTCGTCGTAAAGAACTTAATGAAAGTACAAAATAATACTACATCACGTAGTTTCATTTAATTGTGAATAATGAATTTCTACAAAATTAACGCCAAATATATTCAATATCAAATAGAGGGTTTATAAAAATTCTTGATTAAATATGTAAAATTACGTGTAAATGTACGTAGTTTCGACTACGCAGAGGCCTTTCTACATAGTCGAATTAACGTAAAAAATGTGTTATACCTAAGTATGTGGGATGTCAAAATGTTAAAAATATATCAGTATTGTTTATATATTGTGTTTAAAGAGAATGGCAAATGTGAAAAAGTTGTTTCTTGGAATGGGTAAAGATGAATCTTTATGGAAGTTACTGTCGTCTGATGGATTAGCCTACAGTAAGTATATAATTGAACGCTACATAGTAACCATGTTTCAAAATAAAAAAATAATATAATATCTAAATTATGAACCTCTGTCATTTTGAAGAGAAATTAAAACAATATTAATGTAAAATTATTGGTTTCAACGGTAGAGGATAGGTCGACTGTTTCTCATGCCCTGTCCAACGAAAGGGAACCCTATCGGGCGTTTCTATTTTCTCATTGGACTGCAATGACACGGCAGCAGTGGAAACAAAAAACATGTCAATGCCTTTTAGAATTGGACGGCGTCAGCAAAGGTACATGCCGGAACGTCACCATCGAAGTTTCCAATGGCACTGTTCGAGCGAAAATGCACATGTGCTGTTTAATAAATGTGCCTTTATTAACAGGAACTTAAGTAAATTTCCGGAAATTTAAGGGCGTCCTAAATATTTTATTTTCAAAATCATATGAGTCCAATGTTCGTGCTGGATTGCGTTTCTGCGCATTAAATATAATAGACACAATATATGTGATTGATCATGAGATGAGGTCACATACTGACAGGTTCTACACGATTTCTCCTAAAATTTTCAATTTGTTTGGCTTCTGTATTCTTTGAAATAGGACACAGCGACGGCAAATCGTTTCCGTGTAGTCCTGTGCAAAAGCTATTTGTATTACAAATAACTAAGTAATAAAAATATGACTCGCTTTTCCAGGACCAGGAGCACCTGAAGCCGCCGATCCTGGGCGCGATGGCGAACGCCGAAATGTATTGCTTGGCACTGGCCAACATGTACTCGGATCCCAACTACCACAGCCTCAATCACTGGAACATCCTGCAGACGCTGGCGCGCAAGGGGGTCCACATCGCCGACCCTCCCGACTGCGCGCTCACAGAGACCGTGCTCATTCAGACCAACCCACTAAAAATGGTATACTATTTTCTTTTTGTCTAAGCGTATGAGTGCGAAGAACTTACTGTTTAATTCTGAAGTTGGTAACTTGGAACGTTGGATAGTGCCAATAACTTATATTATATTTTTTGTCTCGAAATATAATTTACAAATCGTGATTATAAAATAAAATATAGAAATATCAACGTGAAACGTGACATTTGAGGAGCAAATGAAGGAAGATTAAACGTTAAACGGTATTCGTTAAGATATTTGAAACAATAAGTGAGAATATTTTGTTGGGTTGATTCGATTATTAACAGCAAACGGATAATCTGTATTAAGGAAAATTAAAGATATAAAAAAGTAGGTGTAAATAACAGAAGATTATGCTAGTGAAAAAGTCAATATCATAAGGCTCAGTATCATAAGGCTATGATATCAATAAGTTTTCAGTATTTCTATGAAAGGAATAAGATATAAAAATAATGATTTTTTAAATTTGTCGATGTAATCTCCAATAATATAATAATATAATAATATATATATATATATATATATATATATATATATATATATATATATATATAATAGGATCAGATCCGAAGTGTATGACCGACGATTGATTTTGCCCTATTTATAATCGCGTTAAACAAGCCTCAGAAACTTGAGTTTTGTGAATATGGGCGTTGTCGTCAGATATTTTGTTAATTTTCGATGTAATTTTTTCTTCATTGCTTCTTTAATTTATAAAGAATAGAGGCATAGTTCTATTCGGTGGAATTGACTAACTTCTTATAGTCAACGAATAATATTTTGTTAGTCTTGAAAAGCTGTGGCCACTGGCAGACGAAGATACTGAACTTTTTAGAATTGTTTTTCTGCGCTTAGCGTTTCATCTCATTGATTCTGCTTGCTTTCTGGATGGGTAGTGACGAATTGGAATTTCTTTTTTATAATATTAGACACAAGTTTCTTTATAATATTTTTGAGATTTTCATTGTAGTTTGAAAACTGTTTAAAGCAGTCATCAATAAGCCTCTGGTTGTGAGGTGGTATGAGCTTGCACGAAAACCACATTGAAAGAGTTTTTAACATGTTGAGAAGATTTTGAATATTATATATCGAATCATATAGGGTAAATTATAATTATAATATGTAGGTATTGATAAATTTTGCTATTTACTGAACACCTTCCGAAATAATTTCTTCAACTTTGACGCTTTTGATAGTGACTGCGTTAAGTAACTCGCTAGTAACTGGGACTGGTCTCTACCCGGGCCGTAGTATTTTTCAATACTGGTCCTCTCTTAAATTCACTGGACCATTTATGCATAAACCATAATGAAGGACGAAACACTCTTATAAACTGTGTCCATCGTTCTCATTTGCTTGCCTTTTGATCATTTTTATCAATAGCGAAAAGATTAATAGCTTTGAAAATTTATACTTACATTTTTAACGTATTTTGATTACCATTAGTTACTTTGTTTAGTACAGCCCGTGACGTTATATTATATAGACATGATATTAGTATTCTAAAAGTGGTTTTCCAAAATTGATGTAATTTGTCTACTTCAATACTTCTCTTTAATACGTGTTATTGTGGACTTTGGTCTTTTTCATTATAGTTCGTGAGTAGTGCCACTTGGGGGTCTATTTTTTGTTCGTTTTGTTTGGGATTAACTTGTCTATCGTGTATAACTATGTATTTTTATAAAAGCTTTTTGGTCAAAGAGTTATGGTTAAATTAGATATGATGACTATATATAAGTGTTATTGTTGTGTTGTGTATCTCTTTTATATACGTGTTATTGTGGACTTTGTCTTTTTCATTACACTTCGTGAGTTTTGTTCGTGAGTTATGTATGAGATTAACTTGTCTATCGTGTGTAACTATGTATTTTTACAAAAGCTTTTTGGTGAAAGCATTTTGGTTAAATTATTTATGAAGACTTAAGTATAACGCTTCCTTTTGGTCTTTTGGTTACACATACTTAGTCAGCCTCGAATGAAAGATACGATTTGATTGACGTAAATCATAACTTTCTTTCAAATGTTCATTCTTGTTGGAACAATACAATTCAATATCAACAAATATTGCCAATCGAAAATCAAATCATAGATTCAACCTTACCCGTCAGTTAGTGTCGCCTTTCAATATAGATTTTCGATCTGTTCAAGCCACAGGCAGACGGGCGCCAACGTCTGATGCATCGGACGTTTTCAGATGACGTAACCGTCTAGACTTCCGGGGTTACGTTCAGAGAGCGTGGTTCCTCGGTGAGGTGATTCGAGATATCCTTAATATTTTTTTTTTGAAGTGAAACTTCTTTAGCGGCGTTATAAATCGATTAATATAGTAGATTAAATTGAGCGAATATACCGGAGTTGAACGTGATGATAAATGTCGACTACGAAAAGATTGGAAAGTTTATGGGTAATGTATTGAAACTATATTTATCTTTTTCTTTTTCATACGAAATTATCCACATTGTTTGGTAGAACTATATTTTATTTCAAACGTCGATGCAGTTTTAATTAGTCGTATGTATTTTGAAATGTTTGAATTTATTTTCAGCATTAATAATACGTTTAGATAATCATTTAAATTGGATATATTGTGTTACGTTTTTAGTTAAATGTCTGACTATTCTTTTTTTTAAGTAAAGTGAAGATTGCAATAATTTAAATCTTGGATGCAGTATTTTTTTTTTTGCATTGGAAATGTACTGTGATTTTCAGTTTGAATGAAAAAATGTTTTACTTTCCGTGAGTATATTGTTAACCGATTTCAATAAAACGAGGAGGTTCTCAATTCGCTGGAATTTTTTTTATGTATGTTCAGCGATAATTATTTATGGAGTGGACCGATTTTTACGTTCTGATGATGAAGTCCGGAAATGAACGATGGAACTCTGTAACGAATGGCAGTAAATCAACTATGATTCAAGATATTTGCCACAGATAGTTGTTACTTTGCAAAATAGTAGTTATTTATCACTTACCAGGCCTGGGTCTAATGATAAGTTCTGGAGATGAAAAATGGAACTCCTTAATGGATGTTAGTAAGTCAACCGTGATTAAAGATATTTGCAACTAGTAGTTTTACTTTGCAAAATAACTATACCGTCGACCAGGTCAGGGTGTGATGATGAGCTCTGGAGATGGATAATGGAACTCCTTAACGGAGGGTAGTAAATTGAACATGATTCAAGATATTTGCTATTGGTAGCTGTTAGTTCGCAAAATAATTACCTTATCGACCATGTCAGAGTTTGATGATGCGTTCTGGAGATGAATAATGAAACTTTTTATCGAATGGTAGTAAATCAAACGTAATTCAAGATATTTGCTACTATAGTTTTTACTTTGCAAAATAACTACACCATCGACCAGTTCTGAGGATGAATAATGTAACTCTTTCAAGGATGGTAGTAAATCAATCGTGATTCAATATATCTGCTATTGGTTAGTTGTTACTTTAGTTATTAATTTGCAAAATCTGATATTGGATTTAGGATATGGAGAACAGAACTCCTCAAGTGGTAGTTGTTAATTTGCAAAATCTGATATTGGATTTAGGATATGGAGAACGGAACTCCTCAAGTGGTAGTTGTTAATTTGGAAAATCTGATATTGGATTTAGGATATGGAGAACGGAACTCCTCAAGTGGTAGTTGTTAATTTGCAAAATCTGATATTGGATTTAGGATATGGAGAACGGAACTCCTCAAGTGGTAGTTGTTAATTTGCAAAATCTGATATTGGACTTCGGATATTGAGAACGGAAGTTCTCAACGGCTCTTTTACGAAGAATGTGATGAAGGTTACAGTATAACTTAAAGTCGATCCTTCTCAAATTTTAGTAGAAAATTAAATAAATTACAAACTGTTACCCAAAATATGATGGTGATGTGATGGCTTTGCAGAGTGCACACATGGCGGTGATCGAGGCAATGATGACGCTGTATGCGAAGGAGGTGGTGACGTGGGATCGGGTGGCGGCGGCAGCACAGCGTTTCGGCGCACCTGTGCCTCCCTCGCCCACGGCCACAGTACCCTACGAGGAGGGCCTCCTCGTCTGGATAAACAGTGCGTGTGCAGCCCTCAATCGGGGAGAGGTATGGTTAACTTTCAACCTATTTGTGGTGCACTATTTACTAGAAGAACTTGGAATCTGTATTCATGATTTATTTTATAATTGTGAAGTCGTATCCAAGGACGTGATGTATTGAATTTGCGTTTTCATATTTTCAGTCTTAAACTATGAAAGAATTATTTTAAATTAAGAAAATTCATTGTCAAAGAAATCCACTAATATAACCATTAAGTACCAAAAAAATGTAAATAAAGTCTTGTTAGATTTTCTATGCACCGGCCTAAATTTAACTCATAATTCAGATTATGATAAAACTATTTTTGCTTCCATGTATAGTGTGATATATTGTTTGAAAGGGCTAATCATACGGATTTCGGAAATATTTTTCACAATTGGGTATTTGACTAAATTTTTTTTATTTCATTAGTCATAATTTCAAGGTACAAGCTGATGAAGAGTGAAAAATTTTTTTAATAATCTTAAAACTTGACCGAGTTATAAAAGTTTAAATTTAACCTTTAGAGAAGGACGGCAATACTGTGTTGTGAGGTCATTTTTAATATTACACATATTCTACGAGAGGAAGAGACAGGGATATACCCAACTCTATCCGCATCTTCAAATTTAGAAGCCGACAACTGGCTTATTTTTCAATCAATTTTTGAATTTTTTTCAAGACTGGTTTTTAATTAACTTATATTTCACAATATTGTATGAAAAATATCAAAATTTAGAATGAGTCAACTACCGTATTCCAGTTCTCAAAGCTACTCAATCTAAAGTTATGAAAAAATAGGGTTTTTAGAAGTCTACACAAAGATTGTAGCAAAACTGTAGCGATTATCCTAGATCTTTTAATTTTTTTTATATATGCGCCATATTTTTGCATCTATGAAAGATACTTACGTTGTGAAAAACTGATTCTTTTAAATAGTTTAATAGAAATACTATGTACCCTTAAAGTGCCAAAATGCAATTTCTGCTTGTACTACACTAGTGCTTGTTCTTGTACTACAGTGCGATTTCTGCTTATACTTGACTAATTTTTCTACCAAGTTTAAATGGTGCAAACACACAAATTTCAACATATACACTTTATCATACCTAGGTGTTTCAGGTTTTACTTATTAGTACTTTAGAAATGAGGGGATAGATAGCATAAATATGTGTGTAATAAATAAAATTATTTTTATATTTCTAGAATCCACTGAAAAATGTTATAACATTTTCAACAACATACCACTTTTTGTGTAATATATCGTAAAGTATCTTTAAACAATTTTGATTTCAGGCAGACGAATCAAACCAACAGCTCAGCGTGCCAAAGGTCCAAAACTTACAAGAGTTATGTGATGGCACGGCTCTTTCAGCACTGATCTCCTTCTATTGTCCTGACGCGCTGCCGAGAAATAGGGTGCGTGTAGGCCGTGTCTCCAGTCTGCAGGATTGTCTTCACAATCTCATGCTTGTTTACGAGTTCTGTCATAAGTTTTTACCGCATAACGTGTTCCATATGTTGCCAGAAGATGTGACGTATATGAGAGGGTTTGTATGAATTTTTTCTACTTTTTCCATCGAAAAAATTAATGTTTATTGCCTTTTTCAAATAGTATGAAATATATGTTATAGTAAGTTTGTTTACAATTTATTTAGAAACTCGAGTCCATAATTCCTTTTTCTTTTTGTAAAAAATATGGTTATTCTTCCTAACCAAGAACTTATAAAATATATACAGGGAACATAATGTGATTAAAGAAATCAATCCTTTAATTAACTTTATATTTCAGATCGATGCGTCAAAATCTTATAGTCATGCTGGCAGATCTTTTCAACATGTTGGAGATTCATCCAGTTAAGTGCGTCAAGTATCCCGGCAGTGGTAAGTTGGCATGTCGATAGTTCATCACTGTTATAAGGAGGTATGCGGGATGAATAGGGTAGAGCAAATGCATGATGCGGGCAATGGTATAGTTCTGGGATTAACTCCTCATATAATTAATGCATTTATTAATGTAATTGTCTTTCTTTTTATATAAATGCGAAGCGTACAAGCTGATCGGTTCTTACTCTGTACAATATTTTATTTCTCTTTGGACCTTAACATTTCATTTGCCTATTATATTATTTTACATTTGTCAATGTCAATAGAGTATGCCAAACTGTAAGGAAAAACAAATTGACGATGCAGTATGATGGAGCACTGTATAATAAGTATCAACATTATTCCTTTTACTTTTTATAACATCCACTTCAGATCTTTAATTAATATTAATGATGACAAATACTCGCAACTTTTGCTAGCACACTTATTATTACATTGTTCTTTTTCAATGAATAAATTTTTCAACTCAATATAATGCTAAGAATGTTATGCTTTTGCCAATATATTCATTGGTGCTATCACATCACATTTTGTAAATGTCTTTAGATAATTCAATTTAAATATTTCAATAAATGCAGAATTTCTTTAAATTGTAAATATACGATGAGATGGATAGAAACTATGCGACATTGATGATAGAAATTTGAATATTTTTGTCATAAGGTAATAAAAATATTCTGTAACTTAATTGACTAGATGATAAGAAGTTTATGGTTTGAAATGAGGCGGTTCGATGACGGAATATAGTAGCTCGGACGGTGGTGTAATATGTTGTGTTGTTGTATTGTGACGCGGCAGTGATGTGCGCGGACCGCAACGAGCACGGCGTGGCGCACCGGCGTTGCCTGCCCGCTCCGCCTCCCGCGCCCATTCCCCGTCTGCGAGACCAGTCGCCCCACGCACAACATACGCCTTTTACAGGTACACCTCCACCTATCCTCCCAACCTTTTCCTATGTAAGAATTTCCTTTTTTCAAAATCAACCCTGGCACACTTCTCTCGGATGAAGCGATTCCTATACATTACTTCTACGAAGTTATCTAATACTAAGACTGTTAAAAGTGTAAGGTTTCTTTCACCATTGATTGGACAACTTTTTTATTTCTCGTTGACACATTACGTTTGTCTGTTTAAATATTTAAGTATCCTTATCCTAAAATTTCCCCTTAAGAGATGAACCTTAATATGTCCTTAACCTAACATGATTATCAAGATCACAGAAGTTGAAAAACCTTCCAACTCGTGTAGTCCATCTAAATCCTCTAATTGACATCTATATCCTCTACTCTTGGTGTGTGGATGTGTGAAATTATTGTCCGATAATTAACATTTTTTTAGTTTCCCCTTTGTGTGTATTTGTTTTTAGTTTTACACTTACATGGACATACAAAAAAGGATAAGGAGAAAGTAACACTTTCAGAATGGCTGGATACACTTGTGCAATGTCATTAGTTAATAGCTTTGTCAGTGTGTTCATCATTTCAATTATAACACATTTTGTGTTGTGCACTACAGGCAGTAGTATTTAGCTTCATTGAATCAGCGCGGTCTCAACTATTGAATTCACTAGGTAGATTCATCAGTTTTTTCTGATTTTCATTGTTTTGATCAAAGATAAAATAAAAATATTATCATTAAATTTATGAAATGTAAGTTCATTTCGCTTTCATAATATATATGCATGTTTTAATAATTTATGTGATGACTAAAATATAAAGTTGTTTATAGACATCAAAAGGTGAGTGTGAATAACCAATCATTAGTATCTATTCGGTACTTGGCAAATCGTCAGAAATTGTATATGGATTATGATTTGGAATATTTTTAAGTCAGCAATTTTTCTATTGCTTTTGCTTTTTATAAGACATCAAAATTATATCTATCCTTAAGGGTAAATAGGAATGACCATTTTTTGTATTAACCGTTTTAGTGCCATTGTTTCTTACTCATGTATACTTATAAATGCCAAAGAAATCTTTTGTTTTTCATTTCATTTACTCTTGTCTCGAAAAAAACTGTATCTCTTCCAAAAATTAGTGTTTTTTTTAATAAAAACTTGTACAAGGGTAATAAAATACAAAGAAAATTATGGAAATATATATTGTGAACAAAAATTATAACAAAAACTGAAATGAAAGTCACATCGTCATTTTCGCAATCCGGTACATCCTCTGTATCAGCAAAATAATTGTTATCGTCACTATTATCACTATCAATTTCTTCACAACTTGAAAAATGATCATTTTCACTCAAATTATTTTTGTATTCCGACATTGTGGGTTAAAAATGTTCTTTTCACGGATCCTTTTTATATTGTAATTACTAATAATATTATAATTTGCACTTTATGTAACACGTAGAAAGATAAAAAATTCGCTATGCGTGGGAGCGACCTCCCCCACCGCGCGCTAAACAGCAACTGATTTCGCGAGCACCACCGCGCTCGTGGCAAATTTAGCAAATTTAGTTAGCACGAGCGCGATGGCGCTCGTTGGCACTCAAACGGTTAAAAACATTTTAAAATTTGTTTTGGTATTAATCTTAGTGGAGTTGTTACTATCTGCCCTAAATAAAATTTCATTTTCACATTTATTCATTTGGAATGAACATTCATCTGCATGCTTCATAAGAGGCTTGGCTTAGTAATTGTGGCTTTAACATAAATTATTTTGTAAATTAGACTGTATGGTGACTGATTATTTTAACTTTAATTTCTTTTTCTTTTACTTATTATTAACAGTTAATTGCCTAAGTGTACAGATTAACAGTAATTCAAAGTAGTTTGTAGTTATTTAGTTTGTAGATGGTAGTGATGTTTCATTAGCAGATTGTAATGGATGAAAATACCTATAGAAAACAATTTCCTTTTTTACTCAAATATATTTTATAAATAATTAAAATTATCAATAAAATTCATTATTGTTCATTTGTTATAGGTCCGAATATCGGAAAAATTAAACTTTGTTCGTAGCTTGTCTTAAACAGATATCTTGCAAGACTAGTTTTTTTCATTTCATAATAGCACAATAAAATTTTGTTTAAAAATGTAGTACCCCGATCACCATCAGCGTCGCAAGTTCAGAGCAGGAGTCGTGGGGTCGCCGGGTCACAACGATCAACTTGTTCCACGCCCGAGCGACGCAGCGTCAGCCCGCAGAGTCATTTCTTCAATCAGGAGGAGTCATTTGTGGTGCATAGGGGGAAAACTGTGCCTACGCTGAGCTCTGTCGTGAGACAAGATGAGAGAGGTGAATTCATTTGCTTGTGTGTAAATCGGATTTATAAATGTTTATATATCTATAGATCTTTCATTTCATAGAGGTGATCTTCATTAAAATATGTTCACTTACATCGTGTGTGTATAAGTGTGGTGTTCGTGTTGATCATATGAAATATGACAAGCATAGTAGTAAAACATTAACTGAGCAATCCAACGTTGCAACTTTTACTATTTTTTTGCACACAAAATACGTGTCAAGAACAACACAATGAATTTTGCGAACAATACAATAATTATGTAAATCTATTGGTGATTTTCAAATTGATATAACCTGTTATTGGTTTGAGGGCGCAGTATCGGATCCAAATACAAACCTACAAAATCAGTCCAAGGGGCCGATATTAATCTTGAAATTGAATCTTGTACATGCTGATTTTTCGAAAGAGAAAAAACAATATATATGAATGAAAGACGTGTAATCTCTGTTGCGCAATATTAGATAAATGTAGTGTATTATTTATATTTGTAGTGTAGTATTGTTTTTATAGCTTCATCCTCACAATAACAGTGCTTAACAGTCTAATATAATGTAGTATATTAGACTGTTAAGCACTGTTATTGTGAGGATGAAGCTATAAAAATAATTGAAATCATTTGATCCTTATGCTTGAACTGTGCGTTTTGTTTTGTGATAGTTGTTCTGTAGAAAATTAGCATGGTAAGTTTTTGCAACTTATCAAAATAATCCGTATTCATTGTAGATTGTGATTATTTACTTTGTTTTTTACATATCTAATGATTCGTTTGATTTGTATACATTGAATTCATACATATTTCAGTGCGCCAAAAAAGATGATAGTAACCGTTTTCAAAGTAATAAGAATAAAAAAATATGTTTTCAAACAAGAATTGGAAGATATTTCCTGCTTTCGCTATCTGATAAATTGTACGTTTGCGGCAGCATTTCAAGTTTGCAATAATTAGTTTCTTTGATTCGTTTTCAAATAAATCTGATGTTATTGTATGTAGTAATAATTATAGATATAAATTGTCAATATTTTTACGATAATATAAAAATATGTTTCAGTTAGATATGAAGAAAGTTGTATTGGGAGCATATTTTATAGTTTGGAAAATGACATAATTTTATAAAAGAAATGTTTTTATAAGTATTTTTCTTCAAAATGTCATTAGCAAAAATTTTATATATAACAGTTCTTGTTGGTAATTTGCATACAAAAAATTGATAAACATATTTCCCATAACAGGGAACAGCTGTTATATAGTCAATCTTTTGTTTACAAAAACTTTAGACGTTATGTTTACAAATTCTATTTGATTACTTCTTCCAATACTTGAATAATATTTTTATATAAGCACCATTGTGTGTATTTTATATATTCATAATTATGAATAATCTCTGTTATACTTATTATTATTTAAACTTGTTTTGAAATTGATTTCAGTTTTATTTCTCATTTTTGTTATTACCTTAACTTTAGGTGAAAAAAAAAAACAAACATATTGACTAATAAAGTAATCTTGTAAATAGATAAAAAAATTATCAGTTTAGATGACTTTCCTCCAGATAAAAATATTTTCTTTCAACCTGTATCTCGAATATAATGCGTCGTGGAAAAGACAAAATTTATAATTATTTTTAGAATACTTTCACTTATCAGATGTATGTAATTTTTTTTTACTCTATAAATATTTCGAGGTTAGGTATGTGTACATGGAAGTATACAATTTGATCAATAAATACTATTTCACCTAGTTTTAAGTAATACTATGGTAATATATAATGAAATACAAATTAGCCATGTTTTTTCTTACCATCATTTTTTCAATTTTACACCAAATTGAAAAAAAAAAGTTAAATAATTAAAAAATAAATTTCACTGTAATGATTTTTTTTCCGTGTGCAGCTAAAGACGTTTCGATTCGTATTTTTTCATAATGTTTATGAATTTTTTCAAGTATTTGTATGTAATTAGATTTATATAATTTATAACGTTTTTTAGAAATTGAGATTATTTTAAATGAAAAATTAGTTTTTTATCTGCCATAGTTCACGAAATATTATCAAATAACTGAAAATTGAGCGAGAAATTGTACTTTTAAAAATTTCATAAAAATTTTTAATATCTTTATATATTTATAAATAAAAAAATTATTTCAACATTTAGGAAATTATATAATCTCTTCGAAAACGTATAGTTGCAGAAACTTTTCATTGAAGTAATTCAATTTTGGTGGTACAACTGTTGTGAATTTCACTTGTTTGGGGTCTTCTGTGTAAATTTGCTAATTAGTCTGGGCCCAAGACAGGTTAAATAATATATTGCTGTCCCGTAATTCATGGACGAATCGAAAAGTGGACGTAAGCCAATCTAAGGACCTTAATAAAAATGTCTTGGTTTTTAAGATATATAGACCCTTATTTAAAATTTGTGGAAATCACTATTCTGGATTGATCTTTACGGTATCAACTACAAATTAAGCTTGATTATAAAAGTAAAGTATAGTTGAATAATAACTCTTTCCAATTAATTGACACATTTTACGACAACCAATACGGATTTCCGAAAATAAATTCATAAATATACTTTTTAGGATTTTGTAATTTTCGTCACTCAACTTTGACTGTTTGTGCTGAAAAAAAAAATGTATTGCTTTGAACTGGTAGACCATTTTAAAAATTGCCACATATATTACAAAAATTATAGTATATAATAAAAATTTTACTGCCTTCAACTATAAAAAAAGATATTCACACCACAGAAGGCACCCGTTATGAGTAATTACCTTATGTTTGAATTTTTATGTAAAAGTTTACTTTTAATTTTTTCACGGAAACTATTAATTACTTCTGGAAAACAATAAAAGTAATTTAAGGTTAAAAAAATTTTAACAATTTTTTCAAAGAATGAAATTTTTATTTTTCATTATAATAAATGTTGAAACAGCCTGCAATTGGCTCCAATGCATGTGCAATATCAAAGCAATAAAAGTAATTTAAGATTAGAAACAATTTTAATTATGGTTAAAAATATTCAAAAATTGAAATGGCAAATTTTTTTAAATGATGTCACGTCAAGAGCAAACATATGAGTAAGAGGAATGGTACGTAAGTGTTATTCATTATGTGTAGTTTAAAAAATATTTTGAATTTTTAAATTTTTCGAAAAAAGCCAACAAGATCATTTAAACTCTTTTCTTAAGTTTTTAACTTGCTTAGGTCTGTCGTGAAAAGTCTAAATTGTAAATTGTAGAAGTATTCAGGATTTTTACAATTTGTTATAAGTGTTATATTTATTAGCCCATTTTTTCAAATTTTTTTGTTTGCCTTTTTAAAAATCTGACTTTTTTAATAGAAGAGTTAGACAGACAAAAATCTTGTATCAAATCAGTTAATTTTATTTCTATATCTATTGTTTAGAAAACAGTTCTTTACTGTTCTGTAATTGATCTGTACGACGTATATTTGGATTGCCTGAATGAAGATAGTGTATTAACTCTTTGCGCACCAAAATAAGGTAGGACCTGCATAGACAATAAGATCGTGGAGGTTGTAGAGTGCAAGGGGTTAAAATTAATGTTTGTAAAATTCTGAACTTGGTATTCTAAGACTTATAATGCACAGAATGAAAATAAAGGTGTTATTAGAGTTTCGAATTTGGATAGTTTTTGTCCACACTTTTGCACCCATGTATGTCGAATTTAGTACAAGTCACATACTTTTAAATTCAAGGATAGTTTTGCTATCTAGATTATACAACTACTTTTAAAATGATGAAGGAAAGATGAAGATAATATATTAATGTAACTAACACAACAATGTGAACTCATTTCCAGTGAATATGGATGCAAACATGACAGCAGCCGGCCGCCCATCCAACTGGGAGGATCAGAGGCGGGCAAGTGGTGTCCTCTCTGGCGGTACTTA
This sequence comes from Druceiella hillmani, assembly GCA_039881145.1. NCBI lineage: Eukaryota > Metazoa > Arthropoda > Insecta > Lepidoptera > Hepialidae > Druceiella > Druceiella hillmani. The sequence continues at coordinate 39,102,148 of JAYKKI010000008.1, read as the reverse complement.
CGCGGGGCGCCGCTCACGTCGCAGCTCCATCTCTGATGACAGTCAGCTTACTGTGGAAAATTTTGGTGGTTCACAGGACAGGTTAAATTTTGCAGGCAGAAATCCAGAAAAAGAACTTGCTACTGTGAATTCTATGCGAAAGATATCAGCACCTGCTGGTAAATATTTTATTAACGTGAATATTTTTTCAATTAGTTATAAAGAATAATTAGCATGAATATATGTCCAAACCTAGCAGAAAAAAGATAACGGTTGATTTTGTTTTATTAAAAATATGACACCCTTGTACTGGTATCAAAAGTAGCTCTGATTTCCTCTTTGGCACAGTGTTTAATGATGAAATTAGTGGTATATTAATGGGCACTCAGTGATTGCTAAAAGCTTCCGTAAGTTAGACTTTTTGTAGTGTTAAAAAAGGTTTTCAGATAAGATGTTTTGTTGTCATAATCAAGTCAATATATGATTAACAATTTATGTGACATGGAGTTAGAAGTTCGATAGAATACGTTTATTTTTTGTGAAATGAAATTCCATGTGTATTAAAAAATATATTGAAATAATACTGTTTTAGGAACTAATAAAAAAGTTTGTCGGTGAGAATGGAAACATAGTAATTCTGTTTAAATTCACATGAAAATCACTGGTTTCATAAATGATTACTAATCACAACTTAATTATCATACAGCTAATATAAATTTAAGTAAAGTTATTTTTATAAAAAATATATTTTGTATATGAAATAGTAACTTCACTTAAAATTAAAAATAAAAATTATGTATCAAATATTACCGATATCTAATAATAAAATATGTATAGTCTTTAGATAAAATGTTTGATTGGCAGATACTGTTACATTTTATAATCAATGCAATGTAACAGTATCGGTAACATAATGTAACAGTTTTAATAAAAAGGAAATATTTCAGAATGTAATCAATGAAATTAGGTAGTGTCAAATATCAATTATGATTACATTAGCAATGTTGTTAATGAGAATACACTACTGATGATATGCTTCATTTTTTTTTGGATTACCTATTACATAGTGACAAATTAAATATTACTGTAAATTATTTACATGGTACGTGGTTCATATTTCAGGTCCAATTGAACCTAATGTACCTATAAGATCAACGAAGCAGGATGCAAGGGGTTCAATACAGTTCTTCTACAGTGATGCACCAAATGGACCTGCAGAAGAGCGAATACAGAAGCCTCTAGAACGACAATCCTCCCAGCCGCAAAGCAATGAACCGGCTGGTGTCCAGTACCATCCCATCAGACGCCAACTAAGCAGTGATACCCTTACGCTCAATCAGAGCTCAGCTTTTAGTAATAAAGGAGGTGGCGATGGGGGATTTTATTTAAATAGTAGTAATAGAGATATGACTGATGGTGATATTAGTTTGGCTAAGTTATCAAATTTTGCTGATATGAACAAGTTACGTAGTAACGGTGAACAATCAGGTAAGAGTGATTTCATGGCTTCCTATTTCCTATTGTAAGAACTATTAAATATTATTTTTCTATAATGAATTTTTTGATGCAAAAAAATTAACTCTGTATTCGAGAAAAGTGAACTTGAATTAAGTATTTGTTGTTTACACTTACTATACATATCACTATGACACTGTAAAGTGTCAAAACTATCCATTATCCATTCAATTTTACAGATGAGAGTGAGGTGTTCATGTGATGAACAATATATATGCAAAAATCAATATTTAACAAATTTTTATGCCCAATCACAGTTTAAACCACCAACTGATTTAAAAGACGATTTATTCATAATTTTGTAACATCAATGACTGTTTAACTTTGTTGAAAGTTTAAACTCTATTTTACTGCCGAGACTGGGTGGTTTAAACTCCTCTTCATAGATTAACTGTGGTTGCTCAGCTACCTAGCTATTTATTACATCTCTGACATTCTACTGAACTGTATTTTACTAGTAATTTTATTTTAATTGTTATTTAGAAAATTCTTTACAATTATTAATAGTAATTAATAGAATTACATTATTAGTTGTATTACATTATCTGTTGAATGTTCTAAATAATCATTTCGCTCTCGACAAAATAAGGCATTCCCTTTTGTTATCCCACATTATAAAGGTAAAAACAGATTTATTTGTAAAAGACATTTTCGCTAATGAAGTTACCACTTAGATCTAATTGACAGTTTAATTATAAACAGAGATTTGTTGATAGTTGGTTTAAACTGTAATTGTTCTAACGGCTCTATGGTTTTAAAACAACAATTTTTCCCAGGATATTGTAATTAACAATGTGTATATAATTGTAGGTATGCAATTAGTTTACTCGCAGGGAGAAAAGGAAGATGAAGACATGCATGCGTTACAGCAGCAGAGGAAGAAGAGTACAACATTTGCCACTTTGCCCAATTCAACCACTTGGCAGCAACAGTCAATACAGCATGAGCAACATCCTAGTGAGTTTATTTTAAAGTAATATACTGTGTGAACGTAATATACTGTGTATTTTTTCAACTCTGCTTATTACTATTTGATTTACTTGAAGTGGCACATTGAGGAGGCAGTCTATTTACTTTCATTACTGGAGAGCTTGTACTTTGACTTCATATAAATTACAAGGGAGTGTTCGGTTTAGGCCACATTAGGTGTGGTAGCCTAGTATGTCTATGTATATATTAAAACCTACATTTTCACTTTAATTTTAGTCATGTATTTAATGAAAGACTAAGATAGTCAAAATAATAACAGGAAGTGATACTAAAATTCGATGATGCGGCCTATAATAAAGGTGGCTCTGTTAAATACTTCACATAACATTTTTAATGTCTTGCTAGCTCATCCACTAATTGTTGCTTTTAAAGAAGTCACGATTTAAATTGTACTTCAAACAAAATTAAACAAGACATTGGTAAGTATTATACAATTAGTATCTAATCACTGTTACTCGTTTTATCAAATCTTTCATGACATGTCGTTTGATATGAAAGAGTAATTACTACAAAATGTAACTAGTCATTGTATTTATTTTTTTTATTCATTTACTTAAGAATGGGGCATATAAAAAAATGTGTCTGCTTTCCTGCAGGTATAATTCTTTCCAGACAATCGTAATTGATTAGAAAAATTGATTGAATGGGGACAGACAGCAATAGATATCTGGTATAATAATTATGCAATTAAAAAATGTCTATATAATTAATAATTAAAAAAAGTTAGTTAAATCTAAATGAAATTTAGACAGAATATAGATTTCCATATATCACTATGAGGTGCCATTAACCATTTTAGTGCCATCGTTTTTTACTCATATGTACTTAAAAATACCAAAGAAATCTTTTGTTTTTGGTGTCATTTACCCTTGTCTGGAAAAAAACTGTATCTCTTCCAAAAATTATCCAATTTTAATAATTTTTTCTGTGTTTTCTTAATAAAAACTTGTACAAGGATACGGATAAGGATGGAAATATATATTGTGAACAAAAATTATAACAAAAACTGAAATTAAGTTCACATCATCATTTTTGCAGTCCGGTACATCCTCCGTATCAGCAAATTAATCATTGCTTGTGGCAAATTTAATTAGTACGAGCGTGATGGCGCTTATTATGGTGATTATATGGGATGGCGTATTTAACAAATATTAAGTATAATATAACACTGCTGGTATTAGGATCCATATAATGTAAACATTTTGTCATTGGGATAATGAATGGCTTGAGAAGTTTTAGAAAATTTAACTGCAGTGATCACATGTATCTAATAATTGTTAAGGCCTGGTTTTATGGTTAAATCAAAATTATATTAATTCACTATGTTATATTAGTGGCTGTACTTTCAATAAAGAAAACTCTCGAGCACTTTCAATCTATTTTAACTATTAAAACCAACTCCGTCTTTTGACACACATTTCGATTTACTTTTGATCGATTATAAAAATGTATAAAATTCTGATCTCAACGAAGAAAATTATGGAATAAGCTGCAATAAAGCTTCCTGTGACCAATGATCAATTTAACCTACATCGGTCATTATGGTTTTAAAGAAAATTGTCTTGGTAGACCAAGACGAAGTTTTTTTTACATATTTTCAGTAATTTGTTAATATTTGTTAGTATAATTTTAAATTTAAATAAAAAACAAATTAATTTTTACAAAAATACTTGTTTATTGTAAGTGTGATTAGAAATCTTGCTATGAATTATTCTTGGCTAACTATATGAAGTGGTATAAGCAATGTAGAGGTTTTTTTTATATATACAAGGTTCATTTTGGTCAAATTTTAAGGAGCAATTAAGAATCGGCAACTAAATCATATAAAAAAAAACAAAACTTTTTTGTATCTTTAGCTAACATTCCCTTTGTAAATAAAAGAATTTATACTCATACTACTATTTTAAATTAGCTGCGAGTGTGAGCGATCATCAGCGACAAATGACAATCATCCCCTTACTGCACCCCCCCCCCCCTGCACAGGTAAAACATAGTAGAGATGAAATTAATTCGAAGGCAACACTTTATGGTACAATACTGATGTGAAAGTATATAAAATCTTAGAAAAAATGGACGACTTCATTACTCGATTGTCACTGATTGAGAAATATATATATGTTAATGGATTTTTTAAAAATGGTTGTTAGTAGATCTGGATACTATTTTCATCACTGGATGAATTAAATGAGATGACTTTGTTTGCACCTAATAACTTTGTACACTATAATATTCTTGTTTTCTGTAATTTAACATATATAAACACTTTCTCAAAAATACTAAAAAACTACTTACATACTTAATTGTGCAAGTCAAAATGAACTTGTTTTTGTGGCATTGTTTAGCGAGTTTAATAGAAATAATTACCATAATTTTGCTGCAATGCCTATCAGCTCCAAATTTTTACTTACACCTTTTTACATGTTGCCATTGTTGGTCTAGATCAGTGTTTCCCAATTAGAGGTATGCACATTTCTAGGGGTATGTGAGATTCCATCAAGGAGTACGCGGCCGCACGGCGATCTCTTGACTAAGATTTAATCAGTAAAAACAATTACGCAAACAACAATTACCGAAATGTATTTTTAGTAGATTAGTATAATGTGTAGCACGCATCGCTGACGTTTGAAATAATTTTTATTATATTTAATCGATCAGTGTAAAGCGCTCCCTCCCACGCCTTGCATCCTGCTGCAGCAGGGGACACGAGGTGCGGGCACGCTGGGCCGCCCGTTGCCTATTCTAGTTGTCACTTACTTGCTTGACATTTCGGTTGTGCGTGCGTCAGCCGTGTCGCTGTGCTAATTGTGAATTATTAATAGCCGTCGCGTCAATCAGCCGGCCTCGTAGATAGATAATATGGTAAGATAATAAATGTTTTAAAACTGTTTTTAAACGTGCACATACATTATAAATTGCAATACAATGTACAGATGCCGTCAAACTTCTTGAGCCAAAGGTGACACTGTGGGGGAATTTTCACGCATGTACATTTGTATGAAAATTCGTTACTGTGCAGTCAAGGTCATTGCGCAAGAAGTTTGCCAGCATTTCAAAGTTTTTTAATTACAAAATACATAAGCTGGGTTGCTGAGTTAATAAATCCTCTTTTATTTCAGATGGAATAGGGGCTGATAAGTCGCCGAAAGGCTGATAAGGAGGTGTCAGGACTATCACGCAACACTGAACAGTCACTTGCTAATGATGTCTCACCCTTTTCCAGTACTCTGACCCCAAAAAAAAAAGCGTTGATAACAAAGAATTGTCTCTCAAAATAAGAAGATATGATGGTAGATATATTCAGTTTGGTTTCACAAGCTCTGGAGATCCGGATTTCCCATTGCCGCAGTGTGTCACCAGGAAGATATATCACAGGTACAAGATATATCTGCAGGATGGCGCCAGGGAAGATATATTTCTCATGGTCAACAGTTTTGTAAAAGAAAACAAATTGAATTGGTCAAAATGTGTAGGAATATGCACTGATGGCCCCAGAGCAAAGACTGGTCGTTTTTCAGGACTTGTGAAGCGGATACAAGATGTAGCCCCAGAAGCAAAATGGACCCATTGTGGAATTCGTCGAGAGGCACTTGCTTGTAAAAATATTCCAGCCAGCTTAGACATTACTCTTAAAAATGCCACACAAGTTGTTATCTTAATTAAATCCCATGCCACAACTCAAGAATTTTTGCAGACATTTGTAAAGAGCTTGGCAGTGAGCACGAGACCCTGTTACATACTGAAGTGCACTGGCTGTCCAACTGAAGGGTTGTGTCCAGAATATTTGAGTTCAGACATGAAATTGAGTTATTTTTGGTCGAGTAGGGACATGACAAGTACAAACAGATGTCGACTGAACCTTTGTGGTTGCAAAAATTAGCTTATCAGATATTTCCGCAAAATTGAATGAGTTGGAACTTTAAGGCCAGGATACAATCATATGCAAGAGAAAGTTGAGTCAACTATCAAAAAAATATCTTTTATTGACAAATGTAAATATGACCTGTTTCCGAATCTAAAAGTTTTTTTGGAAACTACTCCTTCGTCAGTGAATGAAGATGTAAAATCAGCCATAAAATGCCACTAGCAAAATCTGTTGGTGGCATTACGCAGTTATTTTCCAGAAATATCGCTGCAATGGAACTGAATAAACAACCCTTTTGCGAACCATTCCACCGAACACCTACCCATCTCGGATCTAGAGGAATTTATAGACATTTATCCAGCAGCAGACTCAAGAGTTGTTTTGCAGAGCCATTACTGGGTAATTTTTGATCTGATCTAAAAGACATTTATCGTGTCAGCGAAACAGCAATAAAACCTTTACTTCCATTCCACATGACATACCTTTGTGAGAGTGGATTTTCGGTCATGACAAACTTAAAAACTAAACATCGTAACAGACTTTAACTCAAAGATGACTTGAGACTGAAGCTGACCAAAGAACAACCAGATTTTTTAGAGTTGTGCAAAGAAAAATGTACATATTGTCACATTAAACCGATTTTCACCATTATTAGACATGTATTTTAATAGTAATAAATGTTAAAAAAACTGATTTCATTTTTTATTTATAATTCGTACAATAAGGGATATGCGAGTTTGGGGTATTTCGTGAAGTGGTACGCAGGAAAAACTAATCGTGAATCACTGGTCTAGACAATCTAATTTTCTCTTTGGATCTAACATAACCATGTAAACCTGATTATTTCATGTTTCAATATGCATATTTCTTGTCAATCATTTTTTTGTTTTTTATTCGAAACCATTGGAATAAACTTTTTTTAATTTTTTAACTCTTATTACAGTCCTTGTTCATTTCATTGGAAGATTTTTTCTGTCTTATTGTCTACCGTTTTTAATTCAATGGCCTGTGTTGTGGTCTCTCAGATATTGGAACCATGTATTTATTTTCTAATCATGAAATAAATGCCAATTATCGGAAAATAAAAATTATATTTTTATAGATGGAGATGGGGACCAAATATCGAGTCACGAAGATACCAGTAGTAATGGGGGAATCATGGCAGCCCAGTTAAATAACATAAGGATGAAGCTTGAGGAGAAGCGGAGACGAATAGAACAGGAGAAGAAAAGAGTAGAAATGTCTATGAATAGACAAAGGCAGCAAGTAGGACAGCAAGCATTCCTTCAGGCTGTTACGAGGGTGGGTTTTCCTTTTTTTTTATATACTTATACTTGTCAACATCTCTTTATGTTTATTGTTGCTTGCAACTGTTATTATGAATTGTGTTGTGTTATTTGTTAGACGTTTTGTGAGGGTATATGTATGTCACAGTTTAGTTATTCAATTAATTTCTGTAGAATGTATAACCTAACGTTTGTATAAATTTGTGAGATTTAATATAACCAGTGTTTGTTAAAAGTTAAATTTTGGTTAAGGCCGAACTAATTTAGAGGTGTTAAAGTTTTATTGCATCTATAAGTTTTACGATAGCACATTTATGTTAATGATATTTAATATGTGGTGTGAGAAAATTAAGTTTTATTCTGTACAGATTATTGGATATACCTTAAATACAATTTATAGGCCTATAGAAATCTACGTAATGTTAGGAACGTAATGTTACTTTCTTATTTTTATCATTAGATATATTAACATGTTGAATATGAATGGTTTAGAACGAAAGTAGGTTTTTAGATTCAAAACTATATGGGTAATAATAGATTAAAATAAAAGTAATTGTAAAATGTAGTTATTTATCAAATAATGGAACATTAAAGTTAAAAGGTAGAAGAATAGGTATAGTAATAGTTTGAATTATGTTCCCTTCATTAAATCGAATACAAATAATACACATATTTCTTCCATTAATATGGAATTACATTGCTATGTCAGAATTTTGTAAAACTTTCGTTGCCAAAAAATACGAATAATATTATTACATAACGTTATACAATAAGTTTTTATGTTATATTTGTTTCAAAATGTTATTTAACACAATAATTTAAATACTATTTAAACTTTGACCAAACATCATTTACAGCTGGCACTGGTGGTGAGTGGAAGTGTTGTTTACGTAGATTTATTATCATTTCCTTCAATTTGTCAGCTTCACCATGAGTTTTGCCAATAGTTTTGAAATATTTCTTTTTGTATCTAGGTACTCATTTATAGCAAGTCATAATATACAAAACAAATAATTAGGCATCATAATTACTAGCTTCAATTAAAAATATGTACGAACACAATGTTAAACGGCACATGGTAAAACGAAGAAAAAAGATACGCACCAGTTAGCGAACTAATCGCTCACGTTAGCAGTGCACCAGAAATCACTTTGTATAAAAGCAAAATTTTATGGCACCAGAATCACTGAATTCATGTTATTTAAATATGATATCAGATGGAAATAATTGCCCGACATTACAATAAATTTCCCAAATTGGAGGTCCACCGTGATTTGTTTAACAAAATAAGATTAAATTGTATAAAAGTGTTAAAGTTAGAAAGCCAAATTGTTTTTATTTTGCAATGGGCAAAAACAGGAGCTGAAATGATATCAACCTCTGTGTTGTATTTCATTGATTTTTCTTTTTTATTATGTTTTTATTTCATTAATATTGCTTTTAACAATCTGAAGTTGAAGCTTCAATGCATTTATTTTGAAATTTCCAGTGTTAAGTTTAGTTTAAATATCTTTTGTATACTTGCTTAATCTTAATGGCATATATTTCAAGTTTCTAGAAATTATTTAGTTAAGCTCATAAGAGCAAAATGTATAAGTAGGGTTTTATTATTGATGGAAAAAATGTGACATTAAGACATGAAAGAAAATACAGATTGAAATAATGTGCTACATAAATCTTTTAATTGGCTAGTGCTAATATAACGCTAGGTTTTTTGACATTGCGCCCTTTTGCTAAGTAATTCCAATATTAAATATTATATTAATTGTTGACATTGCCATTTTTCGTGGGCACATTTACGTGTTTAGGGTTAAATGCAATGAAAAGGTAAGACATGGCTATGGTTCGGACTAATATATTTAAAAGGAATGAAACTAGTATAAAATTAAAGATTTTCACAGCTAGAATGCGAATCATGTCTAGCGGTGGGATAGTCACCAATTAGTAAAATTTGACTTGTGCGCCGTCGCCATTGCTAATAAAACATTGTTTAGACATGGGCATCACATGGAAGAGATCAAAAATCACGTTCAAAATAAAAATTTAACATTTTGGTGCATATTATTATTGATTAGTGAATTTAAAATAGACAGCAATGCAAACAGCTTCCGGTGCGGTCTTACCTATGTTATGTTGGCAGTTAAGCTGGTAAAAAGTAGTTTGAAAAGGAGTAAGGTTGCTTTATTAAATCTTGATCAGTCGTAGCGGCAACCAAATTTTTTTATTTATTTTTCATTTCGTTACCAACACTCATCGAGTTTTGACATTTAATTCATACCAAATTAAAGTCAAAATCTGCTACAGTTAGGAAATATCAATTCTCATCTCTTGCATTGGTTGCTCATTGATTGGTTACTTCAACCTACTTTAAAGACATCTAAGTTCGTGTCATGTGAAGTTTGCAGTAAAAATATGAAATAAATTGATTAGATAAAATAAAAACTTATAAATACTTAAAAATATAATTATAATTCCTAATATATAATTATTTCAAGGTCTGTTTCATCATCAGATATACATAATTCAATTTATCAGTAGTGGCCACGGGCGCACTATCTCATAGGGGTTCGTGTGATCTTTAGCCTTATTGTTACCTTCACATTATAAATAATACCATCAATTGTGAGTGGTGTCGCATCACCCTGATACATTGGTTAGATTTTGCCATTAATTTGAAGCCATCCACAATTGTTGACATAGAGTAAAATACACTAGTGCTCTGTAATATTTTGTAATTGACATAATTGGATTGGCTGGATGTCTTTTATTTTAAGAAAGGCCTGCATTAATGATGGCTTGGGAGGGATTAAATTCTTCAAAATTGTTTATGAAATTTTTCTGTAATAATTTTATCGCAAATGTATTTTGAAAAATAAATGTCCTACGCTCATACTTTTACAGTTAAATAGTAAGTCTTTAATATCTTGAGTATCATTTAATAAAACAAAAACTTGTTTTTTTTTAAATTTTATTGAAGATATAGTCTATTTTTTCTTTTTTGTAAAAAGATGCTGTGTAGCCCGATTATTTAAAGCCGTGAAAGACAAACAGTGTTTGACATAAAAGATTAGTAAGATAAGTAGTAGAATAGTTTTTTCAGATAATTTTGTACAATGAATGCTGTTAACTGCAAATAAAATATAAATCATAAATTTACCCTATTGTTGTTAAAAAATTTAAAATTGTGCAAATTAATGGATATTTCCTAACATATCGGAGGTCTCAATCATAACTATGGTATTATTTTCCAATTTTCTAATATGAAATGTTATCCTTGTTGAATGTATCAATTTCTTCATAGTGCATTAAAAAACCAATTCATTGCTTTAATGTTAATATCATTAAATGTTATCTATGAATAACCATGGTTTTCTAAATAAACTTTTTGTCTCCCAAAATGCAAGGGGTACATGATATTCCCCGTAATTTCGATGTTCAAAATCTTTTATAGAAGGAAAGTTATATCTATCGAGCATTAAATAAACACTAAAAGCACTAGAATTTTAAGTTCTAATTCTCCAAATTGGTCAAATGTTCCGGATGTAACAAAAACGGATTTCCCTCAACCGTTGGATCGGTTTTCAGGTTCATGTCATGATTAATACAATATTTTCTTAAATTTCTGTCGACCCGAAGATAATAAAACAATTTAAATGTCGCCATTTGTACTGTATGAAGTACAGTATAATATGCAGTATAGTTAATTTATGTCTATTGACAAGTGCTCAAGTTTCATGAAATACAAATTTACATGCATCAAATATAATATGGAAGATATGTTCAAATTTTTATTTTGTAAAAACACTACAAAAATTTAGTTTTTATTACATTCGTTGCAGGGTCACTGAAGTGCTTAATAGCAGTTTTATGTATGAGTGAGATGTATTCCAAAGACAAAAATGAAAAATGTTGTGTCCATAAAATATGACATTTTAAAATTTTTTTAATTTGTCCGTGTGTAACGCGTTAAGCATAAATTCTAATTATTATAATTTAATCAGTCATTTACCTAAACAATATTAAAGCTTCTTAAATATTGATTTACCAAAACATTTATAAAAGAACATTTTTTTATATTGTCCACAATATACTCGGTAGGTGCATATAGTGATACTGATATCTATGTCTATGAAGATGTGGCAATGACAACAATTTCTATTTACAATTTTCTATATATTATAATATGCTGTAGATTATTTGATCTATCAGAATCTTTTACCGGAGACATTAATGTATGGGTACTTTTGATATACAATGGTAAAGTAACAAAAAAACTATTCAAAAAAACTTAAAAATATGACAAGCAAGTTTTTTAGCTATTTCGTCCATAACAGCATAAAAAGAACAAAGGTTTTAATTTTGAAATTATCAGTGAAAAGTACTGCGAAAATATATAATATATTTTCTTTATAAAATATATTTTCTTTATATTTTATATGAAATTTTATACTTTAGTGTTCATTTCATAGCTGTGTGTTGATTATATAATATTTACTAAATTATATAAAAGGTGACTGGGAAAAATACATGAAAGTTGGTGCTAAATTTTGTAGGGACATGAAACTTTTCCAAATAAACGAGAAAAAATCACTAAGTATGTTTATTTGAGCCTTGTAATTGTACTTACCGGGAATATTTTATAAATTATAAATAAAAATGTTTCAAATCTTATTTTATTTATTCTTACTAGCAACACTATATTTTTTATGTTAATATAGGGCAGTGCAGTATTTGTTAGTATGATAGTACTAATATTTGGAAAAAATTAAATTGGTTTTAGGTTAATTGATAAAGCCAGTCAATTAAATATAATTGGTGTATAAAAAATATATACGCAAGATTATCCTATTCTTAAAGAACCATTTTTTAATTGATATTCTTACATACGACATTGAATATAGCATTAAAATTTCTCTTGCAATAAGATTTACCTGTGATGTCAAATGTATTTTTTACATGGTGTGGTATATTTTATTTGTTTATCTTGTAACTTTGTGTCAAAATATGTTTATCTTCTGGCTCAAAAAAATCTTAAAATTTATATAAAATACTCATGTTGTCATTAAGAATAAGTGATTAAAATTTCGTAATCCTACAAATTTAAGTATAAAAAGTACCAGTCTTCTTTTTTGTTTTGCAAAATATTGGCAATTTAGAATTTGTGTAATATTTAAAGTTTTTTAAATACATTTCATTTGCATTTTAATCCGCTGTTGAAACGTAGGCCTGAACATTAAATAAATACCTATCTCGCTAATTTTGAGGCTCACATCCTAATGTCAGGTTTATTTACAGCTCTAATTTTATTTTTTCTTGAACTCATATGTAAAATTTGTCACAATTTGTTACAATCATCGTTTTTATTACTTTTTGTGCATGTTAGGCTAAGAGTCAGTATTTTATGTTGTCACAAAAATGTGCACGTTCCGAAATGGGTGATGGTATTTGCTTTTGCACGCTTCAATAATTGCAGAGTAAAGGTACGAGTGGCAAATCGCCGAGTGATGGCGTGTCGAGTGGTGATGCCTCTACGGGTGATTCCACCCCCGCTGGGTCACGCGACGTCGACGGGGGTAAACCTGAACGACCGTTTACTTTGCAGGTCAGCCGAGAGTTGCTTATCTGATATGTTTTCAACGGGAAACATTTTTGAGCCCCTTCTCAGGACTAATTGTTGACATTATGGAGAGTAGGAGATTCAGTTGTAACATGGTTTTTGCATGTGTTCTGTTACTTTCAAAATAGTATTTTTAAGTACATTGTGTTCTTTCATGTCAGTTTCTTTTGGGGCACTTGCAGGTTTTTTTGTTTCACCATATTGTAATATAACATTAAATTTTAGTTTTATTAACAAATGTAGTAGAAAATATTGCAATGCATACATTGTTATTATAATTGCATCATTCACCATTTAAAATTATTACAAATTATCAGAGCTAACACGTAAGTTGAACACAATAATGCACTAATCAATTGTGTAGTATATTAAATTGTCAAAATTCTTCAAATTAGTAAAAACAATTGTTAAAAGTCAAATATTGGTAATATTTTTCCAAATGTAATTGTCATATAATAAAGAAAATAAATATTTACTTTGAATTATTGGATGTGATGTAAAAGTAATTTTTTGTGGCAGATTTAGAATTATTTATTTGTTTATATCAATGGAAAAATTATGTCAAAAAGTTTAAGGTCAATAATTTCTTATAAAATTATAATATTTCAGGAGATTTCGTCTGATGTGCAAAATGTGGAAAACAAATGGCTAGACCACGAAAACAGTGCACCGTTTGTAGAAACGCGACGTACACCTGATTTAGATGGGATGGGACTTGATGAATACCATCAGTCTATAGCCAAGTATGTATTTGTTTATTATTGAGCTATAACACTATATTTAGTTTTTCATTTCAATATTTTGAGTGAAAACATGATTATAAAAATAAAAATGAATTAAAGAAATATTCAATTATTCTTTCTAATTTGTGTTTCTTCATACTTTCATACCAATAAATTAGCTTGAGCATTACGTATAAGAAGATTTATATTCCCAAAACACAAAGGAGACTGAAAATAGGTCAGGCATTACTGAAATCAAAAGTAATTTAAAAAAAAGCTGGTATTTTTTAAAGTAAATGAAATCAAACAATTCAGCCCTTTACAAACAAGAAACAGCAAAAAATAAAATTTTGTAATTACTATTACTAGGACTAGTCATTAAGAAATAAAAATAACAGTAAAAACCAAAAAAAAATATATAATTACTTTTTAGAAATGATTAAAAAGAATAACATCGATTGCTTTGAAATGTGTAACTGCTGCCAAAATAATTAAAAATATGCTGTTAATTGACTGTGACATTTCTTCTATATTTTTGTGCAAATCAGTGCATTCCCCGCTTTTTTTAAGTTTTGACGACCCTGTCGGACTTTCGAGTTACATAGATTAATATATTATATCTTGGTGTAGAGGATACAATAAGACACAATCTGCACTTTGTTTCATCTTGATGGCTCTAAGAGTTCTACAGAAATATAATTTACTATTATGAAAAATACCCTCTCTTTTCATGTAAAATATAAGATTTCTTATTTGTCTGATTATTTATCCTGAAGTTTTTACAGGCTTTTTTTATTTTCTCTCTGTAGTAGTACCGTCTTCATTATGGTTACCACTCTTGGGCCCAGAGCCAGAGACAGCAGAAGCCCATATAGTGGCTTTTGTTGGTCTCCGTTTCTCCATGAATCGTATGAAAAAATGAATCACATATGAGGAGTCACAAAATTATTAAATGGCATTCAATGTAGGAAAATTAACTAAATAATATCTCATTTTAATAGCAGTTAATCAACAGGTTTTATTGCTTTGAATAAACATGCAATATTTCTATCTAAGGATACAGTTAATGCTAATGACAACAATATTATTTGCAGAATGAACTCTAGTTTGCAAGATATTCAAAGTGACATTGCTAGATTGGCAAGTCAACAGAGTCAATTGCAATCAAATCAAATGTACCAACATCAGCAATTACATCAGCAGCAACATCACCATCAACAGCATCAACAACAATTTCAGCAACAACAGCACCAGCAACAACAACAACAACAACTTCAACAGCAGCAACTTTTCCATCAACAGCAACAACAAATGTATCAGCAAGCACAAAATCAGCAAAACATTCCACAACTGGTGAGTGGTACCTTCATATTGGTCACAGGGATGTGCTTGCATAAAAGAGAGGAGTGCTTCCACTTATTGCCTGATCCAAATTCTGAAGCCTAAAAACTTTTCTTCTTGCAAATGGTATAAACGCAAATGGTAATCAAACTCTCATGAAACATAATGCATGTAACTTTTCCATAATAACTTTTCCGTGAAATGTCACAACAATCTTTTTTCTCTGATATTAAAGAATTTAAAACATCTAACTCGTTTTTATTAATGCGCATTAGTTTGAACCCATAAAACATTGAATTTTAACACGCATTGATCGAGAAAAGATCTCTCACAGCAAGGAGTGTGTTTAGAATAAAATTCACGAAATAAAATACTTAGCGTGAGAAGGATTTTATCTGAAATCAATTTATACAAGTCAAGAATGACATCACAGTCATAGACAGTATTAAATAAGTTGAGAGTGAATTTTAAATGAAACACATTCTATTGTTAAAAATTTGGAATGACAATTAGGCATAACAAATCTTTCGCAAGCAATCGATTCTTAGCTCGATTTAAAATATATTGGCTGCGCGCACGCATCCTATGCTTACATCTGGACCTTTTCCAGCACAATCAATATAGCTCTCAGCACAATGTCAGCTCGGGGCCCATACGGCAGTATCCCGGGCTGCATGGCACAAGCTTCGGCTCCACGCCGCATTTGCCTCAGGAGCACCACACCTATGCTCCACCAACCCAACACTTCTATCTGCACGACAACGCTCCACAACAGCCCCAGCGCCGCACTTGGGCTCAACATGCCCAGCTCTCCAATCAGGTTATAGACATTGGCCATGAAAACAGGGGCTGGCAGGTAGGCGTCAGAGTCTACATTATTTTATGTTTTTGTAACCTTTCTGAATTTTATTATTGTTAACATGAATCCATGAAGTCCATATATATTTTCAATTTAATAATCTATTTGTGTAAATTTCAGCTTCACCAACAAAGTTCACCATACCAGCAACCTCATGCTCAACCACAGTATCAGGAGTCACCTCAGAGGAGCTGGAAGTCTCCTTCTCCACAGCCCGTCCAGGAGATGCGCACGTGGAACAACCCACAGAGTTTTGTGTTGCATGATCGATCTAATCAGCAATCCACTCCTTTTCCCGTCCACCATGCCAGGTATCAAAATGGTACAGAACATTCTCCTCAGAATCACCTTAGCTACACGGTCATCAATCCCACTCCGTGCCATCAGCCAACACCTCAGACGCTTTTCTCACAATCTCCGCCACGCACCGCTAGCCCACAACATCGGGTGAAACCACCGCAGCGTCAGGCTTCCTATGGCGAGTTGACTCGGGGGCCGGGTGCTGTCAGCTTACAGCAATTAACAATGACAACTCACCAGTCGCCGGTGCCAGCTCCACCCGCCGATGACATGGAGCCACAAAACATCTCCTTCATCGGTAATGCAGAGGATGAGGCACTGCAGCAGGGGATCAATAGATTGAACATATCTTCTGGAACGAGAACATACCGGATCCCTTCTCCTACAAGGCCCTCCTTGAGTCGAAATTCATTCCAGCATCCAGTACATGAAGCAAGTCATCCTGTGCCTGATACTAGTGATTTGGATAGGGGTGATCCAAGTAATGAAAAGGGTTTCTATATATCATTCGACAATGATCAGCCGAAACGACCAAAGCCACCTCTTCGACCAAAACGTGGTTCCCCCAAGAAGGAACAATCACCTCCTGATTATCACAGCCCAGAACGAGGTAGCCCTGGTGAACAACCTGATCGAGGTTGGCAAGATCGGGTTCCGGAGCCTACAGCAGAGGAAGAATTTATAGTTCACAGAAATGTATTAACCAGTGAAAGTGGTGTTCGGAACGAGACTCCTACTTATAGAGAGCCTATGGTCTCGCGACGATCAGAGCCAAGCAGTGAACCTGCAGCGATTATTATAGGCAATGATTTGTCTAACCCTGACCCTGTAAGCTTTTTTCTTATTGAAATAAGTGGCACTTTAAAAATGACCTCCTTTATGATATTGATTTTATTATAATGTAAATATTTTTACAGGACTCCGTAGATGAAATGGAGAAAAAGAAAGAACGCATCATGATGCTCTCACTTCAAAGACGGCAAAGGGCAGAAGAAGCAAGAGCTCGTCAGGAACAGCAAGCTGCTGCTAAAAAACAAAGAGAACTCTTACTACAAGAGCAAAGAAACCTTAAAAAGGAGGAACAAGCGAAACGACGCGATGCTATTTTACAACAATACAAATTGAAAAAGGCCATAGAAGAAGCAGAAAGAGAGGTATATCAAAGTTGTTACTTGTGTATGAGACAACAATAATCTTATATGCTGTTTTTGTTATCTCACAGGTAAATAAAAGTGTGACTTGTGCCATTTATTATTTACTAGCGACTCAGCCTGGCTTCATGCGGATATGTCGTACTTAGTGTAGCATAGAGAGGAATTAAAATCCCTCTCTTAGGTGTAAGTAAACAGATTACGTTTAAGATGCTACACACGATACATACAATTACTACTGACCTTACTGAACCTCGCCGACTTCTTGAAAATAAAAATTTTTACTCTTATATCTTATATATCTTGAAAATAAACATTTTTAAAATATTTTTACTTAGTTAATATTTAAACACTAATTTAAATGTTTATATGCATATTAATATTCATATGGCTCAAATTATGTGGACATTATGTAACATGAGCAAATATTTTATTTGAATAACAATGTTATCTCTTCTTTGCAAAACCTTTGATTAAAGGAATTGTTCATATTTGTTATAGAAAATACTGTAGTGGCAAGTATGACCGACCATCCCGCATCGTTATGTTGGCAGAATCATCTTTACGAAAACATATAAGCCAGCAGCTTGAGTTTGTTACACTTAATCAAGAACACTTGTAAATTCTAAACTATCCAAATGATTCGATCTTATGACAATTTTACCTAGATTGAATGAATGAAATGAAGAATGTGCTGAATTTGAAAAGGATTTAGTTTTTCTTAATGTTTAGGTTTTTTCTTTCTCTTTAGTTGAAGCATTTTGTCACTACCTGCTTTTTGATGTTAGGGGGTTGAATTTTATAGACATATTTTTCTATACAATTATTTGATCCAAACAATCATACCATACATTGTTTTTGTATATCTGTAACCGTTTCTTATAAATGTATCTTGTGGTGAAAACCTGAGTAAAAACCTTTCTGTAGTGTACATGAGATTGGCCTCCACACACAAGCAGAGGAACACAGCAGTGGGATTTTATTTTGTACTGTGTAGTCAAAGATATTTTTTCTGCATGTAATCAAATATAGTCCCACAACTTGTGAATTGGTACAAAGAACAATATTTATCTCATTTAGATACCAAAAGTGACACAAATGTTAAAATGGATAAATTTTCATATTGAATTAATCAAAAATGCACTGGAAATGCAAGTGATTTTTAATATTATGATAAACCATTAATTTCATTATTATAGCCTACACATAAAATACAGAAAAACGGTATCTTTATTACAGAACTGTTTTTTGTTTTCATGTATCTAACGGTTTGTCCAGTGCACGCTTGGAAAATACCCTGACAGCTGATTTTGTAGTGACCATTAAAATATCAAAAGTCGGTTAATTTACAAGACACATTCATAAATTATTGAACTAAATCTTCTACAGAAACCAATCTATCCATTTGTGAACCCCAAAATAAAATTTGTTTAGTAGTTTCTGAGATTAGCGTCCACAAACAGTAAAGCATCCCGCCTCTGCTTTTGATTACTCATGTGTTTTCATTTCATTTTGCCCCTTTGGTATGAAGTTCACCTCACTAACTACCATTATGTATCTACATTTTAATTTTTTCAGGGAAAAGTAATAGATAAAGCAGAATTGTTAGCAGCTATCAAACCAACGCCAACCATTAGCAGTGGAACAAGTACAATTGGACATGCTGCCGGAGCCAAATTAAGATCAAAAGTTGGTAATACAGGCACAAGAACCAGACCTAAAACTATTCATGTGGATAGTGGAACTGTCGAACTCGCAGAAGGAATGCTTGCCAGCCGCGGCAAGCAGGGTTCTAGTACTAATTTAACTGGTTAGTTTTAAATAGCTATTTTTTATTTAACCTTTTGTTTCTCTACTAAATTATGTTCACATTTAGTAATTTTATTTTCTATTCATGTCTTGCTTATAATGATTTTATTAAGTTGCTAGCTCTTCCTCCTGCTATAATTACATTTGCATTTTGTTCTAGATAATTTGTAATTGTCATATGTTGTTTTAGTATTATGTAACTTACAGTATCAGAAATGAATAGGTAGTTAAAAAGGAACCTATATAAATATTTCCATTCACATAGAGACAATTCCTGAATTAAAATCCTTTTTCTTAATCTATAAAATAGTGCAATGCTTGATACTTTTGTTTAGTCTTGGCTATGGTTATACATATTTTAACCTCATATATTTAACCCTTTTTGAGTAACCTTGAAAAATTACCTGAAATGATTAATTTTTTAACTTAATTTTCTCTGAAACTAATAAAGCTAGAATGATGATTATAAAAACTAACTATATATAATATTGAGAAGAATGATAATAAAGATACGAGGTTAAAATATGCATAAAAATCAATATAATACAATCAAATTAATAACGTAACTATAAATATAACGTTCATAATATTTGGCGCCGGGACCAATTCGCTATGCTTATCTGCTATGATATAACCTTTATGGTCAAGTCATTATAGGATTTTTTTACTGGTGTCAAAAAAAATGTTTAGGAAATCTGAGTTTTTATTTTGGTTTATACATAGTTCACTCTGGAACTTTTTTAAGGGAATGAAAAATTTATTTTTCTTTCTCTCGTGGTTATCTCGGCACCTACTAAATTCGTAAAATTATTATAAAAATTAAAGATCGTAAAATTCTTTATAAAAAGTTCTCTTTTTAATTTTTCTGTATAAATATTCATATTCTAAGATAAATCATAAACTAAGTTTGAAGAAAAAAACTTGCTTTAGTATAGGTAAAACTTGCTTTAGAAAATATAATATTATTTTCTACAAGGTACATTAGTGCATTTATAGAGAAACTGAACAATGAATATCTAGTTGTGTATAGTATATAATTGTGATTGAACCCTTTGTGGGACCTTGAAGAGCAGATGGTAGGAAAATGAAGAAAGAAGGTTCTCAACCTGCATTTTTGGGTATATTACATGAGTGTATTATTATCGTTCTCAGTGAATTTGTATGACGATAGTTTAACCAGATGTCATACTAGACAAGTTGTGAAGGGCTGGTTAGGTTCACATTCATATTAGGTTCATATACATTAGGTTCACATCAAATTGGATGTGTTAAAAATGTCTCTTTAGTATTAAAACATGTTATTGAAATTTACAGAAATAGTACTAAAATCGGTGGAATGTGTTTAATTTCTTGTAAACTTTTATTGGATGGTAAAACCATTGTGGGTTAATCTGAAATACAGAGTTTGCGAGATGTGAATGAAAAACGAAATGATGGTAAAGTACAATACATACATATATAGGATGCTACCTCCATTTAAGTTCACATCGAGTGCCGCAGAAACTGTGTGCGGAAGAGTAACATTTTTGTATTCGTTTCTGTCTTGGACTTCTATTCCATCATGTACTAGATTACGTCGAAGATTACTGTATTTTATTTTGCAGAATTGTATTTTCTTTATGGTGAAAAGCAAAAAAACCGCTATAAATGTTTATTAGTTTCAACAAACGCTTGTAAAAATTCTCATTGCAGCTGTAGAACATAATGGTAGTTGGCAAGGAATGTAAAAAAATTAATTTTTTTAAAGATTTGGTTGCTAAGGAAGATAGGTGTTATCATGAACGTCACAAGATTTTTTTCTATTGTTCTTAAGTAGGTAGTTGCATGGATCATCCGATCGACTTTCGTCTTGAAGTTGCTATGGAAGAGACATATTTATACATTGAAGACGATGATTAACACCAGTTTACTTTGAGAGAATTATCTGATATATGCATTTGTGCATCATCCAAAAAGAAATCTTTGATTATTTTTTCTTTCATTGATACAATTTAGGAAGCCAATTTAAAAACAAGGTATGAATAAAAAAATATATGAATATTCTGGCACTGAAAGGTTACCGCATGTTTTTATTAAAGAATAAAATTTTAGTTGTACGGAATAAGAAAAAAGATTATTTTTTGTAGAGAATTAAAATTTTTAATTTTTATGTTTTATTCAATTGTTAATTCCAAAAAAAAAGAAAATTGAACCCTGTTTCATCCCTTAAAAAAGCCCCAACTGTATTCCAACAAGCTTTAAATAAAATTAGGAGAGTAAAACGGAATGTCGTTAGAATATCAAAATAAACATTTATTCTGATGTTCGCTCCAAAAATTCATTTATTTTAATATTCTCCCTAAAAATATTGATATTCCCCCAAAGATTTTGATATTTTCCCTCAAAATTTTCCAAAAATTTAACTTTCCTGAATTTATAATAACTGGAGGACTATTAGTGATTAAAGATATCTGAAATAATTTTGATTATCTGCATATATAAAAAGGAAGGTAGACAACAAAATTAGATGTTAAAGCACAACTCATTTTCTAATAGTAAGAAAAAGTATTGTACTCTTTTTATTTTAGTAGAGGCAAATCGCTTAAAAACATTTTTTGTTATGCGCAGAACTTTTGTGCAATCTTAGCCTTATTATGACTAGACACCATTTTATTGTTCGTTGTTATATTTTCGTCAGAACTTACTTTATTGTTTTACTTTATATGTTATAATTCTCTTCTCCTCTTTACATTAAATTATTTGAGTTAAGTGATTATTTTTGAAATTCCTAGTGCTTTTAAATGTCCAGCTGCTCTAAGTGTTGTTTATGTTTTGTTTGTTTACTGTTTTGTTGTGTCATATTAAACAGCTTTTGGCAATACACCTCAATCCACCATGAGACGAGATTATTATAGGGGCTCCCAAGACAGTTTGGCTGACAGAGCTGGTCTTTACAGGGGTAAGATAAAGTAGCATGTGATTTTTAAGAGCTTTACGCTATTTTAATATTATTATGTGTGTACAATTTTATAACATTTGTTAAAAATTCTAACTTTATTCTTTCAAACGATTACTTTGAAGGAATTTCCCAACTTGACATTTTCATAATAATAATTTATTTATATACTTTTACTTTTTCAACAATACATTATTTTTTTTGTTTTTACTAAATATATTTTCTACATGACCAAGTGATATCTCAGTTATCTTAGAGCTTTTAATTTCAAAGCAATATTTTAAATAATGAAAATATGCAACATTTCTTTTCATATGGCGGCTTATGTATGGGATACTGTAATTTTACTTTTTCACAGATTCTCCTGTTGATGACAGTAGAGGAATGTCTCCAGGTGGTGGATCGACGAGTGCACTCGGCCGCAGGGGGTCGTATAAAACATCAAGAGGTAAGCGCCTTTTTGTTTGGATTTTTTATGTTTTGGATTTTTTATTCTACTGTGTGATGTGTGTATCTGCAATTAAAATATTTCCCCGTGATAATCAAAATGATGCTTTAATTAAACAGTGTTAAAGTCATTTAGTTACCAAAAACTACATGTGAAATTTAAAACACATAATTACATTATTGGGTTTACATAAGATTACAAATTAAAAAGATTGTTTTTTCTATTTATTGGCGTAATTGAAGATAACTTTCATAGCTACGTTTATGCCATGCGAAAGGATTTAAGATGATTATATTTTGTTATTATTGGTTGGTGTATTTGTGTCGATAAAAAGCTTTATTCTTAAGATTTCTTGTATCTTGCATCAGTATATATGTAGATTAAGTTACTATATTGCTTGCTGTTCTGATTATAAAGGTATTTAAAGATTTAAAATTATACATAGAAAATTAAAATTTAAAATATTTTTTGTATAGGGTTTTTGGAACAGATTGAATTTAAAATAGCAAATTAGAATTATATTAAAATAATTAATTTCCGAAAGTGTTTTCTATACTTTTTTGCTTTGTCAAGATTTCATTTGCAGTATATTAAATTTATTTTGATGCTGCCCAATAATGAAAATATGTGTTGTTCTATTTTGAAAATCTTTGAATAAAAATTGATTGTCATCAGGTTTATCAGCATTTAACATACATAATTTTTTTTGCTTTATTTGTGATGAATATTTTTCTAAATTTGGCTGTGAGTGCTATACCCAGTGTTATTGATATAATAATATATATATATATGGGTTTTTCGTTGAAATAGTAAGTTAAAAATGGCATTAATAATTGTTGTGGAATGCTGCTTTTGGCTCTCTTTTAAGCTTTTTCCAATAGTAGAAATTATTATAACGTGTTTTATTTAAATGCGGCTGTTGCCAGTATGTATTTGTAGTTTAGATTGTTTATGGTTTTGGCTTTTCCGAGTATTTTGTTTGCCAAAGAGATGACTTTTTCATTCTTAATACTTCATTTTAGTAATCATGCATTTAGTTAAGTCAACAACATACAAAACAAAAGGCTTCTTAGTTTACATATATCTTTCATTTTTGGTAATTGATGTTAATATTTTACATTTTTGTATGATCTGTAACAGGTTTTGTATCAGGGAAACATTGGTAATTCAGTTAGTTTACACAGATGTAGAATGCAGGAATTTAAAACTTTCAATTGAATTACAGCAAAATTTACTTTGAAATTTGCATTGCCATGGCGCTTAGAAAATAATCTTGCCATTGGTCTGTTGATTTTTGTGTGTTCTTTATTTTATTTGGTAACATTTAGTAAGTGTTCGTGTGATTTTATTTCACAAAAATAATTGCGAACAGAAGTTAATTCTACTCAAGGATAGTTTATAACATTTCTATTGCACATGTTTTACTTAAAGACATAATTACATAGGTTTATATTTGTAAAACTTTCTGGTTAAATGATAAAACACATGTTGAATATGACATACATATATAGTTATTTAATCACATTAATGAGAGCAATAAAAATTAAATTTTTCTAAAATAAATGTCATAATATAACCAACGATGTAGATTGAAATACAAAAGTATATTGCAACAAAGCAATCATGGTGTGATTCGATGTCTATAATATTTTATGAACCATACACATTTATGGTTATTTGAGGTTTGCACATGAAATAAAGCAATGATTGTCTTGCATTGTGTGTTATGAAAAAAAACTATTTCAGAACGTGTGAATGAGGTGGATCCTCAGTCGCAGACGCGTGGAAGGTCTAAGTATTCCACTTACCAGAATAACTTTAAGACCGGACGGAAATCTAGTTCCCTTATGAACTTATGTGGTAAGGATACTTGCATAATACAAGAAATCAGCAAGCTTCAAAAATTCATATTCCTTATTGGATACTTGTATTGGTATCGTTGGCTTTTTATGGTGCGTTGGGTTCTTGTTTCTGTTCAGTCTTAATTTTTTTTACACTTAGAATTGGTAAATGGCTTAACTTGTTTTTAGATTCGGTACAATTATTTTTGTTTTTATGATTTATAAGTGCAAGCTATTCTGTTGTGTGTTGGGAATTACATGGTTACCATTATGATTCCAAAATTACAAAACAGTGGTGATGGGTAAATAAATTTGAATATTTGTAAAATGTGTTCCATGTTTTCATCTTTGTAATTCTCAATGGCGCACAGAAGTGGTGTAGGCATGGTAGCATTTTCTTATCGGTGTTGGTGTGACATTTTGCTCTTAGTTGGATTCTTTGTGGTAAAATTGTAAATATTATAAATCTTATATTTATTAGTATTCTAATATTGTTATATTACTTGTATATTGTTTGTATTATGATGTTAAAAATAGTTTATGTATATTTAAATATGGAAAAAAATGGTATTAAGTACCCACAGCGATGTGTTGTGTTTACATTCTAATATGCAAAACAACTTTTTTTTACTAAAATTCTGCTTTTCGAATTTAGGATATTGAAATATAAAATATTTAATAAAATTATAAATAGAATATAGGTATTTATTTCATATTTCAAAAGTGCATACTTGTTACATTTGTAAATTTTTTGTTTAGTTCAGTAGATGCTAAATTATGTTTTGCTAATATTTATTTAATACATGAGTTTTTTTTAAATCGTTTTATTTGCAAATTAGACAATTGCTATACATGTAGATTCTCAATAGTTCCTTATAAATTTTAATAAATCGCCACGTATTCATCTAAGAAATGAACTATTTGAAATTTGACCTCATATTAATCACTGAATGATCAGTGAAATTATCAATGACCTTAACCATTGAATAGTTATTACAATCCTGACGAAAGTAATTTTTTAATTAGTCTGTTTGGCAAGAGCAACTGCAAGTCAATAAATAAATAAGATAAGGCATTGAGAGAAAATATCAACATACCGTATTATATAAACTGTGACACTTTACTGTTAATCATTTATTCCGTCACCTCCAATATAGATAATTATCTAGCATCTTTGAGATAGACTTTCAACTAATTCTATAATCTGATGAGAAAGACCTGTGTATAAGTAAAATCTTTTGAACTAGCTGCTAAACATTCCAGATCTTTTTCCCTTAGAGTTTTAGAATTTCATCAATGCTCAAACATTTTTTATGGGATTTGCGTCAACATTATTTTCATGTTTCTATGCTACGCATAGATGGCTCCAAAGTTTTGGGTTATTTTCGTCTTGCAGCACTTAATTTTTTTATATACCACTTATGAGGAGATGGGATATTTCAACTTTCAATATATATCGATCCTTTAATATACTTCGACTGTTTTGTCAGTGTACAAATTAGCTGTAATGATGAGCAGAATGTCAAAACACTGCTTGAGGAACAACCACAGATGTGCGCTTTTATCGGGTTTTAAACAGATTGCTGCATAAATCTATTTATGCGAGTAATCCAGGTTATTATTAATGTATTGTGCCCAAAAAGAAACTTCGTCTGAAATAATTACATTGTTCCTATCTGTCCAAATTTTCTTTCTTCAAAGCGAGTTTTTTTGACAGTAGCAGTTTATTCACTTTGCTTTTTTTTCTTTACTTCCTGACCCAATAAAAGTTTTCTTATGTCACATGATATATTTATTTCCTTTTTATGCAAAACTGCCTTTCCTCCATGCAATGATAGACTAGAGAATTCTGTTCAAATATCTATAAACTGCTCTTCCCTCTTTTTTCACCTTTTTGCTCTTACCTTTGATCTGGCAGGTTATGAAATTTTTTACTCCCAAATATTGTTTCATCCATTTACTTACAATGGTCTTTGATATTTTAATGTATTTAGCAGCAGCTTGTATGATATTTTTAGTTCTTTTAGGAGATAACGAATACGACTTTGTAACATGACGTGAATGATGCACATGCAATAGTCATAGTGAAATACATCCTACTGTAACCAAGGTCGATTGATAACTGAAGATTTCAGTACAAACCAAGTTGGAGAAAGGCTTACGCCTCGCATTTGAACATACCTTCTGACAGTTTCTAGAAAAAATTTAGTAGAGCACGCTTTTGTCAAACAGACTGTTTACAATCTGGATGAAAGACAAGCTTAATAAATTTGATGTAAACAAACTTATGTTTTTTTAATAGTCTAGAATCTGCTCATTATACTCATTGTTGTTTTTAAATTCAGTTGTGCTGTCTCGAACTGTAGTTTTAACATGTGTGTGGTTGTGTTTAAATGTTCTGGTTGAAATATCATCATTTATTAATATTTTTCAATGGGTTTTGGGGCACGTTAAAAACATATATAAAGATATAACAAATCTCAGTTCTTATAAATGTCTGAATAATTTATATTGCAACAATAGGATAACAGAAGTGAGGTTAATTGAAATAGGTTTAAAAATCCTTTGACTAATATCTTATGTATAATATATAATATGCTATCTATTTTACTAAAAATGTATCCATCTATCGTAACTAAAAATTCTTATTAATATTAAATTTTAAAAACTTTATTTCTCTTCGACCAAATCTTGCAAATATTGGTCTTATCATATTTGATTTGTCTTAAATTAAATATATTTTAAATTATTTTATCTAATCCTTTTGCTCATTTATCTTCATAAACTAGTACTCTTGTTGCATGACTGCTGCGAGAATGCGCATTTAATATTTATGTTTAGGCAGATTAAAAAATTCATCCCTTTTCGAAACTTAAATATTAATATTGTATTCGGTCCGATTTATATATGATCCACAAATTGATGTCAATTTGTAAATTATACTAGGTAAATTTAATACTTGAATGTTTGAACAAATGTCCAATATTAGTATAAAATTTAAAACATTTTGGGAATGGAAAAATTATAAATGTAATAAAAACGTTACAAGACCTCAATGTAAGCAGAAAAATAAGCTGTAGGTGGTAATAACATAAACTGCAATATTTACAACATACCTAGTTAAAATGACAAACAACGATAGTAAAAAAATGTGCTTTGGATATGTTTAAAATAGCAAGAGGAGCGGTGAAGAAGACAGTACAAAATGGGAAAGATATTTGTGAAAATTGGTAAATTTCATTTCATAACTTTTATTTGTTTAAAATCTTACAGAAAAAATATTAACAACATGCATACATGCTGAATTTGGAATTGACTAACATTTTGTAGACTTACATTCACTTGACTTTATAAGTTCCTAACAACCGTTGCATATTTGAACGCATATTGACGAAGTAGCATAGGTGGACTCGTTCGTACAGTGATACTTACATGCATGATGGATATATGACGTGTGCGTGTGTGTGTTTGGTGAAGCAGACTCGGGGCTGGGCCGTGCGACGCCGCCACGGCGTGCGCCTTCACCGGGCGTACGCGCACTACCCTCACCTTCCGGTCCCGGCTCGCTGCCCGGCGGCATCGGCAAGCGCCTGCGCCACTTTGATGACGGTGCCAGTGACGTTAGTTCAACGCCGAGCTCCATCATGGACTACTCAGGTAATTCCCTCCTCGCCTGACGACTGAAATGCTTCGTAGCCATTGTTGACCTTGTAATTCTTCCACCGAATGCAAACTTTATACCGGTAATGACAGAAGAAATCAAATTTAACAGCAATATAATTCACAAGAAGTTAAAATGTCACACCATCACATGGCTTAATCACATCACGAGATCACCGAAATTAAAGGGATGATATTACAATGACATAAAAACCACGCTATATTTATTTCACGGATAAAGGTAATATTTTTCCATTGTAAAGGCATGGTTATTTATCTAACCAAAAATGTTTGATATTGCATTTTATCCGCTTTACTCAGATTTTTTAGCTTGTCACAATATTTAAAGATATTTTCAGCTTGCCTATCAGAAGATTCTCACCTTCAGGTATATTAATATTATCATATATACTATGGCGTGGATATGTAAATACACTATAATTAAATTTTATTAATTGCTGGTATATGTATTGAGGAAACATTCTACTTAATGTTAATTTTTGTCATTTGCTATATTTTTATTTGATTCTAAATTTAGGTCCCCGGTTATACAAGCAACCGACTACAAAGTCGAATAGAGGAATAATGCTGAACGCCGTTGAATACTGTGTGTTTCCGGGTGCCGTTAACAGGGAAGCGAAAAGAAGAGTACTTGAAGAGATTGCTAGGTCCGAAAGCAAACATTTCTTGGTATTGTTTCGTGATGCCGGATGTCAGTTCAGAGCATTGTATTCTTATTGTCCTGATAGGGAAGAAGTTACAAAGTTATATGGAACGGGCCCACGTCAAGTTAATGATAGAATGTTCGACAAATTTTTCAAGTAAGCTTTTTAATATTATTTGAATATACTTGTATTCTTTAGGTACCTATTACATTTGTGGCAAGTTTTGATTTTCTGTAATTATATACACATTAGTTTCCAGCATGATTTAGAAAGAAATGAATGGATCTTTGAAAGTGTTTCACAAGGGAGTGATCTCACAAATCGAAGTATTATGTCAGGGAAGGAAACTACTCATGTATTGCTGCGTGTCAGGTTCCATTAACTTGATTTTACATCAATTTACAATAATCAATGGAAAATATTGATTTGAACATATAAAAGAATTGCATATGTTCTGTGTGTAATAGTTAATCCTATCAAATATAATTAAATATGAAAATGGTCTTATTTAATATTATAGTTCAAACTTGACTACTTTAACATTATTAAGTAAATAAAAAGTTGAATAATTTACTAGTTTTCATACTTTCCTTTTAAAGCTTGTGAGGATATTGATTGCTCGACTATATCGGGATAGCAGATTGTATATTGCCATTATGAACCACTTACTCATGAAAATGTTTTATATTTATACTAACTGAAAAAATTTAGGTTTTATTGAATGCATTAAATGAAGCGTATCTGAAAAGAATAATCCTTGCATTGAATATCTTTTTGCAGATATAATTCTGGCAGCAAGTGTTTTTCGCAAGTTCACACCAAACATTTGACGGTGACGATAGATGCATTCACAATACACAATTCACTATGGCAAGGAAAGAAAGTACAACTGCCTAGTAAGAAGGACATGGCATTAGTTATATAAAATTTCTGTTAGCACTGCCAGTGTTTTCTGCAATCGTGATTATAAAAATATAAAGACGAAAATGTTTTTCATTCAATTTCATAATAACAGTTGTACTGGCCCTTAGAGCTCTGTGTTTCTATGATGGTTTTTAGTATCTGCTTTGGTAATAATTTTGAGTTGTATATTAAATATTAATTGAAATCTTGTTTCATTGGAGATATAAAAATTTTATTTGTGACATATACCTTGTTAAAACAATATAAACTTCATTTGTGTGAATGACTTGTAAATAATCAATACTTGATCAAAATAATATCAGTTAATTTTAAAACTGTAGAAAAATTATGGTCAAACACAAAGTTTCATAAGTGTAGTGATAATTAGATGTGATCAAATGAACGTCTGATCTAAATTTTTGAATTCATACTAATGTTTATTACACTTAGGGGAAGGCGCATAATTACAATGTCGAATTGCAACTATGAATATCAAATTACATCAATGTTGTATTTAAATGTGTATATAAAGTCCAAAGAAGCATAACAAGCCAGACCAATAGGAGCCTGTGCAACTGTATTAAAAATAGTTTCCCCATTTTTAGATAGTATTATAATTTAAAATTCTCTAGTCGTGGGTTTTAAAGTTATTACTGTAAAAACTGTCTTCTCAGTGTTATTAACGTAAAGGATAAATTTCTTTTTTACAGAGATTAACTGGAGTACATATGACTAAATTTAGTTGTAAACAGTGGTTTCAAAAACTTACTGGCTTTACATGTATTTAATAAAATTGGCTGGTCCTCTTAAGGTTATTTTAAATAATGTACTATGCTATAGTTTTTTTTGCAACTTAAATGTACATTGACTTTTTTAAGTCCATGGAATGAATGTTGCTACAAGACAATATATAAAACTATTGTGCTGGTCATCATGTTATAATGGAATTTGAGTCAAATTTTAAATTATTGCAGCTGTACTAAGTATTACAGTTGTGCTGCTTGTGCCTGTGTCATATTTAAAATTAAATTTATGCATTAAGTAAGTTTGATTAGAAATGTCTTCGTTGGACTTATTATGATGACAAATAATTTTGTCAATATTTCCATGGCTTTGCCAAAAATGTTATAACTATACACAATTTTGTAATTATTTAATGTGTAAGTTGATTTATCATGATTAAATAAAAAACTCATTCTTTTTGTAAATTGTAATTCTTTCTTAATTTTTGACATGTATAACATTAAGAATTTTATGTTTTCATTATAATTTCTAAATTAGAATAAATGTTGTTGCTTTGAAAGTAGACTTGTGTAATGATTTTTAAAATCGTTTAGACTTTTTGGCATAGGGAATTAATAGGAAAAGATATTTTAATTTACTATATTCTTTCAAATGTCACAAAACTCCATGATTTTCGATTTTTGAGTATGCAATCAATATTGGTATCATTTAGTTATCAGTATTTTAAATTGCAATTAATATAATTTTTCATACTTTTTGTTTTTATTTTACTTATAAAAGACTTGGAATGTGATTGTTATTGATGAAGGCAGAAAAATTATTTGATCAACATCTTGAGCTTCGCTTTTACATAAGTTTTATCTATGTGAGAGCTTGAAATTGTAATGGTGTATTATTATTATTTATATAACGTTTAATAACATTTTAACAAAGTATTCACAAACTAATATAAGTAGTTTTATTTTAATGTAAATTATGTTTTGAGCAGTATTTAAATGTGCAGAATAATAAAAGATTGAACACCATGGCCTTTTTCAAGAGTAAAAACAATTTCTGCTTTTCAAATATTTAAGAAGATGTTATGTTTTACTTGATATTGTACTGCCTCGACTTGTAAATAATTTGTTTTATATACAGCTATTTATTAAAAAAATCTTAAAAAATAAATAAAAAATTATTGCAAATAATGATTTTGATCATGATTTATTTGAATGTTTATTGATTATCAGTAATATACTATTGTTAGTATAATATGGTAATAAGCAAATATATTGTATTAATGAAACTATAACGAAATAATATTAAATTTCCTACAATTTTGTTTTATTTTCTTTTGTAAAATTTTAAGTTATTAAAATATCGGGTAAGTGTGATCTGTCTTGTGCAAATAAAGGAAGGATAATCATGACAGTGAGAAAATATATTCAGTTCAATTTGGAAGTGTATACTTTGAAACTAATAGTTTTGTATACTGGTTCTATTTGCATGATGAAATTTTACATGTATACTTTATATATTATTTTAACGAGAGGATATTTCTGTTAAATTTTTTATTAAATTTATAAATAGGTAAACGATACATTAGTAACTGTGAAAACTATACCTTAACCCTTGAGAAGTACACTGGCCAGAAAAGAAAATATCAAAAAAATTTTAGTCAGATTTACATGAATAGAGTTTGTCCCTGGGTTTTTCTAGGTACATTTAAACATTTTCTGGGTCTAGGAAAGATCCCTACGAATAATTTTTAATTTGTTCTAAATAAGCTTTGTAGAGTGAGACAAAAACGTAAGTATAAATTATAATAAGGTATTTTGGTAAATAATAATATAAAATTCATTTTATCGTGAAAAGAATTAAAGAAATAATTATAGAAGGGTGTGTTAGTGAATGTCATATTAAATTTTTGTTATAATTTTCTGCAAATTATGTTTTTTTTTGGCACCTGAGTATTGTTTTTTGTGTAACAATGTTTGCTCTGACTGGTATGCAGAATCAGAAGGTTATTCTGATGGGGAAACTGAAAGTGAGGAGTTAGTTTTTCTAAATACAGAAATAGAGCCAGAACATCCTAAAATATTTCAGTTCGATAAATATATATGTTCATTTTACCATTGCTTACATAATATTAAAATTATGTATGGGTGTAGTGTCATAAACCAATTATGTGTGTAGAATATGAGGGAGCATGTGAATAAAAACTGCTATTTTTGTTTAAAAAATTGTTTTTAATGATTTAAAGCCTTTTCCACACTACTTTTCTTCCCTTCTTTGAAAACCAATTATAACCAAAATTCATCCTTTTAAATGAAGTAGATTATCTAAAATAATTAAAACTTTTTATAATCTTATGAAAATACATCTTCCACAATTCCATATCTTTAATAGAAATGGAGATATACAAAAATTAGTGAAAAATCCATTTTGCATCATTTAAATTAATGATTCTGTACCATAAATAAATAATTATTATACAATGAAATATTTTGTATTAAAATCGAAATGAATTATTTAAAAAACAAGGAATTTAAACTTTAAATAAAAAAAAATGGTAGTAAATAGATGAGGCATTACGATTTTTTTTAAATTTCGTTCAGTTTTGGAAATAATGTACTTGTCTAGTGTATGAAAAGTAGTGTGTCATTCAAGGATGAATAATACATAAAAAACAATTGAAAGCAGTTTTGAAATAAACCTGAACAAACTGAGATTATTAGAAACGTTGCATTTTGCGTTTACAATCAATTATCTGAATATTTTTATTTTATTGCAAATTATTTGCTTCCAGAGTAACTCAATGAGATAGGTATTGCATTAGGTAATTTTAGATATATATCAGATTATTACAAGTCATTCCATAAATCAAATTTATATTGATTTAACAAAATATTTTACTAAAGGAATTGAAAAATCGTAACAAAACGACCTAAGGTTGACTGCCAGAAAAAAATTTAGATTTTTAATATTAATTTTTTAGTATTTAACCTTCTCTTTATAATATTAAAAAGATAAAAAAAGAAAAAACTAAAATAATCGTAAAATTTTTAAAATAAGGTAGAAAATTCAAACCAAAAAACATTTTGAAAGTACTAATGAGTACATAATATTCGATTTATTTTGCCTTAGAGCATATACTAATATTTTGCCTATATTTTGATAATTATGCAATGATTTGATACAGTTTTCTAGAAAGTTCGTATTTCAAAATAATAAAATTACAAATAAGAAAATTATGAAGATCGATAGAATTCACAGCATTAGTTAATTTTCATTTATTTTTTGTAAACAAAATTAAAATTATTTCAACAGGTACATAATTTCAATAAAATTGATTTTTCTGGGAATTTAATATTTTGTTCTGGTTACACTTGAAAAAATAAAGATGTCATCCATTTGTTATTAGTCATCTGGTGTAATCTTGTGCGATTTGAGATAGTAAATTTAAGTAATATTACTGATGTGTTTAATTTACAGTTATATATTTGAGCAAACATTTCCATAACGTCTTTTAATTAAAATTTCTCGGCCATGGGAATTTTCAGTAACTCATCGCCTTTCGATCAAGACATTGGTAAGTTCAATGGCTATTGACATAATGTAAATTTATACCCAATATATACTTTATTTACTTGATTTCTTTTAATTATCATTTTAGTTTATTTTGGATGTTACGTATTATATTATGCTGCATACGTTCTTGTTAAGCTCATAATTTATTCGAATGTGCGTGAAAACAAAACAAGTTTAACACTTGTCATTGTGTAGACTTTCACGATTCTGCCTCAGACGGTTTTCTTAGTTGTGAAATATTTAGTTTTTTTGTTACTTAGACCATTCAAATGAATATCAATCCGTAGGTTAGAAAACGTAATTTGTATAAATATATGAAACTGATTTTTAGAAAAGGCTACTAGTGAAAAAAATACGGCAGAAGAATGGGGTCTTATAATGGATATTTGTGATAAAGTTGGCTCATCGTCGGCGAATGCCAAAGATTGCTTACGTTCTATTATCAAAAGATTGGCAAATCCAGATCCCCATATAGTTGTACAGGCAATAACTGTAAGTACCCTTTGTTCAGTATAAATGAATTGTTGCTAAAGTTGTTAAATTGTTTGTGTAGATAACAATGTTTTTCATAAATTTATTTGTCATCATCTCTCATGACATGTGTTTTTATTGTCACTCAAGCCTGATTGTTGTTCTAAAAATCAATTCATATCTTGAATTTTTTGTGTTTGTACTGTTTACGTGTTATATGGAATATTTTGTTGGTTATAATGAAAAATATAGATAGTAATATTAAAAAAACCCAGAAAATTTCCTCTTTATCTGAATATCAGGATCTGTATGCGATATCACTTTAATTGATAAAAAATATTATTTGTTTTAGTTACTCGACGCCTGTGTGAATAATTGCGGAAAAAATTTTCATTTAGAAATTGCATCTAGAGACTTTGAGACTGAATATTGTAAACTATTAGCAAAAGCGCAGCCACCCGTTGCTCAGAAGTTGAAAGGATTATTAAAAAAGTGGGCTGAGGCAGAATTCAAGAGTGATCCCCAGTTGAATTTGATTCCATCATTGCTTTCAAAGCTACGGAGTGACGGTGTTGATTTTAACGACGCTTCAGACATGGTAATTTCATTATAAAGTTTTTATAAATCTGACCATTTTTACTTAATGTGTTTTTGATGTATTACTTATATTTTTGTATTTTTTTGCGCAATTTAAAGTCCAATTTCAACTTCCACTTATGTATTTTTTTTCTCATATATTTTATTCATTCTAAATAGTACTTTAATGTAAAATCTAGATTAATTTCTGGGATTCTTAAGAAATTTGGCCATTCGGGTATGGCATTTTTTTTTATAAAATTGTTAAATTTCAGCCTACAAAAAAGAAGGAAACTAGTAGGTCCTCAAACTCGGCAACTAATCCTGCCCAAAAAGAAGAGGAAGATTTGGCAAGAGCAATAGAGTTGTCTTTACAAGAAAGTAAACATTCATCACCTAGAAATTCTGTGAGTAATATAAAAGATCAGTCTTATTTAGCAGGATAAAGCTTTACAGACAGAAGTTTTGCGATGTATATGTAATGTGTTTTCACTTGTGTGTGATAAATATATATCTGTATACATATATTATATATACATATATATACATATATATATATATATATATATATATACATATATATACATATATACATATATATACATATATATATACATATATACATATATATACATATATATATATATATATATATATATATATATATATATATATATATATATATATATATATATATATAAAGAATGTATTCTAGTTAATTCTGGCAGTATTTTCAATCTCTAAAATAAAAAGTATCGAATTAAACTTGTTATAAATATAGTACATCTTTAAGTACATTTTAATGCCTCTAATTATAACTGCAAATACTAAATCTGAATGTACTAAAGAATTTTTTTTAAATTTGAAAGATTCATTAATATGTGACAAATTGTTTTTAAACTCAGCTTAAAAATTGTTCACGGGTAACTTTACATAGCTATTTAATTTATAATTGGGTAAAGGGAAGTATCTGATATTGTATTGCAAAAAATTTACAACTTCTACGGTTGGCAAAATAGTTAAAATTGATGGACTTAAAAAGAAAATCTATTGCTGCTGGTCCTAACTTTCTACAACATACAGTTTTCGAAAAATTGGAACACGATATAGGTTTATTGCGCATTTGCATACTCATTCTCATGGTTTTACAGTTTTGCATATCGCCTTCTTTGCACCATCATTTCATATAATAAGAAAACTAATAGATGAGGCCACAATACATTCTGTTTCAAACAGTTACTTTGCATTCTTATGGATTCCTTTGTAGTACGAAATGGCTTACTAATTTGTTACATAACACAGCTTTGTAGGCTCAATTCTTAATTTCTTAATTTGCAATGGAAAAATAACCTTTTAACCTTGAGAAACTCAAATTTCTAATGTGCTTATAATAATTAAAATGTTAACTATTTTTTATCTTATCTCAACAATAACTATTCAGATGGAAATAAATGTATATCCATTCAATAATATATTAGTTGTGAGCCCCATTTTCCATTTTTTTTTATAAAAATTACAGTTACATTAAATTTATGACAACAGGGTGGAACATCTACTTCCACTAAACAGTCCCTTTATCCATCAATGAATCCTGTGGCAACCCCAGCACCTGTTGTCACACAACCTGAGGCACGGAAGGTTCGAGCACTTTATGACTTCGAAGCTGCGGAAGATAATGAATTGACGTTCTTATCTGGTGAAATTAGTGAGTTATAATATTATGATTTATTTATAAAGCAACATTCATAATGATAAAGTCACAATGTGAACCGAGAATATTACCACTATTATAGGTTGCGTACTGTAATTGGTATACATTTGCAAAGCGCTACATTGCCACTTATTAAGATGTTCGTTGACCCTGGTCATATCAATTTCAAACGTAAGTAATGTGTCATATATCGCTTAATAAGAAACCCTTGCTGATATTATGAGCAGTTCTGTTCTTAGTGCCTACAATTTTAAAGTTTTTTATGTGTAGATGTTTTAGATAAAATAACACAACTTAATTTATCAACATTAATTGAAATGAGACTCCCTTACATATATCTTTATTAATTTATAAAGAAAGAGTATGTGAGTTTTACCTAGGGTGATTTTAACAATTATTTGATGAATTTTTAATGAAGTTTCACTCACTGCCTTCAAATTCTAATCTTTAGGTTCAGTAAAAACTAATAATAAATAATGGGCTAGTTAATGTTGAACAGTCAGAGAATAATGTGTGTGAATGGATAATACTATTATAAAGGCAATTGATATATGGGAATTGCTCACAAATATGCATGAAAGGTCACTATGGTTGAATGCATATTACATGTGTGTTGTACAATATGGGTGGGGTGTAATTATTTGTGATGGTGTGTAATAAAAAATAAGTACATTTCAAATTCTGCATGGGGGAAGCTGCAAGCGGTACGTTTGTAGCGGATGTTTATAAAATAATAAACTATTAAATGAATGACTTATTTCCCTCATGCTATTATGATGCTGAAGAGAATTTCTCATAATTAAAATATGATTATTATAAACTAAGCTTAATATTTCCACTAAACCTTCGGAATTTCAGATAGAGGTTGCAGGACTTGCAATAGTTGTGGTCACACCCACCACAGGGCTTTGGACGTTTGCATCTTTTTTTGTAATAGCCATAAATCTTTTATTATTTCAGTATATACAATATAGACGTTAAGATCTATCAAAATATGGTAAAATCATATTTTTATCCAGTTTTATTTAAAATATGAACTTTAAGTTGAAATGTTACACCCGTTACGCGGACTGATCCATATTAGCGGTTGCTTATGTGTGTTAAAACGAAAATTGGTTTTTAAAATTATTTCGAACATAATTCTTAATTTGAGATCTCATGCTATGCAGTTCTAGGTTATGAAGGGCATTCAAAATATTGATATCTCATTTGGATTGTCAGTAAGTTTTAATTAAAATTTCGTTAATTCAATAGCAATCTTTTTTAGAGTTAGTAGTCAACTTATTGAGTTCGTGGTAAAAATTATACGTTAACATATGTTTATTGTGCATTTTTTTATGTCCAGGATATTTATAAAAAAGAGTATTCACTGTTGCTTAAATAATCACAATGATGCCAAATTTATTAATCACTGGGTAAATTATTTTTCAATGTTCAAACTTTTGCTGTGCGTCATACTCTCAAGGAAATAATTAACTTTCTTGAAATGATGTTTGAAACGGAATTTAGTTTCTGAAATTTGCCAATAGTAAAGAATGCCTACATCAATATGGTGTCATATCAAAAGTGATTATACCATAACGAAGCTTACTTTATTTTATTGTACTTATATTTTTTAATATATTTATTATATTAAAAAAAAATATCTCTAGGGGAAGTAACTAAATATTGATAATTAAATTCAATATTTTGTTGTTACGGTTTGATATATTATGTAGTGTAATCGTTAGAATCTCTAAATTTCAATCTTATTGAACACTCTCACCTCGCTGACTGTACTATTAGACTCAAAATATTGAACATATGGGATTCTGGTCCATTTACTTAATTCGGCATAAGCCATTGTTAAGATCATTGTGGACAGATGCGAGGAATACTAATATGAGAAATTAAACAAACACGTGCATATATACCTTTAGTCATGTTTTATTTACAAGTTACATAAATAATATACAAATTAGACACACCATACTCAATACTAACATTCTACTTTTGGGGGTTTGTTTTTGATGACTTTCTTTCTTGGTTATACTTATGTGTTAAATATGCCTTATGAACCCATCATATGATACTACCCTTTTTAATAATGATATTAAAAAGAATTTATTAATACAAATTGAAATATATTCCTAAAGCAACAAAGTGATTACAAGATCACTATTCCCAATGCGAATTATTAAAACATATATCACTATAAAAAACATACTGCAGCTAGTATTAAAGGATGTCGAAAAATTGGACATATTTAAAAAAATTATATAAGCATGATATTAGATATTATAAATAATTTTATAAGCATTATATCAGATTATTAAATTCAATGAAAAATCATTTATACTCTTGTAATTTAATTTCACGTATTCAATATCAATGCGTTAAAACCGATTCGAACCAATACACATGTAGCTTGTGCCAGTATAATCAATATCACAATGTGAACATCGCTGAGATTTGTTAAAGTAGACATGACTTTCAGATTAGTTGTCTATCTTCCTACACATATTTCTACTTATAGACACATATTTCAGATTAGTTGTCTACACATATTTCTACTTATAGACACATATTTCAGATTAGTTGTCTACACATATTTCTACTTATAGACACATATTTCAGATTAGTTGTCTATCTTCCTTGCATTAGGACCTTATGGGACTTTGTCACTTCATACATTGTGTATTTTTTGCACAGGTTGAGTTTGGAAAACAATATTATAATCTAAGAGGAATTAAAATATAATATTTTTGTACAGGCAAGATGAAAACCTACTCCCGGTTTAATAAAAGTACAGGCTAATCTAATCACTTAAAAATTTTTTTTTGAGCTGTGCATAAAGTTCGATGGTCATATCGAATAAATTGTTTTGCTGGAATTGCATCTCTTTTCCAGCAATATTTTTGGAATACGTCCGTTTATTGAGATTTAAATAATTTAGCTAACTCCATTAAATACATCAGTTACAAAAAAATATTAAATGGTCTTATTTGTTTCATAATTTTGATAAACAACATATAGAAACAACTTTGTTTTGTCAGTTGTCTGATGAAATTACTAAGTAGAATTTAATAGTTGATGATAACTGGACATTTTTAAACACTTAATCCATTTTACAAGTTATTTGGTTCAACAAGAACTATCCTTTATAATTCTTAATATTTTTATTTTTATATATATTATAATTCTTAATAACCTTAATATTTTTTCCTGTAATTACTATTTTCTGTGTTTCCTATTTAGGTGTACACTCTATTCATACTATGAATAGAGAGTTAATTTTTAAAAATAATATGAAGAGTTGAATCGAGGTTTCCAAAAAATTTTGTCAAATTAGTTTTTTTCAATATCTTGTTTTTGTCACATCCTTGTAAAACCACCATTTTCTACTTCATTGACAGTCATTATTTTTAATATAAAAATCTCTAGCGCTGTGAATGTACATAACAGTTAACGTGAATTAAGGAAAGGTGGATACACTCAAATGGAATCTTTTAACCAGTACACAATATGCATGTCTGTATATACTAGTCAGTAAAGCCAATTTACCAATGGATCCAGGTATTGGAAATAGAAGTGGTTTCTAAATAGTAAACATGAGAAATACACATTGTGAAGCTGACAATTTTGACCAAGGTTCTCAATGCAAAGGATAGGTATTTTGTTTATTCACTGGATGTGTAATTAATGACTAATTTAAGTAAAAATATTTTGTGAAAATCCCTTATCTTTTACGAATACCAGATACCTTATCTTATTCATATCATTAAACAGATTATTCCTCACATTTTTTTATGTTTAGGCTATAAATATCCATGTAATGCAAAATAGCCTTTTTAATTACAAGTTGGTAAAAGTTAGTTTTATGGGAAATATTTTTGGTGAAACAGTCACAAATTCAAAGGTTTAACTTTTAGAACTTTTATGTTTAAATGAAGAGATTTTAAGGTTTGGTTTTGTTTGTTTATTTTTTATTACTTACAATTTTTTGTGGAAGTATTTCAAAGAGCTGGTATATGTGAATAAATTTAAATACATTTAGCCATTAAATGAATTGTTCATTCAAGAAAAAAATCATAATAAGTCAGTATTAAGGGTTTTTTTTTTAAATGAAAGAGTCATTATATATTTTTGAAAATTAACATCTGGTTTATTCAAACATTAAAATAATATAATTTTTTATTATTTTATTTTATTTATTCAAAATGGCTGATGTACACTAAATTCTTCCAGAAAGATCGCAGTGAGATTTCCCAATCGGCAAGCATTGTAGCATCGGTTCTAGTGATCTGAAAACAAAAACCAAAATTCTGTGTGTTTACTAATGTCATAATTTCTAGATGAACCTAAAAAAATAAAAAAAAATTCGCAGAATAAACTACTTGAAATATAACATGAATTTTGGGCTGAATTTTCTTGTTTTTTTTTTTTTTTTAGCTTCTATAAAATTATTTTTTCAAAAAGTTTTCGGAAATTTGTAGGTTCAGGGAGATCAATCAATAACTTATTGAGTTATTGTGTACGCCAGTTTGAAAAATATGGTTTCGAGAAAAACGCTAAAGTTTGAATACATGAAAATTCAATGATTATAGTGACTTACCGATTAATCAGCAATTCCAGCGCCATATAATTGTCCTTCTGTAGCCTCATAGAACTCATTTCGTTCAATTTGTTGCTGTTGACGTGCTTGACAAGCTACTTTAGTGGCTAATAAGGTGCGCCGATTTCCTCAAGTCTTTCCTCTGTTCATCCCTTTTTCGGCGTATGATTTACGTTGTCGGCCAACTATTATGTCTGAACAGTTCACTATTTGTAAAATCAATGAATACCCTTCATTGAATAATCCAGCAGCAATGTATTCAATGATTTTGGAGCGAGATGCGAAACGGTATAGTTAAAACTCTCATTTGCGTTTTGTGTGTGACCACCCAAACATCTTTCAAGCAATTTCTGATAACGCAGTGAACACCGTACAAACC
The DNA here is from genome assembly GCA_039881145.1 of Druceiella hillmani. NCBI lineage: Eukaryota > Metazoa > Arthropoda > Insecta > Lepidoptera > Hepialidae > Druceiella > Druceiella hillmani. Next base: position 39,060,220 of record JAYKKI010000008.1, on the reverse strand, counting down.
TCAATAAATTTATAACAATGCATATTATTGTAATTAATGTCCTCACTAGTAACATTAGATAATTTTCTCGCACTTGCACTCGATTGTTCGGCTTCATCATTTTTAGTATACTGATTTTGATGAAATTTTCGTTTAAGCGGGCGTCCTGACCGAGCTGGTGTATCTTTAGCTTCTTTGCGTAAAGGATGAGTTCGAAAACTAACAGCAAAACCGGATCTGGCCTGTACGAATATACTCTGTAACAACTGTGAAACTGTCCTTTATTTGGAATTTGTCAATAAAAGTATTTCAAAATATCTGTTCATTCAAATTTTTAACAATAGGGAGGTTAGAAGCTAAAGAAATTCAACAGACAGGTAAAAGAGTTGGCCCCTTAATTATACCTCTATTCTTTGCGTTTATTATACGACCCTACTTGCGTTCGCGCCTAGCGCTCTTCGCAAATAATAGGGTCGTATAATAAACGCAAAGAATAGAGGTGTAATCGTCGTCAATGTCGTCACGGCTTACACTCTTTAAAATAAGAAATACTTAAAGTTATGTTCTAAAAATTTGGTCACATATTCTTAAAGGATTATACTAATATTTTAGGAAAAAAAAATTTTTTTTTCATAATTTTACAGGTATTTCCCCCCTTAAATAACTGTCCGAATAGTGATTTAAGCAAAAATTGCTGTGCTATAGATGAAATATGATTAAAGAAAAACGTAGTGCAAATAGCAGAATACTCATTTCCGTAATACAAATTTTAAAACTTGATTATTAAGTATTTTAAGTCTACACAAAGTTATTACTTTGTAACCAAAATGTCAAAGTGTTAGGGCAATATACCATATTAATCAGTTTCTAAAAACACTATAAATAAAACACTAATTGTACACTTATTTACTTTGATTATATTATACACGTTGTTTACCTCGATTGAATTGCTGGGCAGAATCGTCTGATAGGACTTCAACAATTAGCCCTGGCGCTATTAAGGAAACTACGGGGTCAATTTAGATGTCGCTAATTGCATCTCCTGCACCGGTGGTCATCCGCTGCTGCCTTTCCCTCGCCAACTCTTCTCTGCTTGGCTTTTATATTAAGCTAAAGTTGGCACAGTTGACTTCCTTTTGCCTAAAGAAACAAATAAAGTGCATGTTTCTTAGCATATTATTTAAAAAAAAGAAATTACATTCGAGCAAACAAATTCTGTATTCTGTTTTGATTATAAATGTAATCATTTGATTGTACTTACCCTTTCATTAAAATATCACTAACATTATATTTCAAGGCTATAGTGTCCAAAGCATTTTTTTTATCTTCTCAAAAAAATACGCAGAAAAGAGCATCTCCTCCTTATTTCCAAATACACAAAGCAAAATTATGAAGTGTCGGTAAAATTTAACTGGAAAATTACAGGAAAACTCTAGTGATTACCCTAGATTTTTAACTTTTAGATCCATTTTATTGTCATGGTTTTTTACTCATATATACTTAAAAATGCCAAAGAAATCTTTTGTTTTTGATGTCATTTACCCTTGTCTCGAAAAAAAAACTGTATCTCTGTAGCCCAAAAATTATCCAATAAAATAATTGTTATTGTCACTATTATCACTATCACTCAAAATTATTTACAAAGGCAAATTGTGAGCGCACCACAATGTCACTCTCACTATGACTTTCTTCACAACTTGAAAAACGATCATTTTCACTCTAATTATCTTCGTATTCCGACATTATGGGTTAAAAATTTTCTTTTCCTAGATAATTTTTTATATTGTAATTAATAATAATATTATAATTTGAACTTTATGTAACATGTAGAAAGATAGAAAATTAGCGATATGTGCGAGTGACCTCTCCTACCACGTGCTAAACAGCAACTGATTTCGCAAGCGCCATCACGCTCGTGGCAAATTTAGTTAGTACGTGCACGAGTGCGATGGCGCTCGTAGGCACTCTAACGGTTAAATACCACAATGTTTTTACGCCTATTGAAGCTATAATAGGCAATAAATTTACTTTTTGTAATGCATGCACCGTTAAGTGTTTATAACTGATTTTTCTTATGGAACTCTCGTAATGCGACTTTCACTCGTGCTTGACAGGTTTATTTTTTAAATATTGATATGTTTTTTATTACCATCATTACAAATGGCTAGTTCTAAGAAATGTTTAGTACTCCACTCGTATTGAAATATGTCAAATGATTTTGTTTATAATGGCTATTTATGACAATGACATGACGAACACGAAGACAAATGACAAACACGAAACATATTTTAAAAAGCTGGACACTTGCTGAGGCAAGTATCAAGCTTTTTAAAATATTTTTCGTGTTTGTCATTTATACACATATTGATCTATTTTACCTTTATCTATACATATAATGAAAATTGTAACAGTACATGGATAATAAATTCTGTACATGGATAATATTTTAAAAAGAGCCTAGCCTATAGAATGATACACAGGAAAACCTTTCTTTTTAGAGTTTTTGTCTGTATTTTATTTTGTGTGTCATTCACGGAAAATCTACTAGATGGATTTTGATGAAATTTGGTATGGTATTTTAGATTCTAACCAAGAGTAACAAATGAGAGAAAAATAAAATTGTTTTTCTTATTTCTAAATTTCACGTGAGTGAAACCATGGGGCACAGCTAGTATACAATATGTGGTAATAAAAGTAATAACTGCCTTAGAAATTACAGTAAATTTAAGGAGAAATTTAGTAAATGGAACTTTATGACAATAGTTTTTAATTAATTGAAAATTATAATTAAATAATTATATTTTAATTCTCTTAAACATATCTTGATGAACCTAATCAAAGATTGACTGACTTTATAATTTAATTTTTATAATAATATTGGTACTTACGTTATAATAGAAAGGTAGTAATTATATTCATTTCCACCATTAATTTTTGCGTTATACCTTGACAGTTCTAAAATGATATAAATATTTTGAATTATTTATAGTGCATTTGTAAAATTACACAGTTTATGTAAAAATGAGAATACTGTTCGTTAAGCTTTGTTTAAAAGCCTGGAATAACTTCCCCAATGATTGGGTGTAAAATATTTAATGCAGTTAGTAACGCATAACACAGACAACTGACAAAAAACAGTTTGACAATAATTGGAAAAAATAAAACAGGAAATTTGCTACTTTAATGCACACGAAATCCTTTAATGCATTGTATCGTTGGAAAGTGATCAATGACCTTCACCACCTACAATTTGATTGTCTGTGTTGTCAGTAGCAAATAATAAGATGAATACAAATGTGTGCTGATCTCCTAGATTAAAACATGCCTTGATAAATTTTATTCTTTCTTTATCATTTTGAGTTTGAGTTGTGCTAAGACAAAGTAGTTGTAATGTATTAATGATTTGTCTAGTAGAAGCCATTTACATTATTTTAAGTTGGGCTGTGATCACATGATGGATAGGTTCACAAGATTGATGAATGTATAATATATTTAACAGAGTTGTCTCTAACACCTTTGATTATGCTAGTCCCGCTGTTACGTACAAGTAAATGTAGTTTACTAGGAGAAATATTCCAGTGGGTTGTAGTTGCATTTTGTTTTTTGCAATGTTTTATTTTATGGGGGTCTAGAAAAGACTTTAGTTCCAAAACAGCATGTTTCAATTTAAATTGAGGAGGCAATTAATGAGCTGTGAAGCTTAAAAAGCTTACATTGACATATTGTTGTTCAAACAAATATATATGTTTGACCTCACTAAAATTGCGCTTTTAAGAAATGCTTAAATTATAGCATAGCTTCGATAATACATGTCAAACAAAATAAGTGCAACAACTTAGAATTTTCTAAAACGGTTCTCTAAACGGTGTTCTCTAAAGTTAAATAAAACTATCATTGCAGAAATAATTACATTACAAGTGGTTTATTGTCTTTGCTATTTTTTATATAGGTAATATAATAACGGAATAAGGAAACTTTTGCACTATTGTGTCATTATATCTTACAATAATTTTTTTCATAATTTCAGACAAGGTTGTTTCTCCGACGAAACACTTGTACTTGACACTACAAGTTTTGCTTGTGAGAGGCACAGCAGAAATTTCAGTGTACTTCTGAAATTCGAGATTGCTTCCTTACTATTGTTACCGTTATGGCATGTTGAATCTGGTTTATTGAAGGTTATAAATAGAAAGTGCAATTTCAGTTAAAAAAACAGTATGCATCGAGTGGTGTTCAATGAAAAACAGCAAAGGAGTAACTGCATACATAAAACATGTGAAAAGTATTTTGGTGCTGGATCCCAAGAGGCGGATCCAATGCCAAAACATGATATATACAAGCTGCAATCCAGCGGGCATGGCGGCTCAGATTTGGCCTAATGTCCAGTGATTGTGATACTGGCTATTGGGCTTAACTTCATGCCAAATATCCAGTTTCGAACATCTGTCAGAAATACTATCTGTTGCATCTCTATTATTAAGTTATACCTTCAAATTTATGATTTTACCGTTAAATAAATAAATAATACAGAAATTTACTTTACAGTACATGTGATCGATTCAAGTGATCCAAACTGGTGGAAAGGGTATAACCAAAGAGGTGAAGGATTGTTTCCAGCCAACTTTGTGACGTCTGATTTGACTGAACCAGTGACAACACCAAGTAAGTGTTTATATCAATTGTATGTTTTATTGCATTGTAAATTTTGAACTTGTGACAGACAACAAAAGTAATTTTACAAATATTATGTCGAATATTGAATATATTTGGCGTTAATTTTGTAAAAATTCATTATTCACAATTAAATGAAACTAAGTGATGTAGTATTATTTCTACGTTCTTTAATTTCTTTACCACGACCTAGGTTTCGTTGTGTTACAACATCTTCAGGTGGGATATTAGCAAAGAATCGTTTTTGTTTATTAGCAGAGAAATTCTTTGCTCATATCCCACCTGAAGATGTTGTAATACAACAAAACCTAGGTTGTGGTAAAGAACTTAAAGAAAGTAGAAATAATATTACATCACTTAGTTTCATTTAGTTGTGTATTATGTCGAAAACAAATCTTTAAAAACTAAGAAATGTGTATTGGTTACTGAAGTTAAATAATGTGAACAAAAATTATATCAATTCATTGAAAGTTTATTTTATATATTCTTGAAAAATCTTCAAGGCTTGTATTAAGAAACAAAAAGAATATGTATTAAGAAACAAGGAACCATAGTAAAAGGTCGTACAAAACTTTTTTGGATGTAAAGAATGAAAGAGCATCAAACAATTAATGAGAAGTGTGTATAAATATAAGATGGTTGATGAAAGATGTGGAAGATTTCGTAACTGAATTTGGTTGAGAAGTTTGCTAAGAGTTATCTATCACGAGTGAGGTTAAATATTTCTTCAACAATTTATAGTCTATTTCATCTTAGAGCATAATGTTCTGAGAAGAATTTTCACGTTAAATGTGTTTGTCAGTTTTCCAAGTTTATTACAACAGGTTTTTTAATGAAATCATTTGCAATGATTCCAGGAACAGAAAATAGGAAGAATGTACAGTTTTCTGATTCAGTGCAAGTAAAAAATATTGACAGGCTGGGCGATGAAGTTGTTGATGATTCCCAGCCCGTGGAAATAGATGAAGCAAAAATCGACAGACTTATCCTATTGCTGCATGAGGCAAACCCAGAAGATGGCTCTAATGATACTCAGGAAATGTTACAACTTGAAAGTAAGGAACACTCGTTTGTTAAGATTAATATGCATTTTGAGTATTCTTAACTGTTATATTTAAGGGAATGTGCTAATTTGTAGAATCTAAGTTTTACTCTGTTGAGCATTGTTTCTTAAGGTGTAGATCACAAATTATTTGTATGGCCTTCTGCACAGGCATTACCAAAATAATAGTTTTATAAGGGACAAAGTGAAAATTTTGTTTTTTTTTATTTCCTAGACTAAGTAAGTGCTCCTGTAGAGCATAGTAGGTTTAGACAAAATGTTATTTTTTAAATCTGTCATCTAGTTCATAAAATAATTAAAATTTATATTGTGTATGAAATTATAATTATGTGTAAATTAGTACCCTATGCAAATAGGCTAATAATCAGTTTGGGAATGTGTAACATATCTATCATCTGTGGTCTAATGTCAAATAAATTGTCATTATGAAAATAGTAAAAAAATGTGTGCTTAACCTCTGATATATTTGCTTCCTTTTATAATTATTATTTTTACATATTTCATTACAAAATTAGTATGTGCACGCGTACACAATAACTAAAAGTCAAATTATTTCATTTAAGAATGTATTTACGTACTCACCTAAGGTCGATTTGGGTACAACAACGTAAGAACAAATATTTAATAAAAACCAGTGAGGTGCATTCAACACAAATCAACTTGTCATTTCACAATAATAACTACGAAAAGATTCTAACATTCTGGGTTTTTGGTTGTAGACATTTGTCAGTGTTGCCATATTAAAAAATAAATAAACCATTTTATATTATTTCAAATTAATTTTGAAATCATAATTAAAATTAGACGAAAATTATCATTAAGAAGCAAATAATAATTCATCCAAATGACAAATGAAAAAATATTGTATTGATAGTTATTTCGATAAGTTTATTATAAAAATCTATGATGGTATATTAATAAGTTCAGATTTTTAAAGATTTTCAAATGGCAATAATTTTGATTTGTTTAACAACCTTGACCTTGAAATGAAATTGACTTGTTATCCTTTTCTTTTTTTAAACCTTCTTTTGTAAAATTATGCAAATGAAAGGGATAGTTAGATAACTCAAATTCACCATCATTCACTAAGAAGGGTATTTATGTAGTATTGCCACATTTCTTATGTTTATTGTAATAAAAGATATAGGTTGATGCATTTCCATCTTAATGACTTATGTCAATTTTTAAATTTCAGAAAAAAAGAAGTATAATTTCGTAAAGAATAGATTTATTGCAATCTACCCATGGTGCACTATTACGGATTGAGTGGCGCTATTTAGTGGTGGTACATACTGTATATTGGAAATAATTGTTTATTTCCAGGTCGTCATACAACTTTGTTATATAAATTATTCAATTTTATCAAAATATTTTATTTCCTTAACTTGAAATGCTTCTGTCCAAACAAGAATTGCTGCAATGTTTATGTTTACATAAAGAAATTAGCTTATATTTTATGAATTTTTGATTACAGATGAGGTGAATAGAATGGGACCATTAATAGATCAAGCTTTGGAAAAAGCTGATCGAAGACATGCGCAGCTTACTCAACTTAGTTCAGACTTGGTAAGCTTTGAGTATTTAAATATAAAATACTTTTTAAAATATTTCTAAATTTTGCAAATATTTTTTGAAATTTTTTTTTACAAAATTGCCGATTTCTTTTTAGCTTTGGGTATCATTAGGCATAAGTCTTGAAAGTGTCTGTACTTATTCCAGTTAGCTTTGTGTATCAATTATTGAGAGGCTATTTCTATGCCTTTTTGATTATTCTTCACCTTTTTACAAGCTAAAGTCATAGTGTGTTTAATTTTACTCTATGAAATGTAACATAAAAGTCGGCCCACAATTCCTTTGACATCTCTTCCGCGGCCTTTTTGAAGGTAGTCACTAAGAAGGTAGTAAGGTTTCTTCAAGATCCGGGAATGATGTGCCTCATAGTTTATCTTTTCTTCTTCGTGATAAATAGAAATTGCATTTTGCAAGGTCGATAGCAAATGACATATAATTTCTACATCTGATGTAGTCTATACATCTGATGTAGTCTAATATTAATGGCCGAGTCTGCAGAAGCGTTATCGTGATGAAGGAAGATTCTCGACTGAGGGTGTAGCTGTCGTCTTTTCCTAAAACAACAGGCAATCAATTGCTGGTGTACCAGTCTGCAGTAATTGTTTTTTATTTTCAAGAACAATTTGTTGAAGTTCATCTTTGTAGGAAACTTTTAGAAAGAAATGCTTACCGCTCAGACTGCTTCTTAATTTTAGGTTTTTTTATTGCTTCTTATTACTGCTTCTTATTACTGCTTCTTAATTTTAGATTTAATTATGAACTAATTGCGTGAATTACTTGAATGAGAACTATCTACAACCACATATTTTCGAAAATTGTATAAAATTTCCTAAATGATGAAATAATTTTTTTATTTACAAGTATGTAAAATATAAAAATCAAAAAATGTTACAACATTTTTAAAAGACCAATTTCACGCCTTATTTTCAATTAGTTGAATATATTTTGTGAACTATGGCAGGTAAAATACTAATTTTGCATTTAAAATAATGTCAAACAAATTTCCAAAAGAAATGTTAAAAGTGATATGAATTAAAATTACACACAAATAAGTGACGTGTCGAATTGGTATGTCGTTGGCCGTGCACAGAAAAAAGTCATTGCAGTGAGATTAACCGTTTGAGTGCCGACGAGTGCCATTACACTCGTGCGCATACTAACTAAATTTGCCACGAACGCGATGGCGCTCTCAAAATCAGTTGCTGTTTAGCGTGCGGTAGGGGAGGTCGCTCGCACACGTCACAAATTTTTTATCTTTCTACGTGTCATAAAGTTTAAATTATAATATTATTAGTAATTACAATATAGAAAGTTTTTCAAGTTGTGAAGAAAGTGATAGTGGAGTGACATTGTGGTGCACTCACAATTTGGCGTAATGCAAATTTTGAGTGATAGTGATAATAGTGACGATAACAATTATTTTGTTGATACGGAGGATGTACCGGACTGCGAAAATACGATATGACCTTGATTTCAGTTTTTGTTATAATTTTTGTTCACAATATAGATTTCCATAATTTTCTTTGTTTTTTATTATCCTTGTATAAGTTTTTATTAAGAAAACACCAAAAAAATTATTAAAATTGGATAATTTATGGAAGAGAGTTAGTTTTTTTTGAGACAAGGGTAAATGACATCAAAAACAAAAGATTTCTTTGGCATTTTTAAGTATATATGAGTAAAAAACCATGGCACTAAAACGGTTAATTATGGTTTAATTTTAAAATTTTGTTGAATTTGCTATAAAATAAGAAAAAGCATGGAAAATTTTCATTTCATTACTATCTAAAACTGAGTGAAATAGAAATGATTACTTGAATTGTATACTTACATCTTTACATACATGTCCTCCGAAATATACATAAAGAATCAACAAAATATTACATTTCTGATAAGGAATACAACGAAACCTAAGTTGTGGTAAAGAACTTCACGTAGTTTCATTTGATTGTGAATAAAAAATAACTATTTATTTTGTTCTTTCCATAGCGCATTTTATGCGAGGATGAAATATCTTCTTCGGTTATAATTCTTTGGTTGGAAACATATTTTTTTATTACTTTATTACAAAATAGACAATATAAAAAGATAGATTTAAAAAAAACAATTCCCGCTGTGAATGTGATATTATAATTATAGTTACTCCAGAAATGAATACTATCGCGCACTTGAATAAGCGTGAGTTCATTGTATGCAAATCGAATGAACTGATAGATATTTAAAAAAGCAAAGTAAATAATTAAATCTACAATAAGTACAGATTATTTTCATATAGCATTACATTTATGATGCTAATTGTTCCATTTCTTACGGAGATCTTACAAACAACCGTCTACTGATTTCAATTATTTATTTTTGCCAGTTTACCCTCACAATAAAAGTGTCAAGCTGATTAAAATGGTACTATATTTATCCAGTATCAAACAACAGAAATTACAAGGTGTCTATTATATATTTCATTGCTTAGTCATTTGAAACGTTGGTGCGTGCGGTTTTTAATTTCGGGACCAATATAGGCCCCTCAGGCCTACAGCGAAGGTTTATATACTACGATCGGTTAATAGAATGTTACCAAAGTCGATACGTAGACTTTCTAAGTATTAATATTTAATTTTTTCTGATCTCGGTTAGTCTTCATCTGTATATACGGTTATAAGCTTCATGTAAGCAAATAACATTATATGAGTTGTATGTTATATGTGTATAGTAATCAAAATATTCGTTATTCAATACTTTATCTGTTTCATCCACAATTTTTTTGCTAGTACTAATAATATAACAATTTAGAAATGAAAAATAATATATTTATTATTCAATCGTAAAACATGTACCAATTATTAATTGGTTTAGCCAGAATTTTTTTTTGCATTCTTGTCAAAAATAAAACATGAATAATTTGTAATATTTCTTTAATTGACTGCTTATTATGGAAAGATAAACAAAATTTTCTTAATCATAATTACATTTAAAGTTTTAATAATAAACAAAACTCATAAAAATTTTTAGAAAATAATACTGATATTGTTGAATGGTCAAATCCTACTAAGGGGTGGCGTTGTATTGTTTTGATGGTGATGCGTGGCATCCAGTGTGCGGTGCACGTACTGATCTCTATTATTCTAGTATTTTAGGCTTTGACGTGCCACCATGGACATGCCAGGAACTAAATTGGACATTTAATTAGAGATGATATTTTCTATTATATTATTAAACTTAAGGGTATAAATGAAATAAAAAAAATTGCCTGCTTATGCTTTCTATTTGTATTAAAAGAAAAACATTACTTCTTCTCAGTTTTGTCGTTCTAAAAGAAGATAAAAACATTATAATGGGCGGTAACGGATTGTAATGCGAACAAGATGTCTATATCTAGACAATGGGTGGGATATTAATGCCCAGAATTTATCATTCGTAAATTAAGTATTACGATTGATTGTATGCATGTGAGTCTGTACCATTTCAGTTTGAATCCTAGAAATTGTATAGCAATCATAGGTCAAAATCAGAGAGGTGGTTCAATTGTACTTTTTTCTAGTTTATTGGTAGGATCATTATTCCACCAGGCTTGTAAAAATAGTTAAGGTAGATCTCTAGTGGAATTAAACTTTCCTGTATTAACTGCAAAAGTATTAAGGATCTTAAGTAATATTTTCTATAGTCGTAGTTGGTATCAGATAATTGTAATAGCCACTTTCATATATTAGTAAATCAAATTAACACAAAATATATAGATATCCGTCTGAACAAAGTAATAAAAAAATATTTGCTTTCTGTTACAAGTGTTAATATACAGAATTTTTTGACACGGAAAATTTGAACATGCCAATGATTGTAATAAATTAATTCTCATTCAGTGTTACTTGTCTTTATATATATCTTATCTTTTATTTCTATTCATAGAAAATGTTCAATTATAATCGACACCGATTATTGGTGTGTTATTAGATTGACTGTATAAATAGATAGATGAAAACTTAATATGTTATTGTACAACTTTAATATATATAAGTTATTGTTGATTAATTTTGTCACCCTGTCCATCTCTCAAATTAGTTGCATGGACGCTCACTACTGTGGACTTTCACTATCAGCACCAACATAGAGATAATCAAATTGTTTCATTACGATTTTGGGTAAAGCCAGTCCAGCGTATTTGTATAATAGAGGTTGGGTGTGTACGATACTTAACCCTTGCATTAATGGTCAAATCTTTAACATAGAGATAATGAAATTGTTTCATTACGATTTTGGGTAAAGCCAGTCCAGCGTATTTGTATAATAGAGGTTGGGTGTGTACGATACTTAACCCTTGCATTAATGTTCAAATCTTTAACATAGAGATAATCAAATTGTTTCATTACGATTTTGGGTAAAGCCAGTCCAGCGTATTTGTATAATAGAGGTTGGGTGTGTACGATACTTAACCCTTGCATTAATGTTCAAATCTTTAACATAGAGATAATCAAATTGTTTCATTACGATTTTGGGTAAAGCCAGTCCAGCGTATTTGTATAATAGAGGTTGGGTGTGTACGATACTTAACCCTTGCATTAATGTTCAAATCTTTAACATAGAGATAATCAAATTGTTTCATTACGATTTTGGGTAAAGCCAGTCCATATAGAGGTTGGGTGGCGTATTTGTATAATAGAGGTTGGGTGTGTACGATACTTAACCCTTGCATTAATGTTCAAATCTGTAACTGGATGAATTCTAATAAAAGTATATTGATTACGAGTGTAATTGTCTAAAATATACTCTGGAACGTAATGAGGGCTCGCAATATCAAGTTAACAAAAAAAAATGTAATGTAATATAACAATTATATGTTTTTAATTGAAAATGACTTTACCAGAAAGTTTTTTAATATTAAAGTAAGTATTAAAATAAGAAGTGTTGAAATATGAAGAAAGTATTAAAATTAAAAAAAAATTAACCAAGTTTGGAAAGTTTTTGTGTATCTTTCTTGGTACTTGAGGTTGACCGTTTCCTAATTAAGTTCTGGTTCAAACGATCCAGTTCTCCACGGTAGAAATTTGAACTAGCAGTTTCCCTTGGATTTAATCACTCATAATAAATGAATCCCTTTATTAACCAAACATAAAGCAAATATTTCATGTGGTCAAACTGACTAGGAGCTGGTGAAATATTTTTATTGACATTGCATTATTATTCATGCACAAATTTCCTGACTTGAATTTTTTAAATCACTGTTGAAATTTACGCACACTTAAAGTTATTTCCAATAAATGTCGCAATTGTTTTTTGTAGCGATTTTTGCATCATTTTTTTATGATACTCATACAACATTAAATAGCATAAAAAAATGTTTCCATGAAACTTTTATGTTCTGTTTAGGGCAAGAGCTTAAAATGAAACGAAAACAATAATTAGATATTCAAAGTTACACAATTCAACCACAATGCAAAACACGTCCAATTCAGAGAAAAAGTTGTGTTCAGAATGTTCGAATGGAAATTTTTTTAGTAACATTCTTTATTGGATATGCATGATATAATTGTACTATATACAAATAATTAATTATCATTGATGGACTGTGTTTGATTTTATTTGTAAGCCATTTGTGTGCGGGTTCGCTGTACCAATATTTAGTTCCCACATATATTAAGTTTATTCATTATGTTAAGTCATGAGGTTTAATAAGTTTTAGTCTTCTCAATTTGTAAGTAATATCCAGAAGTTTATTTAAATATTTTCAACATTGGTATGGTTGACGAGTTGTTTTTATGTTTAATAGCATAATCTTTGAAAACATTGTTCACCCGTTTATATCTTAAGTTGTGGTTTTCTTGGTTATTTACATAACAATGTGCATAGGAAATCAGATGTAAGAACTTGTTTTGATTTCGTTGGATTATATTATGATTAGATTGCTTAGCACAGCCTCTAAGATGAATACCTTAAATCGGTGTGACAAACGACAGGTAAATAAGTCGCTTACAGTAGAGGTTAAGGTGGGAGTGATGTCCATTTGACCTCTACATTTGTCGTTGTTTTAGCCCGTTTTACTCAGCTTTTACTTTGATGTGGTTTTTCCAATTAAGCCTATTACCCAGATAGAATCGACGGTATTTTGCTGAATTTTGAATAGAGATGAATAACAGACAATCAGTAGTCAGCTATATTCCATTATATTTATATTATATTTATCAATAGTATTCATCAATATTATAGGGTTTCAAGTGTCATTTGAGTTTATATTTAGTGCATATTTTGACTATTGTTTGCTTTATACAGGTGGATGCATTGAATCTGTATCACACACTAATGAGAGAGACACAACAGCCTCAGCACCCGACTGGAATTGTGAAGGGTCCTTTCCCACAGCAGCATTATCCACAAGTAAGGAATTGCCTTTTTGTCACAGACAATAATTATTGTGTGCGTTTATGTATATAATTAGCATTTTTATGTCTAAGTCTGAAATTACAATAATCAGTGGAATCTAGGTAAATTAAGGTAACCATTTTGATTTTGTGTGACTACACACAACAAAGGAGATGGGGGAAAGTCCATATAGTGTTGAATCTATGGGTAGCAAGAATAAAAAAAGATTACACTAGTATACAAAAAAATAAGCATAATAAATAATATCTAAAAATCCTTCGTGCATTCATGAGGTTCTATTTCAATGTAATGTCTATTTTAATCCACATGTTTTGTTCATTTATTTACAATATGATTAGTAGAGTAATTAGCAAACAAAATAAAGTATATTTCCTTATAATTTTGAAAAAGGAAAATTAGCAGACTTGTCTATAGATACTTTTTTTGGTCTAGTAATGAAATTTTATAGGTTTGACTGAGTTATTGAAGTTATTGAATAAAATATTAAATACTCCTCAACCAAATTAGCCCCAAACCAAACTTGCATAGGTATAGCGAAGCGCAAAATAATTTCAAATTGTTAATGTTAAGTACTAAACTCACATTTTGGTCTATTTCGTTTAGTTTTAAATTAACTATATTTTATAAGTTAGATGTGGAATTTGATAGTACAATTTTTGACTCACATGTCCGTAGTAAAACAGTTTTATAATTCGAATTTTTTACTAAATAAAATTGCAAGTGGCGTTTGTAATTATCAACAAATGAATAGTAAAAGAACATTTTTAAAAACAAGTTTTTATTTAAATATTCTAAAAAGAAGAAAATAAACTATAAATGAAATCAAATTCCTTAATTTATTATATTACACAATTTATATGATATAAAAGCTTGTCGCGAGATTTACATATTCTATATAAAAACATATTATTTTTTCCTAAGGATTACTTATGTCAAGATAAAGTTACATATTGTATTCTTGTTTATCTACACAGGTAAATCTCGCGACAAGCATTTGTATCATATAAATTGTGTAATGTAATAAATTGATGGGTTTGATTTAATTTAAAGTTTATTTTACTCTTTTTAGAGCATTTAAATAAAAGCTTGTTTTTAAAAATGTTTTTTTACCATTAATTTATTTTTTAGTTATCGCTGGACATGTTTCTAAGTCTGTTCATTTCATTATTGCATGGTCGTTTGCCTGTTAATTTAGTACAGTTTAGTTCTTCAATAAGAAGACCTTCTAGTGATTTGCCTCTACTTAAGGTCACTTACGCTTGACCAGCAGTGAAGAGCTTTGAGCTTAAATAGACAACGATATGGTCGACAGTACTATCCTGCATTTTGTGTATCGTGCAAGCCCAGCGTAATATAATTGGCGATAACCTTCGTTCGGCAGTACTGTGACTGTATTTTGCCAGAAATATCAGAAACCATCAGCGCCATATGATAGGGCCACCAGCAGGGCCATATGATTTCTGTAATAGGTTCAATGTCACCATTCACCAGACTTTTGGACACATCTACATTATAACGCAACATCACCTTGGCCCCAACGAATATTTCTAACTCCTTATGTAGTCCTCCTGTCATGTTTATATCGGATGGTATCATACTATTTAAATCTATATTGTCATTTTTTCGAGTACAATCTATTAGACTACCCTGTGCTATTATTTTGTCAATAGTTACACCATGAATGTTTGAGAACAGTTTTATTGTGATTGTATATTTGTTGGTTAGTGGGATAAATTCGCAGGGTCTTTCCAATCGCAAATTCGCCATTTGGTTCTTTGTTTACCCGATTTATTAAAATAGCAAAGTGCTCTGACTGAGGGTCACCAATTCGTGAAGCATTCAGGAGGTCTTTAAAAATGATCAAACACTTGATTTTCTCATACAGTAGGTAACTGTATTAAGTCTCCGAAGTACACAAATATTTATAACAGTAAAGAAAAATTCATTGTTGTTTAAATCTGGACAACACAATGCAATCTGGACAATACAAAGCATCTCATAGGGGGGCATATAGAGATTTCATCTATAAACAAAAATTCTATGTGATGCCACTGGTGCTGCATCAATCGCAAGTAATCAATCATGGCTGAATATCCATATTGGCATTCTAGACTTCTAGAACGGTTTGGTTATAATCATTCACCCATCTGGCTTCTGGTCTTCGCTTCAGTACATTCATTCATTGCGAATAAATTCGTCTGACGAATAAGATGCAATACGAGTTTCAGTGCATTCTTTTCTTGGAAAACCAAACCTACATGTTGATTCAGTATTGTTTTTGTAGCAAGTATGTGTATGTTTGTGTAATTGATTTTTTATACCAGATCATACAATTCAGATGTCTCGGGTGGGAGGTCACAACTACATACTTAACTACCATATGAACATGGGGGCTTCTGCGATTCTGTAATTCGATTTTCCACCAGTTCTTTTATTCGACCATTTAAAAATTAGATTTTCGTTTAACATAAATTTCATAAGGGCATGGAAGCGATATATGAAATGTCTACTAACAATAACGGGATACTGTTCAATAACCTCTATGTTGCTACCATATCCAAATCATCCGGATTGTCCATTGGTCGTCTAACGGCAATAAGGAGAGCTTTTCGCATATCTAGCCAGCTGATGTCAAAAAGTAAGTTGGTGGCCCTAGACATTGAATTTGTACTTACAGTTTGTTTAATGCAGTACACTAGTATACTGCTGAGCCTCTAAGGTTTTTAAGATAAAGATGAACGTCTTTCGACTTTTTTACAGCAAGCAGATATTGTTGCTTTTACCCTGTGGTACTCGAACATTGATAGAGCGTAAAACAAGTAATAATTTTGTTGAAACCTGGTATCGTTGCTTAGAATTCTATATTGGAAATAATCAAGAGGTGAAATTTTGATATTTCTTGGTTGGCTTAATCCATTCAACCCGTAAGGCAATAGGAAGAACCATGCGAATTCCTCTGCTTTTCGTTCATGAGCGACATTGACAATGTTATCTGTTGTTTTCCTAGTAATTTTGTTGACATTATTTGATACATGTAACACTTGTTCTTTTGTAGGATGTGTGCTGTCGATTGGAGCCATAACTGAAGTGTGTGTGGGAATGATCTGAGTAATTTGACATGTCATGTATATATCATTTACAGATTGAAATAGAAATGTTGGTTAGTTTAAGATTTTAGCAGTTTGTTTTGTATTTTGTGTGATATTAAATTTGTTGAAGATGTAACTCGAAGCAATTGTTGCAAATTATGTTGTGTAGTATTATTAGTTATATGAAAATCTATCTGATTGTGGGTATATTGTACAATACCAGAACCAGTGGCGTGTTTGCAAACTTGAACAAGGTTATCAAGGGAACCACATTCGATAACACACCTTTTGCCGGCCACCTTTAGGGTCACACATGTGGGAGTCGGTAAAATAGTATTTATTATTGTAATTCATGACTCCTAGAGATTTAGAGGCGGCAATTAATAATCAGAATTAATAATCAGGCGGTAATCAGAGCCTCTTTTAATATCATCCTGAAATTTTGATTGTTCACTGAATGTGCAACTAAATCTGTTTCCTCATCATATTCTATTCTAAAAGAGTAAGTATACATCATGAAATTCTCCCTAATGACACTAAAGTGGTATATTTCTAAATAGCTTGTCTCATCAATAGGAGGTACGAGTAGGTTATCTACTGATAAGTGTCTTATTTTTGCATATATCGCGTCACCCTCGAACATATTTAAGTTGAGTATGTCAGTCCATAAATGTGGTGATAATATTGCTGCTCTTGTAATGTTCGCCAACACCATAGCACAACATTGGATCCTTGTATAGTTTGTTATATGTCATTTTATTTTTTGTAGTCTCTTCAGCAAACCCTTTTATTTGAAAACCATATCATGGGAGTGCATAAAAAATAACTAGTCCACCATCTTGGACGGTCCGCCATATTGGAATGACGTCACTTAGCTAACCATGCATTGTCATCTAAACTAAACGTGTATGCAAAATTTCAGCTCAATTGATTAAGGATAACTAAAAGCTTCTAAAAATATTGTACGTTATAACTTTTCTTTCAATTATACATAAAGAAAAAGGGAAAAATGATGTTTCACTGGTTTGCACTCGTATGCAATTTTTCAATAATTTACATTGAAATGTTTTTCACAACATTGAATGAATTGTATCTGGGAGTAACAATCACAGGAACCTTACTTCGGCTTTGAACCATTTCCGTCCTAATTTTATTTTTGGCAAACACAGTCAAAAACACTTGATTCAGACGCTTTGTTAATGTAGATTCACATAGGCACAAAAGAACAATTTATACATTTCATTTTTCAAACATTATGTGTTTGAAGTATGATAATATTTGTTCTTGTTCTGTGGTTGAAGGATACTTCATTTTGTTCATTTTCAGTATGAAAAAATATATTTGACTTTAGAAATATTTAAAACATGAACACACAGTATTAACATCATAGGGATGAGATGTCACAGGAGTTAGTGGTGTGTTCTGGTGCAAAATTCAAAATAATTTTTTAAACTGCAATAACTCAAAATCTCTTTCTCAGCAATAATTCAAAATCTTTTGTTTCTATAACTAATATAGATATAATTCTGTCTAATAAATATAAAAATAGAATTTGTGCGTGTTCCCCATTGTTCACTCTGTTATAGTTATAGACTTCAGTTATAGTTGCTATTGTATATTGTCGTAGGGTTTGATTATACGCTTATGGCCGTGGTGCACCATATGATCCTGGATTTGATTCCCGGCAACTCGTCAAGTGTAGCTGGACTGATGTCCAGGAGAGGGAGACCTTTTAATAATTTCTTTATGAAAACCGTTCATATCTGTAATATGTTTTCAACTCTTTCCTGGATTGCAGGATGTTAAGAGGAATTTCCCTGCCTCTTAAAATATTGCATGTAATATATATTATTGTACTGGTTTTATCTGCAGTCCCTGATTGTCTTCATTTAAGGTTTCCTCCACTTTTTTTTTAACATAAACATTTCTTGTTTCATTCCTCAAAACAATTTTTCATCAAGACATTATTTATTTCCACTAAACACTATGTTAATATGATTGTTAAACATGCCAATAAACATGCCAAGTTTACTTGCCAGGACACAAACTTATGTATCCATAGACTGATATAAAGTATCCTTTTCAGGACAACTAAAAAAAATGTTGAGTGTGGGCTTGTAGCTTACTGCCACTCACTGCATGCACATCATGTACCATCTTACTCTGCTAGGATCTGAAATATACCATTGCAATGCTAATTGTGACTTATGCCACACTAGCAATGAAATTACTTGTACCATATCCATACTTAGTAAAAATTACAATATTATTTTAATGCTATTGTATATTTTGTGTATCTAAATAGTCCAACTTACATTCCACGAATAAGATACCCATTTAATAAATTTTCATAGAAACCATTATTATATAAATCATTTTTATACCGTGGTAGTTAGCCAAGAAACAGGTGAAGTCGCAGTATATTTCATTAGAAAAATTTTAACTGTCTTTCAATCTATAAAAATTGGGGGATATAAGAAACGGAATATAATGAAGTAAACCAAAATCTTAATTTCTTATTGTAATTGTCATGTTTCAATAGTTGTAATGTGTAACTACCTTTGATATTTTCAGGCAATGTACAATGGAACAACTCCTTACACCAGTATGCCTCAATATTTCCCTCATGTTCAGCACCAGGGTCCAGGTCAGATTCTTTTTGTTTTATATTCAGAGCAATTATGCTACGTTAAAGATGAATCATGATCATTAGAGTTCAGTAGTATTAACATTCTATTGATGATCAAGTAGGCAAAAGGGTGTATAGACATGCACGCCTTTCTTGCAGAGAATGCAGAAACGAGTCACTGTCGTAGCTCAGTCGGTTTAGACACTGGATATTCTTTAAATATTTTTACTTTATGTCAATATAGCAGTTTTTCTAACCTTATAAGTGCCTTCTGTTATCTCTGGTTCAGGTTTTTTTATTTTTTGTGCAATAAAACTTATTAATTTTTATCAATAATTCACAAGGAACATGAGTGAACTTTTCAAAGGCTTAGTAAACAGTGTAAAGTATAAAAGAAGAGATGAGTCATGAAATGCTCATCTGTAAAAGTGCAAGGAAACGCTGGCCAATTGTACATGTTAGCCAGCATTGGTTAGAGGTTGTAGAGCAAAGCTGGAATTATTTCTTGAAACACAAAAATGTGAGGAAACAAAAGAATGTGTAGCAGCATCTTGGGTTTGTAATAAGTAAATGACTGGTTTTTTGCTACAAGTAAGTTTTGGCAGAGCATGCATTTATATGGGAAGTAGAATATGGAGGAGAATATAATCAGAATTTCGAACACTGTCAAGTGATACCTCACTAAATCTCCAAATGATATATCATTAAATTTCCAATGCTGCAGAAGTTGGGTCTAACAGGTAAAATCCTACCCTGCAAGTAGTGGATCTGTTTGTTCAAGAACTACATCAAAAGAATGTTGTTTTTTTAAATGCTTCCATGAAGGTTAATATGTATTATAAGTTTTATAGCCATAATATTACTGTCAAGAAAGCAAGGTCTAACCTTTGTGGTTATTGTTGAGAGCCCTCTCTCTAATCTAAAAAGGACAGAATTCGAATAGAAGGGCTAGTAAGATGGCATATTTTCTGCATAAAAACAAATCTGATAGGATAGGACAGATCGTCATGATCTGAAAAAAGTTTTGCATTTGAGAAACAAACATTTGGATCAAATTTTGTTTTGTGACTTTTGATTATGCCCTGAAACTACTATTGTCATAACAGATAATCTTTATAACAGTTATAACAGGTGTTTTTTTAGAGGTACAGGGTGTCCAGTGGCAGATTTCAAAGTTTGAACAAACATAGTTTCTGAACGCAACACATAAGAGGGGCGCGGGAGGCGTCGTTAGAAGCACAAGCGGTGCCGATGTTTTAGTAGCCATGGGACAGTGGAGTGGAGAGCACCGCGCTTTTGCCGTCGAGGCGTACATTTCGAGTGGATTTTCGCTGTCTGTAGCACGCCGTCGATTTAATAATCGTTACATTATTCGTCGATTATGTGATGGACCATCGATCAACCTCATTCAGTCATGGGTAGCAAGGTTCAGAGCTACAGGATCAACATTAAATAAGCCCAAGCCAGGACCTACACCATTGGTAGCCACGGATGAAAATGTCGAGGGTGTTATGGTTTCTGTCGTTGAAAATCACCGTTTATCACTGCGTACACGTTCATCGATATTGGGAATTCCGAAATCAACTTTACAGGTAATAATGCGAAAAAAGCTCAAGTTCCATCCATATAAAATTCAAATTGTTCAAGATTTAGATGATTCTGACTTTGAATTAAGAAAAACTTACGCGGGGGTGATGTTGTTGAGATTTCGTACTGCTACCCGGATGGGCAATATATTCTTTAGTGACGAAGTTCACTTTCACATTGGAGGATATGTGAATAAGCAGAACTTTCGTTACTGGGATGTCCACAACCCAAGACAAATTCATCAAGAGCCTTTACATAAGCCTAAAGTAATAGTCTGGTGAGCCAGGTCTGCATCTGCAATAATAGGGCCTTATTTCTTTGAAAATCAACGTGGCCAAACTGTAACTTTGAATTCGGAGAGATATGCCCAGATGTTAAATGACTTTTTCAGAGTAGAACTACAGAATACTCCATCCTTCAACCAAAACACATGGTTCCAGCAGGGCGGGCCCATTGCTCACATTGCTAATGTGTCCATGAATGCAGTGCGGCAGTTATTTCCAGAAAAAAACATATCCCGAAACGGTACCGTACTGTGGCCACCTAGGTCACCCGATTTACTTTTTCTTATGGGGATACTTAAAATCCGTTTACAAAACAAATCCGAGCACTGTGACACAACTTAAAGAAAATATTCGAGCTGAAGTCAGTAGGATACCCCAGTCGCTCTGCAAACGTGTTTTTGAAAACATGGGTGCTAGACTCGAAGAGTGTGTCAGACTCGATGGCCGCCATTTGGAAAACGTAGTTTTTAAAAAATGAAATCCGCATTTGTTGTTGTAAAGTTAAAATAAACCTACTTTGTATTAGAGGTGTATTTTTTTTTTACAATTTTTCAAACATTGAAATCTGTCACTGTATATAACTTTAAAATGGAAAAAAAAATAGATAAAAATCATGATATTGGCTTTATAAAAAAGGAAGTCCAATTCTCAGCCATTTTTTTGTGTACTTAAGATCGTATATTGACAATAATGCAGAGAAAGTTGTCTTCCAAGTGGTCCAACGTTTGTGTGGTTTATCCATAGGTGTGATATCACATGATCGTGGAGGCCAATTCACAAGGGCATTATGTGAAATTATGCACTCATCAAAATTAATGTCATTCAATTGGGGAACAAAAAAAGTTAGTAATAATGGATCTAAGGTATTATCCATTGACTGTAATGTTCTCACCAGCCTCATCTTTGAAAAAATGCAGGTTAGTGATTCCATCAGTCCATGAAGCACACTAAACAAAAACTAAAACTGGATAGGACATGGATTTTCTTCACTCTGATTTTGGCAATTTTTTTATTGACCAAAAATGAATCTCGTTACTGAACAAATTATTGATCGAAAAAGCGGTTGAGAATTGGACTTCCAGATTACGCTCCATTTGAGTCAGCCGCGATGTCCATATGACTGAAATTGTATTTAAACATAAATGGCATATAATTACCTTTTCAATAAAGCCAATTATCATGGCCATTATTATGATTTTTATCTGCTTTTCTTCATTTTAAAGTTGTATACCTCTAAAAAAACACCTATTATATTACAAATTTTTTAGTGCTAGTGCACACATTCTTGGAGATTATTGCTGTGAAAGGTCCTAATTTAGGTTGTTTTGTTTTAATTATTAACGTAAAGAATTAATGTTGGGAAATCTGGTCACTGTTTCCAAAAGATTGTGTTGAAGTCAGATGGAGCAGAAGGGCAAAACACTAACACAACTTTTTTGAACTTTTGCTTTTATTTTGATAATTTAATTTATGTTAAGTTTATTTAGATATTCCCAGTATGTACACATTTATTCTGGCAGTACGATTGAAACTTTTGTTTGATAAAAGCAAGACTCAAAATATAATTATTATGTTTTGTTTGATAGAAGCAAGACAAAATATTGGACTTACCAGAATCATATTTTGATGAGATTGAAGCAAGCAGAAAATTGACATCTTTTGAATCTGTTAATAAACAGATGTGTAAGTGCAGGAACTATAGTGTTATCAACATTTTCAGTCCATCTGTTTTATAAGTCAGAGTTGGTTAAGGTAATGTTTAAAAAATCTTCGTTCAAACCCTTTAAAGGAGAAAAAGGTGGTGTAAAGAACATTAGAGATAACTGTATTCTTAACGAGTAAAATAGTATATGAATCACAAGGTTAGATTATATACTAGGCAGATTACATACTTCTATGTAATCTGCATTGTGACATAATTGGGTATATTTGATATTGACACTGATTCTGGAAAAACTTCAGAATAGCGCAACCAAATAATATTGAAAAACCAATCTTGTTAATATGCATAGCCAATTTAGTTTCTTACATATAATTCTAAAAAATCGTTTTGAATTCCTTATAAGTCATTCTTTAACTGATACTCCACAAAATTCATGAAATTTATATGTTAAACATAATATTCAGCAAACTATTTATAACTTAACTTCTAGTTAATAGATAACATTAATAAATAATAGGATCGATGGGTCCACCGACAAGCATGATGGGCATGCCAGGCCCGACACACAGCATGCCGGGGATGATTATGGTGGGTCCTCTTCAGCAACCGCAAATGGGCTCAATTTCTATGGGTATGATGCCACCTGGCCCACCACAGTCTGTGCCTCATGCTCAGGGCATTCCTGGCAGTCAGAGCATGCCTGGCAATCAGAGCATGCCTGGCAGTCAGAGTATGCCCGGCAGTCAGGGTATGCCCGGGAGTCAGAACATGTCCGCCGGGCAACATTTCCAGCAGCACAGGTAAAAAATTGAAGGTATATTGTTTTTTTTTGTAATTATGCTTGTGACATTGTAGTGTCGTTCAGAAGCAGTATGTATTGTGCACACTTAGACTCTGAAATCAGATTTAAAAGAATATTTTTTGTCTTATCGGAAAATGAATTTGTATATCACTATACTACTTTCTTATGAGGCATTTAGAAATGCTGGGAAACTAGTACCCTCAAATTATTTTTGAAAGCGAACCTTGAATAGTTGGCGTTTGAGTTGGTAATACTAATAGAGATGAAAAATATAGCAAACGGTTTAGCTGGATAAGTATGACGAGTCGGCTTACAAATGGAAACCTACACTGAAACTTATGTTTTAATATTGATTTGATGTACAAACATGATTTATGTATGTTTCGTGGCCTTGTTCCGCTTTAACCTTGAGATATGGAAAACATAACTATTATTCAAAGAGATATATCTCAAAAACTAATTAAGCTAATGGGGCAGTACAGTCAATCTTTTCATTGCTGAAAGAATTGGGATTTGTGTCAATTTATTGCTTAGAGACCATTATATCGTTCCATATTTATCTTCACATCTGTTTGCATAAATTGTTGAAAAAATATAGCCACGTTACCATTTACTGTGAACACAAAGGAAACCACTGTGAGTGGATAGGGATAAAAGAGAAAAAAAAATGTTATTACCAACTATTCATTATTAAAAGATTTTTTATATCCTTTATTTCTAATACTATATATTGTAATTAATTGGCCTTTACCTCATATAACTTGAATTATAATAGCAAACAAATACTGTTGTCACAATAGGATAAATATTGTCAACTGGATTTTCACTCTAAGTAAATAGGCAAAAGCTATATACATTATTTACATATATTACATAATTGCAAATATATTAAATGAATTTGTAAGAAACACTGAGAATGCCAAAATCCTTATTTATGAGGAAAAACCAATACTGAAAAAGAGGGAAGCTATACTGGTAACAGGTAACAGGTAACAACGTAGTTAATACCATACCATTTTCAAAATAGTATTTGGTTAAATAACATTCTAATTGAGGGTTAAAGGTGAATTATATTGTAATGTATTAGAAGTAGAGAATATGTGATAAAGATGATCTTATATGACATATTAATCTTGGTTTGCAGTAATGAATTGTTTTAGCTACTATGTGACTATAACACTTTTTATTTCACATGTATTCTTTATCTATTCATAGTGGTTTTACTTGTGGTTGTGTGATAGTGTTTAGTGGCACAAAGTTGCCAGGCCCCTTAAGTATAATTTTGTGTATAATTTTTTAATAAATACCAATGCCCGTTTCTATGATATTTCACACACGTTATGTTTTTGTAGTTGCAATAATTCACTATTGTTAGAATTATTGAGTGGGATGTTGGGATTAAGACATTTATAAAATTCGATTATGGTATTATTAAATTTGGGCTGAATTTGGAAATTAAAAACAAAAAATTAATTTTGAATATATTTGGTGTTAATTTTGTAGAAATTCATTGTTCACAATTAAATGAAACTACGTGATGTAGTATTATTTCTACTTTCTTTAATTTCTTTACCACGACCTAGGTTTCGTTGTATTACAACATCTTCAGGTGGGATATTAGCAAAGATCTTTGCTAATATCCCACCTGAAGATGTTGTAATACAATGAAACCTAGGTTGTGGTAAAGAAAGTAGAAATAATACTACATCACATAGTTTCATTTAATTGTGAACAAAAAATTAAGATAATTTTTTAACTAAGAGTCACTATTTTGCATTTATATGGCATGTTCTGTAATGAAAGTGTAATATGTCATCAGGAAGTGTTTGAAAAATATTTCTTAAGATAGTTGAAGGTTAGAAGCAACATCTATAATGTTGATATTATAGCAACAAACTCAATATAAACAGCTCTATTTTTTATATGAGAAATTTGTAAAAATTGTAGCTAAAATAAGCCAATAGAGTAAATGTGTTAGTGTATCGATTATGTAATAATTAAAAATGAACAATTATAGTAGTAGCTGAATAATAACTTCAATTGTGAATGTTGCAGTTACGCTCCGCCGGGTGGTGCATTCCAGCCGAGTCCAGCTGCACCCCCTGGGACATCTCAAAGTTACGTCATGTGAAATTACATCACTGTGTCACTAATTGTGTTACCTGCAAGTTGAATATAACTAGTAGTTAGTTATGTTCAAGTTGCTGACATTAGTTGATGGGACAATTTTATTAATATTCTTCATCGATCACTGAGTCATCTTTTTATCAATGACAACCAAGTTGTTATTGCACATATTGCAAAATTGTCCTATCTTTCAAGTAACTATAAATAAATATGTACACATGCTTGAAAAAATTTTATGTAGGATTTTTAAATGAAATATAATTAACTTTTGCAATATTAACGGTATTGTGTTAAGTTTTGTATTAGTCCGGTCACAGAAAGGGACATTGAGCTAAAGCCAGGATACCTGTTGAAATAAACATCTGGTATTGAGGTTGAATACGGAGACAATTTTTTTTTTAAATGTGATATAAAATGTTGAAAATTAAATTATTATGATGGGTTCGTGCCAAATAATGACTGGCTTTATGTTATAATAATCAGGGAAATACAGTTTCATAACAATTACAGGGAATATGCCAATAAACTGGTTAATTAATAATTTACACACTACTAGGGACCCATGCAGCTAATTTACCCTAAATAAAAATGAATACAATTGTAACTTGTATCACAGTTTTTGCAATTTGTAAAATTCTCTCGCCTCTTATGAACCAGTTTACCATAATATGGTGAACCTCTCAAAGTTACAGTTGCAGTTCTGCAAAGTTGTTTTGGCAATTAGGTATCAAATAATATGGAAAGGAAACTTTATCTCTTTGGATGCAGATTTGACAATTGACAATCGTAGACCAATTTTGTAATTCAGAGGCTTCAGATTAACATACTGAATATTAGTACCAAAGGTATGTTTATGCATTTTAAAATAGTACGTTATTAAAGAGATTATGCTTTCATATTTAGAGATAGTTATAATTATACCTTAATAAATTGAATAGTTGACATGGTGATTTTTCATTTTGTATTTATAATTTCGAAACTATGTGCAAACCAAAGGAATATTCAAGAATTGTGAGACAATTAGAATTACGAATAATGACTAGGACCATAATTCCAAATAAATTAATGACTGATGATCGTAAATCGACAGGGTGAATTGTGTTTGCTAATAGGTTTACATATTTTTTGTATAGATCCAATAAAGAAAACGGTAATTCTTTGAATTACCATTTTCTTCTGCATATAACATCTTCAGACTTAGGTGATTCTATTTCTTTCTGTAAATTTATAATTTTTCAATGATCTATCTTGATTTTCATTACTGTTTCTTGTCTAAATTCTGACGTATTGCAAGGGTCTCTGGTAGTAAAATCATATTAATACGTTAGTTATTAAAACGGAATAAATCAAAATATCGTTAGAGTATTGCCCCTTATGTTCTAACACAGCGTAATTGAAAATGATCTATTTGTCAGGAGACTAGCAAAAAGATTATGCCACTTTGTATTTAATAATTGTACAGGTTTTTTTTTATAGAAGTTTGTTTCAAAATGTTTTGGATACATGGGAAAATAAAAATTTGCCGTCGATTTGTTATGCATCTTTCAATTCTCTATCCAAGATATATAAGTATAATTACTTCCATTTTATGATCTACATTACTTTACGTGTTAGAACTTAAGAAAACATATGTCAAGTTTGAAGATATTTGCCCCGTCATGACGCATTCATTTGTAGAGTATATAAAAACAAATATAAATTATACTAATTAAACTATATAATATTATCATGGTATTTTCATAGGTGTCAGGGCTGATTAACTGATGTCCTTAATGACTCATAGTGGCACCATGGATTATAATCTTAATATAGATATTATAGTAGATGGAGGTATATACATGACGTTATGTGTATATATATATATATATATATATATATATATATATGTATATATATATATATATATACATACACACACATAATTATAGCATTATAAAAAAATTAAAGAACTAGTGGCTGCCGTCAAATTTAGGAAAAAAGGCAATTGGCAATTTTTAATAGACATATGTTTAACATAATTTGCATTTTAAAATCATTTATTAATTTTTCGCCCCTTTAATGCAATGCTCAATTCTTTGAGCAACATATTCATATCTATGATACATCTTATAATTCTAAAATCCTAATATATGCGAAAGGGAGTTTGAACATTTTTGAATGAAATCAAAATTGATTGTCATGATTTTGCAAGGATTATTAACACGTATGAAAGACTTAGTTTTGAAGATTTTTCTGAAGACCACTGCAGCAAAAATGTTGTCTACGGGGATGGATTATGAGTTTTTAGATGTACAAATATTGTTTCTAATTAATTTGACTTGAGTTTCGAATGCACATATAAAGAATTATTTTTGAAGACTTGAGATCAAATTTTATCAACAGAAATCACCTGCCAGTCTACTATTACTGTAACTCAATTAAAACCTACGTGAAATATTTACAGTTAGACCCTGGATAATAGTCAATTTTGTAAGAAATTTTTTTCAGTAGCTTGCTATGGAGCAAAGGTAAATAGATATATTTTTTTATTTCTAAACAAGCTAATAAATAATCTACCAAAACAGAAGTGTTTTGTTGGTAGAATATTACAATTTCACTAGATTATAGCGAATCTAAGTAGAGGACATTTTAACCTATTTTGGGAAATGAGATATCAATACGTCAGCTTCAATCCTGAAACTGTTAATAAAAATATACATTAGAAAATAAAACTTGTAATAATTATGCTGATTTAATACTATAACAATTTTATTTTGAAAAGAATAGTGATAGTTTAAAAAATGTATAGGTTCTGTTGATAAAATAAAATACAAGGTAATTAATAACAGAGAAAATTATGGGAGTGCAGTATATAATTGAATTATTTATTACAAAATATAACTTGTCAAATTACTTTTTAGCTCGGAAATTATGCCTGTTTGAGGGTTACAACGGAGTTAGACCTATGAAAAGAAACATTAATGTGAAAAATTTAAAGCAGCACATGTTATAAAATCAAGAAATCCCTCTTGTGACCGATTTATTCTACATAGATATGTCTTGGTTTCTGTATTTCTATAAAATTTTGGTCGCGTTCAAAGACTTGTCAGTGTACTGAAAAAATGTACCCAGATATCACCAGTAAACTTGGGGTAAATCAAAATGGGTTTGTTTGTATTTGGAAAGAGTGTAAGCATTATTGTGAAAATGAATGAAAGTAAATTCGTCTACTATTGTCTACTACTACTTGAGCAATGGTATGCTAACGGTCGCATCTTAACGACTACTCAGCTTTTGCATACTAGCTTACGCGTCTATACTGTCTGTCGCTTGGTCGCTCAAACGACAGAACGGTACTTTAAGCGAAGAAACTAGCTTAAGCAACTATTATTCTGTGAGTTTTCTCACAACAGCAAATTACGTGTTGTGTTTCTCCAACCTATTTGTTCTTTAAGTAATTCATAGCTGCTTGAAGTATCCCCATCTCTCTTTCTTCATGAACCAGACGTAAAGTAACATGGGCCGTAACTTCTGAAGAATTAACTGAAATGAAATCGTTATGTGTGCACTGCAAACGTGTTGCAGATGTTTCTTACCAAATTTAACAATCTTAACGTCGGTAAGATGGTAAGTGACCTGTAACTTGATAGAAAATAAATGAAGATTTTTCTAACTTGATAAACTATACTAGTCACCTTGGTTAGGTGGTTAAGCACAGACATTGGCCTTCTTAGTTCATTTATAAATATTGGCTAGGCATACATGGACGGCAAGCCACTGAATAAAGAGTTCAATAAATATTTGATCTGATTCTAAACTGGAGCCTTACCAAGATTATTGGCCGTTTTGGTGTTTGTAAATTACATGTTAATAATGTAGAATGTATATTGTTAGATGGCATAGGAATATTGTACTAGTTTCATACAATCTCTTTTCTAGTTCTTTGGTTTCTCACATTTACGATTTACAGAATTTGTTGTGGTTAGGACAAACAATGATTTGTTGAATGATTGATATGTGTTAATATATTATTTTTATTGTTTATTATTTATAGCTTTATGACCGTTCGTAATATTCGATTACGCATATTTTAATTGTTGCCTCCGCATTCCAGATATTTGTGCAGCAGAGTGTATAAAGTATTTATATATTGTACTAAAATTGTTTTTATTTAAATTCTTGTCATTTCAATATCCAATTATATTATTAGAAAAATGATACTTGTTATTTTTTAATACTGTTTTATTAATCCTGTCTCCTGCTAACTAATGGAAATTTTAGGTTTCCAAATGTCATAGAAACTAAATTACTAATTTGTCTGTAGTATACAACTTCAAATTTCACAGGCTTGTAATGATGAAACTATTAAGAGAAGTTTATAAATTACCTACCTATATATTAACCTATTAGGTTTTTCCAGTGTCCTGCGTCCTGCTATTATTTAATGCAGGTTTGATGATAGTTACATTTAAGAAAAATATTTTAAATGATGGCTTGAAATGAAATAATGGATTGTGGATGACCAACTCACACAACTAAGTTGTACAATAGGATGAATGGGATTGATTTAGAGAACAGTTTTTTATATTTGTTACACAGAAAAAAATTTTTTTTCTGTAAATACAAACATCCACTTGAAAAAATTATTTAATATAAGAAACTTAATAGGTACAAAGAAATGTGTACCTTAGTATACGGTACATGTTCAGAACATTTATTAATAACTAACTGTGCGTGCAACTTCGTTCACGTGAAATTCGGAATAAGAAAAGTTATGGGAATAAAGAACATTATCATTTTTCTTTTCCCTTTTTTGTTTCATTTTTACAATATCCATGACTATACAGTTAACTACAAAAGTTTATAAATGCCATTGGTAGTACCAAATATCATAATATTTACCGAGTCAGGGTTTTTTAAAATTTGTAATATCCAGATAAAAAGTATCCTATATGTCGCTGGAGGATATAAACTATTACCATACCAAATTTCACTAAAATCGGTGTAGTAGATTTCATGTAATTGAAGAACAGATTAACAAACAGACAGACAAACATTCTAAAAACGGTCTTCTATCTTGTATTACAATTTTATATGCTAAAGCAACACTGTTTTTAAAAGATTTTTTTTATGTCCGGAATTCATTGTTACAGTTTAATTATATGTGTAGATTTCAGAAGAAAAAAATGTGTGACTATAATAGCTGTTGCAGGACCAAAATCTAAAGATATATTTAGGGATTATAATTGTACAATTTTTTATAGTTCTAGCATTTAGGCAAAGTAAATTAAATTGTCCATGTAAAGCAGTAGACAAGAGTTTATTAGATTTACGTATCATGCATACTTTATCGTATATTTTGTAAAAAACTACCCAGATTAAGTCAGATGGTTGATTTACGTTTAGTAGAAAAATTTTGATAACTTTCAATTTTGGTGTGGAATAGAAAAAAAATTATCCTAAGTAGAATCAAGTAGATTTCTTTTTGAGAAGCTTTTAGCTCAGCTGCTTAAGGCTTATATCTCATCGAGTATAGACACGTTCCACTTATAGATACTTTAAGGAAATGAAGTAACTTTTGGTTATGTCTAGGAGGGAATGTACTGGAATTCAAATCCAGAAAAAAACATCTAAATCTAGAAAAAAATTTTTTGAATGTGGAGGCTGTATGGACTAAAAATAATACAATAGTTGTGTATATTCTGATATTGCTGATTTTTTGCTCTGTAAAATATGTACTACAGTGCTTCTCAGCAGAAGTTGAATACTTGTATTAGAACTTATATTATTGAAGAATTATTATGGGTTAGGGCTTTCATAATTCGTTAATCAAAATTTGTGTCATCAGAAGTGATATTTTTTACTGAGTAGCATACATGATTGTTGTGGAAAACGTTTTGACAAAATTCTGTTTTATTAATACCATAAACGGTTAAAATATTTGGTAATTTATATTACAGCTGTATTAGGTTCAATTTTGATAAAAGTCAAAAACAGGCGGAGAAAATTTTTTATCTTGATGTAATATTCATAGTTTAAGATATGTTTTATGTTTATGTAGTAAGCTATATTATATCCATTTTGAAAATGTTTCCACGAATTGAGGCTAGAAAGGCACATTATTAAAATTTGAAATGAAATTGTGTGATTAATACAAGTTATCACCATTCTTGACGTAACAATTTGGATAGTTGTGAACTAGCGCAAAGTCGGGTTTTTTTCCTTGCGCACAGAGTGGTCTGCCATCTCACGCACACCGCTTACTCTTCGAGAGATCAATCGGTGTGAAGATGGAGATAAAAAATCATACCAATTTTAGAAGGAAGAAAGTTTTGTTTATAACAAAATTGCTAATTTGATTGATAAGAAACTTACGCTTTTCTTTATTTTACAGAGTTCAGATGATGGATTAGGGTATATAAAATTCTTTTATATAAAATTCCCTACACTAAATTCTACTACATAAATTTTTTTTGTATATTCTTTTTGGTAACCAACCATTACAATTTAAGTGAAGGAATCGAAGAGTGCCGGATGTATTTTTAAATGAAACCTTTAATCTGTTATAATTTATATTTATAAGTTAATTTATATGTTATAAGTTCAAAACCTTTAATCGGCGTGAGCGAGGTGGGCGGGCACTTGCGCTTGTATTTAATTATTTGAAATATTTGCAAACAACTCGACATTGTGTTATAGTTTTCGAAAACCGATTTAATTTTATGCTGTTAAATGTTTGATAAATTTTTAAAACAGTGAAAAAGAAATTATAAAGGGATATTTTTCCAAAGGTAAATAAAACACGAAAGGATAACGTAATTTAAGATGATGTAATAATATTTGGTATAACCTTTGGAGTCTATTGCGACAGAGTTATTGAAAATTCGAGTTTTGTTATGTGGACAAATAGAATTTCAATGTGATTCTGACTAAGTTGGTATGTTTCTATATATCTTGCACTTTACCAATTTTGCACTAAAGTAATAAACAAATATTTTATACTTAAGTATGATAGAATACGAGGTCAGGGTAAATGATTACCAAAAACATGTCGTAGATGTAGGTGCGACCGCGGCGCCAGTGGCGCGCCGTCGCAACATGTCGCGGCGCGACCTCGCGATAGTCCCGAGTCAAGTATTTCACCGAGCGAAGTTCAGTTGCTTGGCGTAAACAATGGCGTGTTTACAGAACGAAAATATAAGACATATCTATAATACCGATGAAAAATCTTTCCACAAAATATACTAATAGTTTTTGCTGGATAGAATTTGGCCAATTAGCAGTAGAATTAAATGGAAAACGAAGTATTGTTTTAGGTGAACAAGTATTTTGTGGAGTTTGCCTACGAAATGCAAAAAATGAAGACGTGGATTGTTTGTTTTCAAAGTAAGTTATTTTTATTTTTTTAGTATTTATTCGCAAAATATTATTTAGTATTCCGGACTTTAGGTATTTTACCTAATTAACGTGTTCTGTAGGTACATAGTTATCCTTAAACCATGCACTGTCACCGACAGTCAATTACATAACCGATAGGATCACAAATATGGTAAATTCAATATGAATATGAATGATAATGATAAGCGTTTATTAATTTATATTTTGTTTACTTTTCAGGGCCCAACTGAAAGCTTACTCCAAACGTATAGCCACAAATAACCTTCGCAGACATTCAAAAGATGCACATAGTTTAGAAGATACACAAAAATCCTTCCTTCAGCCTTCGAGCATCATACAGATTTTTTCAACGAGTACTCCGAAAACCAGAGGCAGTAGTAAAAATAGCGATAAGTGGTCTCTATCCCGAGATTTAGCTTTTTAGCATTTTGACGTGTTCGTGTAAAATAAAAGATAATCAAATAAAGCAATTGAGAGATAATCTCCCGAAACAGGGAATACATTCATACTGATTGGCACAGAATTAAGTTGAGATAATTAAGTTACCTTAATTTTGAATCCTTCGTGTCCCATTATATCTATCTATTATAATTGCCTTTTGTTATTCAAAATTATTTTTTCATTATTCTACATAAATTCCAAGTAATTTAGGCATTATAATATCAAAATATATGCAGAAAACTGAAAATTTTTTTTTATAAATTTGGTTACAAAATAATAAAATATAATATACACCACGACAAAGCTACATCTACGGTCGCATACATGTAGGGTTACCAGGTGGAAAATTTAAAAGTCTTGAGAAAAAGTTCGATTTCCATAGATTTTGTCGCGAACGTAATTAACAACTTTCTGGAAAAAATATCAATCAATTATTGGTTATCTGCACTGCGTGAAAACGCGCACGCGCCACACGATTCATCCATCTACCGTCAGCTTGCGTTGCACCCGCTCCCGCTCTACCTCCGTCGTCGTCAACGGTCGGCTGGTAGTTCACTCAATTCGAATTGCACTATTGCGAAGTATAGACTGCACTGTGATTACTGCCGGCTGGGGATATCCACATGTTGTAAATGGCTAGTAGCAAGGCTAGTAGCAAGCGACCACGGTACGGCTGTATCCCCATCCCCATAAAAACCCATCTTAACGGAAAAATACAAGAAAAAAACCTTATCAATTTCAAGTAATACAAAAATAGACTCTATTTCAACCGCAAATTTCTGGGTGGACAGTAAAAATATTCGTTGCTGAGGTTACTCTAGCTTATCACACGTTAAATCATCACCGATAATTTAAATGTATGAATTGTACCACCCAATTGATGAAGATTATATTTGCTAACTCCAATATTGCGAATAATATTTCTTGTGTACGAACGAAGACTGAGGCTATTGTTACAGGCGTAATATCTCCGTGGAAAATCGAACAGGGGAAATCTCATTACAAAATGTTGACTACTTGGGCGTTTCCACAGATGCGAGCAATCACGGTGCATAAAAATATTTCCTATTATAATATAATTTTTTGATTAGCAAGAAGGCATTACAACAAAACTATTATATGTGTTAATCACAGCCAATGAAATCGCTGACATCATAATCGAGATATTAAAACTAACTTGCAGAAATACGACTTGTTGGAAAAATGTGTATCATTTACAGCAGACGACGCTAATGTTAATTTTGGCGGGGTTAATCGGCAACCAGGACAAAATGTTTGTCCTGGTTGCCGATTAACCCCGTAGCTGTTTAATTATTTTCCATATACACGGTGCGCGCGGAGGCGTTCAAAGACATTTGCGAGTACATAGATGTTAATTATCAGAAGCTCTTGTTTCACAGTAATACAAGATGGCTGAGCCTTTTCCCAGCGATCGAAAGGATACTAAGAATGAATGAGCCGTTGAAACAGTATTTTTTGTCTACTCCTGGTGTACAGTAATTTTGAATAACTTCTTTGAATGTCAATCTTTCAGGTGCGAATTCAAGATATAGAAAAAGGAAGCAACTCTCTTTTGGATATTGCGAGAATCCTCGAATCTACACATGAAATTTTAGTTGCACGAGTGAATGCAAACTTTATGTCTCTTAAAGTGCTAGAATTATTAGCTAAGTGCACTACAGAAAACCGGGAAGTTTTCAAGTAAGACGTTAAAAATCTGTACCAAACGTGCATTGAATATTTGGTCAAGTGGATAAAGCTTTTAGATGATTTTAAAATATTTAATTGCTTAATGCTGAAGAAGGGCGAAATGATTAACTTTGACCAGATTGCCATCTTTTCATTACCTGCATGGAAAAGGAATACACATTGATGATGTGAAGTTGTTTGACGAAATTTCAGCTGTGAACATATTTTTATCGACACAAGAAGATGAATTTTTGACGTAATGGTCCATACGTTGTGGGCAACAATTTTCCAGGCAATAGGTATTTCAAGATTACCTGAGTTATTGGGTATCTGTCAATATATATTTGTTATTACACCCTAAAATGCGAGTGTAGAAAGAGTTTTGTCTATATTGGGAGCTTTGCTTTTGATACAGTATAATTTGAAGAGCTTAAATTGCGATGCATTTTATAAAACAATAATAAAATACAAAATCCTACTTAATAAGGTATCAGCGCAAACCAAGTACGGAAAAACTGATTAGTTTCACATATTAATGATTACGTTTTTGTTTAACAATTATGTTTTTGTTTGCCAAAGAAGATCATGTTTATGTTGATTGTAACTTTCTAATAAAAAAATCTGAAATGTCTGCTGTATTTTACTGAAAAATCTAAAAATCCTGAGATATCTAAAATCCGGCCTCAATCCTGTCATGAGTCTAGAAATCCTAATATCTCAGGACAAATCCTGAGACATGGTAACCCTCATGGTAATCCTGAGACATGGTAAATCCTGAGACATGGTATACAGACGATCATGTGACTGGCTACGTAGTTTTGTTTAACTACAATAGACGACGAACATGAATTAGCGTTGTCATTTTTCTTTGGTTTAACTTTCCTTTGCCCGTATATTGATATTTAGATCAATGATTTTGATATAACTTGAAGTGTTGAGAAATCTGTTTCCCTTTTTTAAAAACTGTTACAATTTTTCAACTCTTTATTAGAACTTCCTCCACATTGTTCTGGTGAAAAATTGTACTCAGTATTACAAATAGCAAACTATGTGTCATGCGTCAAACAGAAACAAATCTTCATTTTCGAGTAGACAATATTGGCCGTATTATCTTATACATACGAGCGTTTTAATGTTTATACGGTCTCCCAATACTTTCCTTTAATTATTATACGGTCTCCCAATACTTTCGTTTAATTATTATACGGTCTCCCAATACTTTCCTTTAATTTTTATACGGTCTCCCAATACTTTCCTTTAATTTTTATACGGTCTCCCAATACTTTCCTTTAATTTTTATATGGTCTCCCAATACTTTCGTTTAATTATTATACGGTCTCCCAATACTTTCCTTTAATTTTTATACGGTCTCCCAATACTTTCCTTTAATTTTTATACGGTCTCCTAATACTTTCCTTTAATTTTTATACGGTCTCCCAATACTTTCCTTTAATTTTTATACGGTCTCCCAATACTTTCCTTTAATTTTTATACGGTCTCCCAATACTTTCCTTTAATTTTTATATGGTCTCCCAATACTTTCCTTTAATTTTTATACGGTCTCCCAATACTTTCCTTTAATTTTTATACGGTCTCCCAATACTTTCCTTTAATTTTTATATGGTCTCCCAATACTTTCCTTTAATTTTTATACGGTCTCCCAATACTTTCCTTTAATTTTTATACGGTCTCCCAATACTTTCCTTTAATTTTTATACGGTCTCCCAAGACTTTCCTTTAATTTTTATACGGTCTCCCAATACTTTCCTTTAATTTTTTCCATTAACTATTATTTCCATTATTTTTTTCAGATGTTTTCACCGGTGTGATCTTTCTCGAGAAAAAGTCTTAATATTGAATATATTTGGCATTAATTTTGTAGAAATTTATTATTCACAATTAAATGAAACTACGTGATGTAGTATTATTTCTACTTTCTTTAATTTCTTTACCACGACCTAAGTTTAACTGTATTACATAATATCCCACCTGAAGATGTTGTAATACAACGAAACCTAGGTCGGGGTAAAGAAATTTAAAACAAGTTTTAAAATAAATTAATATCTGATCAGAAAAGTTCAGAATTTTTGCTGTGAATGTGACAAAATATTAATAAGTTTAATTCCCAATTATTTAAAATTTATCTTATATGTAGATTAATGTTTTGATCTTATAAGTAGAAGTATATACGGATATAAACAATATAATTTCAACTTTTGATCCTTAAATCCCAATGATGGAGTTGGGAGGTGGTGATAGGAACGTTTCATTTGTGAGAAGTTAATTTATCGAGTATAGACTCGTTTCACTTGTATTGACGTAAGCAAGAAAATAACAAAGCGAATAGGTAGGTAATTATATACAGGTACATAGGCTTGAAGGAACTATGTTATTATTTGATAGGTAGATAAGTAAGTACAGGTATAAACTAATGAATGCATTGACCGAACATTAGTAGGTAGATATATAGCATGTAAAGATATATACAGGTCTGAAACACTGACTATGGTGGAGCAAAAATAGGGAATGTGATTTATATGTCCGTATATGTAGGTCTATATATATATATATATATATATATATATATATATATATATATATATACATATATATATATATATATATACATATATACAGGAATATTTGTCAATGGGTGACCAAAATGGAAAAGAATGTTTTAGAGCTCAAATTTAAGTACAATTTTTTGTTTTCGTTCCCATAGGTCGGAAATTAAAAAAATTAGAAGCAAACATTCGATTATTAAAAAACATGGAATGACTGGTCACCCGAGGTCGTTTCTGAGAAT
The DNA here is from genome assembly GCA_039881145.1 of Druceiella hillmani. Lineage (NCBI taxonomy): Eukaryota > Metazoa > Arthropoda > Insecta > Lepidoptera > Hepialidae > Druceiella > Druceiella hillmani. Next base: position 39,022,072 of record JAYKKI010000008.1, on the reverse strand, counting down.
CTGTAAACACCCGTGAATCGGTGCGATTTTACGCAAACTTTAATATATTAGTAGAATTCTTCATTTCGACTTTATGAAATAAGATTTCAATTTTTTCTTCATACTTCATACGTAAATACGTATATAATTACTATGTTCTTATTTTTTTTATTGAAATCGGTAATTTCATTAGGGCGTGTTTAAAAAATTGGAATTCAATTTTTTTACAATAATTGCTAAAGTACCTACTTAATCTTAAACCTTGTTCGTACTTATCTTTAAACCTTGTTCGAAGTAAAATTCATTACAATACAGCGCTCAGATTTGCACGGTTTTCTAAGACTTTTTAAACTTTCACATTCGTATTTTACCACAAAATTTATTTTTGCATTCTTTTTGTGAGCAGAGACAGGGGTATGCCCATGCTGTCTAAGGCGTATTTTGAAAAATTGGAAACTTATTTTAAGGCTAAAAATCATTACTGTGTGTTGGCTTTCTCACCAATCACTATCGCGTTGATAACCTGTAGATTCGCGTAGCGACACATTCGTATCATGCGTATGCAATTTAGGTATGCCAGATCTTTTGATTTGAATCCATATTTTGAAACGCAATGGATCGTAACTCGCGGAATCGATTTACGATCTGAATCGCATGGGTTTGAATCGATCTCATAAAACCGATAAATATTTCAAAGATAATATGTTTAGTTCCGCCCATACATTTGATCTATTTGCCCAATATTCTATTGGATCTGCTTGTTCATCAAGCAATCGTTCTCTCATGGACAGTCCATTCAAAGTTCAAGATGTCATCTACCTTTTTCGGCACATTTTAATATCGAAACGGTTGTGACACTGATTGTCTCTGAAATTTCCAAATGTTTCCATCATATTAAATCAGTACTTACTTCATTGCATGTACATAGTTGACATTGAATTAACGTTGTTGGTCATGTTATTGCGGATGTAACATGAAACGACTGTTCACTCGAATTATCACCATCAAAGTCATTCGACGTCGACTCGTGGAAGACGCCTGTTCATCAGTCGAGAAAAGAAATAAACACTCAATTAAGTACCTAATTTTTCTCGCGTTTGAAATTTTTAATGTGTATATTTATGTACAAAGAACTTGAAATCTCTCACTTCTGACATTTAAAGTAAAATGTAAAGGGCCCAAGCGAGAATGTCTACTTGATGGAGTAAAAAAAAGATTGTATCTCATGTCTCCTTGTGGTGTCGTTTGAGATGATTTTCAAGTTGATTATATTTCTTTTAGTTTTAAATATTTGTTGACACTATTTACATTTAACAACATTGTCAAATTTAATAAAAAAGGTGGACATACGTTTGATTTCATTGGTGGGATCATAATATAAAGATCATTTTAATAATGCGTCGTTAGGACACAAAGGAATGTTTTACAATGTTAGTAAATAATATATAAGGAACGTCGACATACGATGCACAGCGATTAAATAAAGGAAAAATAATCACCCGCCCTCGTAGAGCAATACCAACATCAATCATCCGATCTCATCCGATCTTTAGGAAAGCGGTTCGATCTAAGTTGAGATCGCATTCAAATGAATCGATCCCAACGGGAAATCGCGTTGTAAAAGATCGGTCTTTGAAAAGATCGATTAAGATTAGGCATCTCTTTTATTTTAGTTGTCCGTACTTGGAAGGCATAATATCCTTTTGCTTTCGGCTCAACAATATGAGTAAAATAATAAATATATTACGCATAGGATTATAACATTTCAACCACGTGCCATAGACAATGATGCATTTTACAACAACTATCCATTTATTTTTTTTATCTAATTTCTACAACTTACAATTTGTTATTCTTATCTTAGAATTTAATAGAAAATAACTATCGTGTTATACTTAGAAAATTTGCTTTTAATGCATAAGAAGTTAAATATGAGTTCAGTAGAGCAAAAATGATAATATTAGTGATTCCTTTTAAGTTAAAGGGTACACATAAAAAAGGCGTGTTTAAAAAGATACGACTCAGTATTGCAGAAATTGATTTAAAAAAAATTACTTACAACGAATGTCTTTATTCTGTTATTGCTGAAGTATATTTCACTTTAAATTTATGATTATGTACTACACACGTAACAAATATTTAAACAGAAATATTAGAAATAAAAATTTACCAAGTATTAAAACGGTAAATAATTATGACATTTAAATATTTAGTTTAGGACATACAAATTTGTTTAATTACATTTTCGTGTATTCTCTTTACTTTTTTTAAATTTATTGCTTCTTGGGTTGATAAATAGTAAATTTTCATTGTTGCTAAAATGTATTTGTTCCCAATTATTAATTTATAATTAAAAACAATTCCTAAACTAAAGGTTTAATAATATATTTTTAAGATTGGTAGATCCGAATGTTTTTGTTAATATTAAGTGAGATAGACATCATGTTTTTAAAGTTTCATAAATTTTTATGAATCTCTTATTTAGCTTTTTTTCTTGTTATCATCATTTATATGTTTATTAAATATGTAGTATCTAATTATAAATTTAAAGTGAAAATAGTGAAATAAATTTGCAATATAAGAAATGGAGGAATTATTGTAAGTAATCTTTTTATCCAATAAATTTTTCATAATAAAATAATCGCAATCGAGCCTATTTTTTTAAAATGCCACGTTTTTATGTATATTATTTTATTAAAACATTGGTGAAATTCGCATTTTTACTAAACTGCACAGGTTCCAAAAGTAAACATGACAATACGCGTAAGTAAATTATATTATCTATGACAATATTTAAAAGGCGCCTTTAGATATTTCCATTTCTGCTAAAGCGAGCGCTGCTGTCGATTTTGTTAACCCCACCCGGTTCGCACCCGGCCAATAGAGGGATTATTCCGTGGCGGTCGGCGGGGAATGAGGCTGGTGCGGGGGCCGGTTTCTTCTTACACGCCGCGCGTCATATTTTCGGTGTTCCTCGGCGTGGCGGCAAACTTGTTTAGAATTCATAATTTATCATCGCCATGTGTTTTTTAGTTTCTTTGAGACAGTTAAAAAAAGTTGTAAAAAAATTATATTTTTTAATTTTTTTCTCCTTATATGATTTAATTGCCGATTCTTAATCGCTCCTTAAAATTTTGTCACTCACCATAAATATGTATGTGTGTGTAACACATGCACGTATATATGTAGATATACATGAACACCTTTAGGCTCATTAAATGCGGCAAACATATGTTCCGATTAATGAGATATTATTATATTGAATTCATCGTAAATAAGTGAAATTCTGGGTAACATAAGATATCATAACTATTAAAAGTGGAAAAATAAAATATTTTTCCAATAAATTTAACCGTCTTCAAATAACCACCGAAAAAGAAGCGCACTGAAAAGAATAAAATAAGAAAAATACAAATAGTCAGAACTTTTGAGGTACAATATCGTTTATGAACATAAGTTTGAAAAATACTGCTACTGCTAGAGATTTTTGGAGTCAGTGTTAATGGAATGTGTCATTCCTCTGTGTGTATGCGTGCGTGTCGATGAAAGCCCTAATGAAATTACCGATGTGTGCGTCTGTGAATGTACTTCTGCGTGTCAGAGAGGAGAGAAGCGTCGTGAATGTCAGGGAGAATATCGGAAGCATGTGTGAATATTAGAGAGAAGCGTCGACTTGATACTGATTCTAAAAATCTCTAGCAGTAGCAGTATTTTGCAAATTTGTTTATGTTCGGAAACAATACTGTACTGCAAAAGTTCCAACTAAGTACAGGTATTTTTATTATTTTATACTTTTCAGTGCACTTTTTATTCGGTGGCGGTTTGAAGTCGGTTCAATATTTTTAGAAAAATGTTTTTTTATAAAAGGGCGGTTCATTACATAATAGTATTATTCTTGCTTGTACGTCGGTTTTGATAATAAGTGCAAGATTATATTATCTATTGTTTGACTTTATAGAAAAACACTTAGCAACTATAAAGTTTGGTGTTATTAGTTAATTTTTAATGTGGATACATCTATAAATATATTAAGTTAACCAGTTTGATAGATAGCACATTTTTAAAATTATTATAAATTTATTTACATAAATTTATTTTTAATTTCAACTCAATTTCAAAAATTGATCCATAAACTTTTTGAATAGAGGATTGAAATTTAAAAAAAATAAAAGGTAAAGTGTTTATATATTCAAAACTACTTTTTTAAATTTTTAGCCCCATTAGTTTTCACTTATGACTGAAAATGTGCGAAAAAATGTTAGTCATTCGCCCCGCCTTATATGTGAAGTTTGCAAGCCGGAGAATTTGAAATAATTCAGATTAATAGCAGGTCCTTTATATAAAACAGAAAAAATACAGCATATCAAATAAATAAATTTGTTCATGCTTGTAAATTTGCACTCACTCACTTAAATTTACAAGGCTTTTGTTTTTGGAGAGGGTAAATTTCCAATTTGAATTTTGATTATTATTTTATATTTGACAATAATAGCTTTAATGATTTTTTACAGGGTACGTTTTGTTGAAACGAAACAAATGATAAATTAGAGAATCCAACATAAAATCTGGCAATAAAAAAGAATATGGAATTGTCGATAATCAACAAACACATTACATTTCTAAACGAATGGTCACGGGTACTACTGTGCCATAAATGAAAGCACAACAAAAACTGACACCAACTTGACACATACGGAAAGAGCTACTAACCTTTAAGTACAGATTCAGCTTCAAGACTAAGAATTTTAGTAGATACCGGAAGAAGACTTTTGGTAAGTTAAGATCCTCCTATATCAATGCACAATTGCAAAATTCTTTTCAAAGAATTTTGCAATTGAAATAAATTTGGTCGAAAATTTAACTACATGTTATACATGAATTTTAAGCAATTCAGAACAAGTTGCGAGAGACTTTCTGGTATACTCTATAAAAAAGAATTACGTGCATTGTTTTTGATGAAAAATTTTCGTTTGTTAAATCAGTTTCCCTTCAAAAGAGGGTTGTAAGAGTTGGAAGAATATGGTTAAAATTTTAAATGACCATGAAAAATTAAAAAAAATTAAAAGGTTTAAAACCCATAGCTACTACTCAGTGAAAAGTTAGTGTAAAACTACAGATACTTCCGAACAAAGAATTATAAATGCTGAAAGAAATCATGGGTATGAGATGAGATGCTTCTAAAAATCGTAATAACTATTAGAATGCTCCTTAAAACTTGTCTGGCTTTCTGAGGTACAAGCGACAAGGTGTTTGAGCATAGCGAAGGTAACTTTTTAAAAATAGTTAATATATTAATTTGTTCCTGTTTTGGCAAGCAACAGCCACTCACCAAGCGATCACTGTGAATCTCTATCAGGAAGTATACTCGGCTTTTATCAGGAAGCTACTCTATTGGGTTTCATCTTTATTATTAAGTAATCATCGTCTTCATTAATTGCTGATCGACTCAATTCATTCTCGTTCACCTATAGTTCCACCCAAATATCTGAGCTTATCGTCTAATCTCATTTTTCCATTATGGAAGAATACGTATGTAGAGTCCTCAAAAAAGAGGGGATTGAATCTCATTATCTCGAAAAAACATGCACAAACCTGCTGCATCAAAGTATGAAATCCCATATCATTAATGTATTAAAAAAGGTACAAAACTGTTCCATAATTTTAGTTTTAGACCTTATGTTAGTAAGGTGGAGGAAGTGGCTCTTGAGTTAGATACGTTTCAATCAATAAAATTGATTCCAATAAGATATAAAAAGCGAATGAACATTTTTGGGAGAAAGTTCTAGTCGTAAGGCCCACAGGAAAGAAATGTCTGAAATTAAAATCGGAAAACTTAATAATTTGGATTTATTGAATATATTTAGCATTAATTTTGTAGAAATTCATTATTCACAATTAAGTGAAACTACACGATGTAGTATTATTTCTACTTTATTTTAATTCTTTACCACAACTTAGGTTTCGTTGTATTACAACATCTTCATGTGGGCAATTAGCAAAGTTTCTTCATGGTCATCGTTTTTCATTGCAATTAGCAAAGTTTCTTTGCTAATTGCCTGGAGATGTTGTAATACAATGAAACCTAGGTCGTGGTAAAGAATTTAAATAAAGTAGTAATAATACTACATCACGTAGTTTCATTTAATTGTAAATTTGGATTTAAATTTGCAGTATATAATAGGGCAGGAAATATGACAACTGGTTCAATGGGAGGGACAATAAAAGAGGAACGTAATATAGCATTAAATATTTAGATTCACGTGTATTCTACCTTCCTCGTAGTAGTTACGCTCTTACTTTAGTCGCTAGTGATAGGGTGAATATGATCCAAAAAATACACTTATTTTTTCGGTATTTACTCTTCAATAAGTGATATTTTTAAGGAAAAACATTTGGTAACTCTAGTTGGGAAAGTAAAGTAGAAGCTATAGAGCCTTTAACATGTAATACATGTAAGGTTTGAATGTGTAAGGTATAATACGTGAGATATATTGCAGAGCAATTACAACCAAGAAACTGATAATTTATATAAATAATGAAGCTTTGGTTTATTAAAGACTGGGGCATGTTTAATAATTATTTGGTATAAAGTATTGAATTGTATTTATCTAATAAGCAAGCCGATGCTAACAAAAGACTACGATCTAGCATCTGCACAAGATTTTTTTACGGTTTAAAAAACTACCGTTTACTAAACTGCAAAAAATTCTTTAAGAATGTTGATGTTATTATTGATACAATAATGCTGGCTGATCAAAATTGATGTTTTGATTGAGGTTGATTTTAAATCAAAAGTATTACGGCACCGCGTATTGAGAAAAAAATGAACTTCTTATACGAAATACGAAAATAAATACGGTAAATCGATCCAAGATCCGGAGAAGAATATCAGATAGTTTTTTTTTATTTTACATTTCATCGACCATTTCACACACGCGGCTAGATTTAGACAATTTAGTCAACATATAAACTATTTTAAATTTTTAAATAATAACTACGATTTAAAAACCATTTGCAAAGAAACGCTATTAAAATACTGTAAGGACTTAATGGTAATTCTGTTGCCATAAAAGGAATAGAATTGACTGACAAAATTTCTGCGGTATCCTCTCTATTGGGCAAAAAAGAAAGCCTAAGCAAGGTACTAAACTCAATAACAATGTTAAATTTTGCCCCAAACATTAGTGCCTTAAAATGTTGCTGACTATATCAATGAGAGTAAGTGGTGAAAGGAGTTTTAATTAGAGTTAATTAAAAACTTTTTACATTCCATCACGACGCATAATGGCCTTAATGGATTGGCCATTTTGGCGAGTGGCTATAAAATTACTGATCAAATAAATTTAAAAGAGATAATAAAAGTTTGTGAGATTAAAGATGAGAAAAAAAAGTCTTATAATTTTGACCTGGTTAATTTTACTTTTGCTTAGTTCTTATGTGAATAAGTTCTGTTTGTTTGATTGTGAAACAACACCTTTTTTAATAGCAGTAATTATTTGTAAATAAATACAGGTTGTTTATACTTTTTACTGTTTGTACTACTTGACTGCCAATTTTATGTCATGTTTTTTTTCAAATATGCGTTTTATTATAAGTTAAAACCATTGATTCAACGGTAACGGTAACACTTTATTTTTTATACGTACTTAGAGGATACGTCACTGAGAAAATCAAGGTTTTTAAATTATTAGATAAATGTATCTAATTATTACTTTAATGTACTGAGATTTCTTAATAATTCGGGATGTCTTCCAGACTTAATTTCCAACTGTGGCATACACCTTCTTCTTGCAATTTACGGTGAATACAAAAACCAAGTATGTTTTGAAAGATGCGGACACAGTTTTCAACTCTACTAACCTCTATTGCTCGGCAACATTTATAATGTGTGTGTCTCCAAGTTAAAACTTGATTAAACCACCAATTTAATCTATGAGATTGGGTATGGGGAGTGGCGTAACGATACAATGTGAGGCCCTTGGCAAATTTTTAGACTGGGGTCCTCAAAGAATTAAGCTCAACGTTATTTTTATTATAGGTACTTATAGTATGTATAGAACCGCACTTATAGCTAAATCCGCGTCCGTGCAATCAAGTAGAATTATAACATAAGAAATATGTGCTACAATAATATGTTTTAGAATTCGTTTTTATTAATACAGTCGTAAAAAAGAACACTTCACAAAAAATTAAAGTGTTTTTCGGGTTTTCATTTCGGAAAAATTTTTACTTCATCAAAGTCCAATTTTCAGGTCAAAGAATGTTCGATAGAGAGTGATGCTGAATTGTGTAACCTTTTTTTTATGTAACCGTTTTTATTAATTTTAATTTTGAGAACGTTCGTTCGGTACTAGCGATAGTGACGCGAATTGTCAAAAATAACACTAAAGCGGTACAACTTTAGAGAAGCTTGAAGACAAAAAATAGTTTTTTATAATTAATAAATCTGCGAATTCCCTTATACAGGCCAATTTTTCGATATCATGTCTAAAAGTTGACCGAAAATTGAATTTCTTTTGTGAATGTAACAGATATATCTTTTTAATACAAATCGACAAACTCTAACCTTGTAGCCTTGCCTAATAAGTTTAAGTATTTAAATTTTTCAAGGATGTAGGATGTAAAATACTAAAATTGGAAACTATTTCATTCATACCAACGAAGGGACGTTTTAGGGTCGTTGTAAACGTTCATGTTCGCAAATTTCATCGAAATAGCGTTTAGCCCATAGGTTTCACCTCCTTTTGGAGAGTTTAAAAAACTAGGGGGTTATGCTCAATTTTTTTTGTTACGCCATAAGCTTAAATTTTTAAGTCCTCAAATTCATGACGATACTTTTTTCCAAACAGACTTCTAAACTCTTCGATGCTTCTGATTGTTCTTTTTTTAGACTGAAATGCTTTGGAGACTACGTCGACTGTTTGCAAAATTTTGTAGTGGACAATTGAAGGTTCATTTTGTGTACCAGATATAAAACTTGATAAAATATTTTAACTTTTAATAGTATGGACAAAAAACATATAAACTTTGTTGAACGGTTTCAAAAAATGTTTGCATCTCTCACACATCTTTTATAGCACCATTAACTACTAGATTTAAATTATAAGCAGCGCCACGCACATACACTGCATTTGGCTCAACATTTTTGATAAGTTTTTGGACTCCACCATAAATACCTTTCATAGAATTAGCACCATCATATCCCTGTCTACGACATTTGCTGAAGGATTTTTTTTCATTTTTAAATTTTTTAATCTGGTTCGACATAGCTAAGACAGTTTGATCCATTACTGCATGGAAATATAAAAATGACTCTCTGATGCGAGATTTGGCCCTCCATTGTCATCATTTTCAATTACACACTAACGATAGAGTTCATACAGTTGATGTATTTTTGATATATCATGAGATGTATCAAATATAATTAAATAAAATGGTATATCCATTATTTTTTTATTAATACGGATTCAACTTTTTGTGAAAGAGGAGCAATAAGTCCATTTTATATTTTTGAACTTAAATATTTTATTTCACCTTCTGGTTTCTTAATAACTCTTATAAAACAGGGTCATATTTCGCTAATAACTAAATAATATTTAGATAATTGCCACTTGGTTCGTTGTTGTCTATTTTCTCTTTATGTCCACGGGAAGCTCAATTACTCATTGATAGGGCCAGAGTTACAACAAATAGCCTTTTCAGTACGTGATGCTAAGAAGATTTTTCTTTTATAAGTATGGATTCTTGCTCTTCGTCTTGAGTGCCACTGTTTTAAATGAGACACGAGTGTAAATGTGTTTTAGAAGTTTCGTGTTTTTCTAAAGCCTCCATAATATGCTTCCATGTCACTATATCCGTCAACTCAAATATTTTCTGACTGTTTTGATGATGCGAATAACCAGCATTGCTCACAATACGCATTTTGAAACAATACCGAATAACAACCACTTGCGTTCTAATTTAACACCAGATTTAGAAATAATTTGTGTATTCATGTATTTCATGCACTTGGTAGCTCCGGGTAATCACTATGACCGCTAATTGCAATACTGCCACTTTCAGTCACATTAATATTTTTGTTCTTTCTGGACTGTTCATTTGACACATCGTCGAACTCATTAGTCTTAAAGAACTCACCTAATTATGGCAGCTTTTTATTTTTTTCATCAACTTCTTTCTTTCTCTTGCGTTTTCCACTACCACACAGATACTTTCTAGTAGACATTTTGTTCGTAGACAGATTTGCAGTCAATTATACCACAAGTATCACAACAATACGTAAAATAGACGGGAGAAAATAGTACTTTTAACAAATTATAATAAAACTAATTTTAAATTACTCATTACATTCAATTAACATGAGCGTAATAGGTTTTACATACCTGTATTTTTGCTGTATAATACAAGACCGAAGGAGTGCGGGAATCCCCTGGCTCTGTAACCGAGTATTGCCAGATCCTATGCGCTAACCGTGGATGATACCTTTTTACGAATGTGTTCATGTATTTGATAACGTAGTTTAACTTTTGGAAATAGTAGATTCTTCATAATTCATGCATCACAAATAATAAAGTATATGAAACTCCTAATTGAGCTTATAATAATTTTTTATTACAACTGTTTTTGATATCTTAAAATAGTTTTTGAAAATATCGAACAAACGGTCGAGGCCCTCGGGGCACTCGAGGCCTGGTATTTTGCCAGACTTGACACCCTATCGTTACGCCACTGGGGATTGGTGCAAAAATTGATTTTAAGATCTGATAAACGTATTGACCTTAAGGAAGATTATATTGAAACAAGAAAAATAGTTTCATTATTTTATTTAACTTATTTAACTCTCTGTTTCGCGGACTTAGGGACCTCCCATCGTATATGTTTATTTTAAACCGACTACATCTACGTCCTCTCAAAAAAGTCTGCAAAATTTCGAATTTTCCAAAGTGCGATGTTTGTTTTGAGTGGACTATTAACGGATTTATGTGACTCTTCACATAATTAATTAAGTATAATCTCAAATTGACACCACATGAGTCTTTTTAAGAATTTGATCATAGAATTCAAACATAGAAACATTATTTAAGTGTAAATGATTTGTATGTCGTATTAATTTAATTTATTATAAATGATGAGCAGTAATTCCGCGGCTGATAGATCCTTTTTGTTGTAGGATGTTCACAAAGTTTGAAGGTCAACAACGGTACTCCGCAATGATAAACGAAATATATGTTTGATTGGATTAATTTATTAGAACGATGAATAATGACTCACAAGTAGCCAAGAAGTCTGGAGGTCAATAACGGTACTACTCTCCAGTTATGAGTAATAGTATCATGAAAGAGTCAAATCATTAAGGCTGATGAGCAATGATTTAGTGTATTTGGACTCTTTTAGGGTAAGGTGATAAAATGTGAATGAAGCTCGATAATGGTAGTTCTCCGTGATAAATGGTACATAGCCTCGTGATTGGATTAGCAGTCATTTTTTAGAGAAGTAATATTGAACGCAAACATGAAAATTTGCTTGAATTCCAATTTATCTAAATATCCATGGAATTTTTGAGAATGTTACATAAAAAAATAAGATATGAGGTTGCGTCGGTGCAAAATGTTTCATCATTTAATTCGTGATCTATGCTCAGATATATGGTTTAATTTTTAAGGCCGAAAATATATGGAATTACAGGTTTCGAAGACATTCTAATTTAGCAAGTAAATGTTCATTTCGATTGGAATAACACATGTCTCCATCAGCAAGGATAGGCTGAAGTAAAGTTTGACAAGTATATGTTTTGATTTGAAACGGAAGACAATTTTGAATCAAATCTTACGACAATCGTAATTTATATGGGGACCGCGTGCGAGATGTTGGTTAATCAGTAGCTCAAGAACTTTTATAGTTAAAGTAAAAGGGACAACATAACATAGCTTTTACGTCGTTTCATAGCCGTCAATGAACAACTCTATGTCTATATGACTATGTACATATATACGATATATATTTACGATAGAAGTTTCTGACTCAAATGTTGATAGCTTGCGATTTAATTAGGTTTATCAAAATTTACTAACCCACAGATTGATCAAATAAAGGTCTGTACTTGTTTTCTATATTTCTATAATGGACTCATATCGATGCCTAAACTTACCCGAATCTGCAGATAGATTACTTTTTGTTAGCTTTTATCGAGACCCGTACAACACTGATGTTATCTTAAGTCGTCGTTATTGAGGGACGTCCAATTAATAAAAAACAATGACAAATTAAGGAAAGTGAAATGGATCACTAAAGAATTCCACTTTCTAAATTTTTATTTAATTTTTCATATCCATTATTACAAAAGCTCGCTTAATCATTTTAACAGATTGTTTTATTAAATAAGTTTTTCAAAATAAATAAATATCCGCCTATGTTACCCCTAAATGTTATATGGCAAATTTACGCCTCTTATCACTAATTATTAGTATGATCTTATTGGTTATAAGTTAATCATTTTTAAATATCCAATCATTCCTTACATAACTAACACAGCTTTTACATCGTTTCTGTTCTTGACATATACGTAACTTCAAATTACTTTTTTACACACTAATTGAATTTCAATTGACGGAGGAAAGGAATTAAAACAGCGTGATCGAATTTCCATTATCGTAACGATGGCATAAATCCTTTGCTCCAGGCACTAGAAATAATCATAACTTCAGCTTTCGATTTGATTGCTATTAAAACCATTGTTATACAATATTTATTAATCGAAACAGTAAGCAAGAAACCAGTTTAATTGAAATTATAGCTGCGCTTTTTAAAATTAATTACACGACTTTGAAAGCTTGAAGCAGATGATGCTAGTTGCGTTGCTGGTTACATGAATTGTTAAACCTTGTTTATTTGTATCCAAAGACGAAAGTTAGTTACGATAATTTATTAATTATTGCAGTTAATATACCTCAAAAAGCACAACACGAGCTTTTGTGCACCTCAAGAAGGTCAGGGCACAGATTTCTAAAAGTTTAACCATTAAGAAAAAAGTAGTTACGGCTGTAAAAAATGTGTCTTCTGTATATAAATCTACAATAAATGCTCGCGTTCGTAATGAACATTTTGTTCAATTAGCGTGTCAATGCCACTAGAATTTTGTTCTTGGAAATCTTAAGTACTAACTATGTAATTTTATTAAATTTGATTCGTTAATAACAATGTAAAATAAAATAATTGAAGAATTCAGTTACTATATAAACTAGCTCTGCATGTAAGTAACCATTTTAGAGAAGAGGAACGCCCTGCTTAGTCAGTTTTTTGGTCTAAGGGAATAGCACCAATCATTGAGCTATGAATGTTCAAGATATCAATTATAGAACTTTCATCAACCGGAAAACTCGTCTGATAATTGTTCTTTTTTAATAGATTATTAACCTGAAATTAAACAATAACTGTTGCAAATCATATTCCGTACAAGGACATTACAGAAATTTATTACAATTGACATAAGGTTAGAAATAACTTATCGTTCTTTAAATTTCCTAATTTGTTTTTTAATATCTTGATATTACAATAATATTCTATATAAAATTTACAGCAAAGATAAAGGAAAAACTCAGAAATTAATTCACACCGTGGAATAATTCAGCCAATTTCGTTTACCAACACGTTTCAAATGTCCTTCAATAAGATACTGACGCAGAGAACTGAAGTAACAAGCATATCTAGCCAAATGTCGCTTAAATAAAAATAAAAATATTTAGGCAATGTTGTCGTTTAGCCGTCAATGTCACTTAAGAGACGTAACATGTAATCAGCAATTTAAGAAAGTCAATGAAAATTGGTGAAGAACGAACGGGCTGAAATCTGTTTTTTTGTGTTAGAAAGGTTATACCTTGATCAAAATTATAGGCCTAATATCATCACACTATGATTCATAGAGGCAGTGCACTGGTAATAAATGTAACAAAAGTCGGGGAAGACTAAGGAAAAAAAGGGTTTATTTGTTGACTGATCATCCCGAGTATACCTGAAGATCTACCTCCGATGTGACTCGTCGGGTGAGAGCAGAGCAGCATAACTAAAATATTTCTACGCAGATGAAATTGCGGGGTACCGTTAATTTTTACGGTGGTAAAATTTTAATCTTTATTTTAAGCCTAATGCAATTTGTTAAAAGTTAAAGTTAGTGTATATTAACATTAATTTTATCAAAATCTTGTTTTGGGAATAATTACGTTTATTGTGTTACTCTGAAAATACGATTTCAAACTCAAAATAAAAAAAATATCTTTAAAATTTGAATGATAATAAAAAGTCAGTTCTACATTGAAAGTAAATTTGGCACATATTATCGCGGTTGCCTTCTGAAGCAATGAGAGGATAACGACCCCGCAGACATTGCCATCACGAACGGAAGTCCATTTTAGAGAGGCATCAACGTATTGGGTTGCGAGCTCACCTGCTTATCCCGAGCCTAATAAATCATCCGCCATTATTTAAATAATTTATAAATGTGTGCATAGTACGTTCGCTTCTATCACTTTTTTAATTGTGCTACAGGTCGCTTAAAATATATCGACAATAACGTATTGAAAATATTATCTATAGTCGATAATGACTGCGGACATCTTCAGTTCACCTAATACAATTACATTGAATAGTGGGTAGTATATTATTTGTCCCTTTAAAAGTATATTATTTGTCCCTTTCTTATTCATTTAAGTGAACATAAGCGAGAAAAGAGCCGCTGCATACATTAATTTTGTTTTCTAACAGCCTTCAGTCTTGTAATCGCTCCTAGTTCTGGCCATTACTGAAAAAGGAATTTTCGAAATTCGAATAAATTTTTTTTACAAATGGCTAGCTCTAAGACGTTTTTGTGCTAATTTCGTATTATTTTAAACCAGAAATTATCTTTGCTAGATTTCACTTTATTTTTCTTAGCATATGGTTTAATTTTTTTTAGGGTTCCGTACTGTAATAAGGAACTTCATAATGTCTGTCCTTTCGTCTTCGACGACCCAATATGGCTACAGTTTTAGACCAATGTTGTACATGAAATTTTCGAAATAGATGCTTCAAATGGCGGTAATATGCAACAAAATAAAAGAAATATAATTAATGAGTAATAACACACATATCAATATCGATTTTTGAAAGCGTTTTCGTTTTTTAAATTTTTAAACCTCATTTCCGAAGTATAAGCTTCAAAGTCATCTGATATATGTTCCGTTTCTTCTAATTTTTGAATCATGGATTTCAAAAGTCTTAAAACAATTCTGGGTATCATTTGAAAAGACCGTTCAATTCAAAGTATTTTGTTTAGTTTATATCAAAATTTTAAGATACATGGATAATTATGGAAGCTTACTTCATGTGTGTTTTTTATTATAATGTATGTGGTTAGTCAATCGAATTTCTTTGGTAAATAAACCTACCAAACCGTAGTCATTTAACAAAAAAAACGAGTGTGCTTTAGACCACACGAGTGAAGTAAAACTTCAAATTCACAAAATATGAACTTTAAAATGAATTTACAATTTTATTCACTTTAAACGTAGAATATTTAATGTATTGAACAAATTAAAAATTTATAAAATTGTTCAAGAACGAAATGAAATTACAAAATAATCAAAAAATCACCGTTCGCGTAATGCTACCAAACTCGCATATATATATATATATATATATATATTTCATGCATACTATGCTGGCTATGTGAGGAAGAGAGAAAGAAAATGTGCGCTCGCACTGCTCTCTCTTGCTCCTACAGTGTGATACAGACAATAGGGTTGCACTGTGTCTTAGATATACGAAACGTAACTGGCTATGAGAGAAAGAAAGAAAGAAAATGTGTGCTTGCACCTCTTTCTCTTGTCCCTACAGTAATATACGAAACGTAATTCTCTCTCTTTCTGTCTTCGCTCACTCATATCTCCCTATCAACTGCCGTTCGCCTCGCCCGATCACACTTTTCGTAACGCTCTCGTCACGCATTCACCAGCTTACTCCCCAAGTCAAGCGTGCGTAAAGAAGTTTTACTTCAAAAAGTTATTATTAAAGAGCGTTTAAGTGCGCTCTTCACGATTCGTGCGGATTTTCACGATTCGATTTCGAATTCAAGAGTGGGACTGAAACCATTTCATCGAACGTCATATTGTTAAAAAGGTCATATATTTCTAAAAACATTCTGATCGTTCTGGCAGAATTTTGAATAAAAATTACAAATTGCATATATTTTGCTCTTTGGGTAGTTCGAGGTCAAGAAAAGTTTAAAAATAAATAACTTTTTTAAAAATATTTACGGAAGTCTAATCGATTTTCATCAATTTTTTTTGAGAAAGTTCCTAAACCAAAAATACGGTCAAAAATTAATCCTTGGTACGTCTTTTTGCAAAATGACGCCTAAATAGTATTCTTTTCGCAATATGGCTTTGTGATGCTGATTAGCAGAAAAAATCGTATGCCTAGGATTTGCGAAAAATTAAGATATTTTTTGACAAAAATAGCTTACTTGGCACTTTGAAACCATGAGCCATAAAAATTTGAGATAAAAAACTTAAAAATGGACACTGGAATAAAAAAAAAATGTTAGAATAACAATAAAAAATGCATATCAGAAATAATTTCGAGAAAAATGTAAAAGTGTCACTCAACTGAATTTAATTTTCCTACATGTATCGGAGCATTGTGCATGGTTCTAAGCATCATTATGACGCAACTTACTCGCTATAATTACAATGAAAGTAATAAAACCAGTTATTTTTGCAATTTCGCTTTAACTATTAATTTCTAAATATCCTTTGACGAAGTTAATGACATAATAATAAAGATACTTTTAGTGTGACTATTAAAATTTTACTTAATGTACTTTCTTTCATTTTTCCTTGACCCTTTAGCGTTTCTGCGGTTACGCGCCGTAACGAAATCGTAAAAACATTGCTGGGCAACACCGTACGGTGCACGCTGAGTGCAATTCGCTGTTTGTTTTAAAATGCGAATAGTTCGAAAGCGACCTGCTTAGAGTCGTTTATAGAACTATGTGACAAGTTGAAAACATCGTAAAACTGCACGTGAGAGTGGTGAAATAATAAAATTAGTGATTAAAATGTATATGTAGAAAATATGCGCCGTATGCGACTTATGAAATTCCCGGGGCGTTCCCTTTTGTTACTTGTGCACGTACAGTGTTTTAATTGCGCATAGTTCGTGCGTGGTTCGTTACAGTTTAGATAACACTTTGCATTCACATGGAAATTTTACTCTTTATTGATCGTAAAGATGGTGTATAGATTAAACACGTTAAATACATACAATGCATACATATTTTCGTTCATTTCCATTTCTACGTTAATAGCGTCTTTAAAGAAATTAGAAATGCGTTACCTAACATTATCGTTTGTTATAAATTTTAATAAAGATAGTTTTAAAGGAGGCCGGCGAAATTTCATATAATTTTAAGCCCAGGTAAGAAGAGTAAAAATGAGACTTTAAAAAAAATTAAATCCATAAAAGTTTTATTTAAATCTTCAGTCATATAAATAAAGAATCTTTTATTTTTTACGTATAGTCAGATTATTTTAATAAAAAGTTTGCAAATGTTTTTGGAAAACCTAAAAAAACTTTGAACCGCTAAAATGAAACAAAGTCAGATTGTGTATCTACTATAAAAAGATGTAACGTGATCTAAGAAACACGTAGGTCTCATAAAGTCGTCGAAAAAATCAGTCTAAATCCAAAAAGAGCGAAAAAGGCATCCATTTTGACAACACAGAGCGAAAGTTTTGATGTTTCAGTCTGTCAGTTAACAATTTATGTTTAATTAATTTAGGCAATGGCTACACATTATGAAAAAAACAATCGATATTGATTAGTTTTTGTAGTCGTTTCTAAAAAGTTTACATAGTAACTTTTTAGAAACGACTACATTAGATTTCTTTATTTTTTAATTTTCATTAGATTTTCTTAAATTTTTTTTTATATCTTATTAATAATTCTAGATATATTAAAAATACATGCACATTTATGGAAATATTTTTTCTTTTTTAATAAGGAAAGTCAATTATATTTGATTTTATCAATCGCTGAACATTTTAAATTTAAAATTTTTTTTAAATTTCATTCGATTTTTGTAACGTCAGACTTCATTTTCGCCGGCCTTCTTTCTGTGTGTTGCAGTATTCAAATATATTTACATACACTCTTATTTTTTGATTCTATACATTCATAGATTTTGTCTGTTTTTGTATTTCTTAATGTTTATATATGCTTATATGTTTTTGTATTTCTTAATGTTTATATACTAATTAAGCTTCTACATGTTTACCGATTTGATAGAATTTGCATTCTATATATGAATAAACAATTATAAGAAAACATTGTATAATCAATATTAATTGTGATAGGATTCCTATGGTACCAGCTTATTTTATACTTATCATAAACTAATCGCATTCTGGTGTGACGGCAGTTATGTTGCTAGTCGCAAAAAGAATTTCTCGCGTCGCGAGTTCTGATCTCGCTTTAACATGTGATGATGTTCAACGAAAAAGTTGATAACTTTTGGTCAGTAAGTTGTCACGGTAATGTAGGTAATATTGCCACGTGACTAAATCAAATGTACCACTTATCGAGACGAACTAAAAATGTTATGACCATTCTAGTTTAGTATTTACAGCCATTATATATATATATATATATATATATATATATATATATATATATATATATATATTTATATATTCAATTAATGTTGTACCTGGTCGTTAATTTTTTGTTTTATTTAACTAAGGAATTAAGATCACTTAGTATCATATATAATAATTTAATATTAACGGCATATAAGGCATTTACCTTGAACTGACTGGGTGTTGGTTGAACTTATTTTTTGCCCTGAATATGGTGTATTAAATAGATTTATGTGTATTAATCGAAATGTAAATTTAAGAAGAGAAATATTCCCATTAATTGCAAATAAAGTTAAACAAGAAGTATTATATTATACAAATATGTAAAATTTTTTAAAGTATAAAATAATCATTAGCAATAATTTGTTATTTATTGACAATTATTGAACGACCATTTTTTTCATAAAATGAAATTTTTTAGGTTCATTTTTTTATGTATGTGCCATATAATATATTTATTTGTTTATTATGTATATCATGGAAACGACAAACGCGAAAAAACATGAATCAGAATGAAGTATGGAATTAGGATATATTACAAAAATGACAAAAGAATTAATAACTTTAAGGAATTATTTATTTGTACGAGGAAATTATTACATAAATTTAAAACTTAATTGCATTTTTTTATTTTAGCGCATATAGTGTCTACTTAAAAAATATGTTAAAAGAAATCATATTAAAGAATATACAAATAGACACGAGAAAGCAAGTATGTACTATTTACTGAAGAAAATCAATTTGGTGTATAGCCTGTAAATCAAAAAAACAAAAAACGAAAAAAATGCATATATTCCTCGTTTAAATTTCAAAGAAATAATCTTTGGTTTCATAACATTGCGAAAAGATGATTTTGTAGATATTTTTAAACAATTCCAGGTGCTATGGACTTAACACTGCAATATTTTACCTCTTTACCTCTGACTCTATTATATTGATGTAAAAAAATCAGTGCAAAATTTTACAACTGAAAGTAACAACAGAGGCAATCGATAAATAAATATAAGAAATTATAGACTACCAATTTTTGATTCAAAATAAAAAAAAAAATTATAACTTAAGAATACAATTTGTCAAGATAAAACAATTAAAACGCAATTAACGAATCATTATCAAGACAGTATAATTTAAAACTTTGGTTATACCATAATAATATGTTTCAGAAAGTTCATCCTTAAATTTGTTCGTTCGTTGTTTGTGTGTTCCCTTAATCTTTGGCTTGTATAGCCACAGATTAAAGGACGATGAAGAGGAGACATTAAGTTTAACTTAGAAATGAAAATATTTTAGCCTGAAAATATAATTTATTACGAAAGTAAATGCTCATGACATATTTTATATTATCTGTCATGCTTTATCGCAACTTTGTCTCGAAAATGTAACAGATATAAGTTTGTAACATTTTGGATTTGCCTGCGAATAAATGAGCAAAGAAGTTTTATAAAGCATCAACGAATTTCACAAATCCACCTAAAATTAAATTAGGTACATTCGTTTAATTTGTATGCGACGGGTCCGTATTTATAATTTTTTCAATCCACTTAAACAGGGCAATTTATTATGGATAATTTGATTGAGTTTTAATAATATTTTATATGTCAATTTTCATAACGATTAATTCTCACGTTTATAGCTCGAATATTTTTGTTTTCAATGTTTTAAGAAACTGCACTAATAAATAGAAAGGTTAGTGTCCAAATCTTTCTTGCAACTATTGTTAAAAGAGCATCTTTGGATGCATGTAATCGCAAGACTTTGATTTCATCCATAAAGTATACGATGTTAATGACGTGTACAGCAAGCTGAAGGAACTGAAGGAAAACATCACTTATCATATAATCATGAAAGACGTGAATAGATATAGTATTTGAGTTATGATGATGTCATTACTCAGAAACGTTACTTATCATACGACCATGAAAGACATGAATAGATGTTATTTCTGAGTTATGATGATGTCATAACTCAGAAACGTTACTTATCATACAACCATGAAAAACATGAATAGATATAGTTTCCGACTTACAATGATCTCATAACTCAGAAACGTTACTTATCATATAATCGTGAGACATGAATAGATATCGTTTGCGAGTTGTGATGATACCATCACTCAGAAACAATGCTTATAATACAATCGGAAAAGTCATGAATAACTATCGTTTCTGAGTTATGATGATATCAAAACTCAGTGTCATAAAGTGTATGATGCTAATGAGGCGTACAGTAAACGAACTGAAGGAAAGCATCAGAAATCTAAAACACAAATTTGTGATAGTATACTGAACCAAATCTCATGGAGAATTTTCTCTCCTATACTTATCATACAATCATAAAAGACATGAATAGATATGGTTTTTGATTTCATAACTCAGAAATGTTACATATCTTACAATCATGAGAGACATGAATAAATATCGTTTCTGAGTTATTATATGATCATAACTTGGAAATTATATCTATTCATCTCTTTCATGATTTCAATAATATTATTTCTCTGTGTTACGATATTATCAATTTGAAATTGAGGCTTTATATTTTGTCCTATATGGTGCCCGACGGGAGTTTACGCTGATACGTTCCATTATAATAAGATATCGATGTCAAATTCTAGTATCTCGCAATCTGCTATATTTCTATAAAACAATTTAAAATTTTTATCTCCTGTGTAATGGATAATGTGCAGTTTTCGCTGCACCGCTGGTCCGTTTTATCATAATCGTGAATAACAAAGCTCCAGATTCGAAGCCTGCCTTATTTCCTACTATGTGAAGTAAAGCTCAGATATATAGCTTCTCGTTCGTATATATTGTCCTCTCTCTGCAATATATGAAAAGGCGATGTGTAGGATTGAGACAGGAAATTCTGCCTCGCAGATAATAACATACCGTTATCTACACGATCGAAGCTTTCTGTTAGTTGAAATACATGACTTCCATTTGAGTTTTGAGATGGAATTGGTAAGAGATTTAATAGATGAGATACGCTAGTTTCGTGACGCGATATCGATGTTTCTCATTAGACCTTTATTGCTACAGAATGTAGTCGTATTAATGTTAGTGTTATATGTTGATTGTACTCGTACGTTTAGTAAGAGTATTATTTTAATTTCGTATCAGGGTACAATGTAAGAGTTATAAGTACATAAAAATAACAAAAGTAAGAGAATTAAATAATAATAAACTTAAATATAATGATTGGTAATCATAAACAGGATGAATATAGATATGTAATGTGGGGGTAACGGGGCAAAAATAAACTCGTGTTTGTGTGGTATTTAAACATTTTCTGTTATCGATTAAGAATATGTACATGATTTCTTAAATGTTAGAATATTAAAAAAAATAAGAAGGATGTATTTTTATTAAAAAAGTACGAAACATAATAGTTAATTTTTGAAAAATCGGCCTCAGAATCGGTTTATTAGATAATACTGGTAAACAAATATGACATGAATAACAAGTTATTCATGTCATATTTATTTACATATTTATTTATAAATAAATATGACGTGAATAACATAAGTTACTCAAGTCATATTTATTTACCAGTATTATATAATAAACCTAATAAAAAGTAATAGGTGCTTTTTTCAGATTTCCTTATCCCAAAAAACTGTCAAGTACAACTCAACTCGCACTACAAAGATTGAGTACAAACTTAGGCACTTATAAACATTTAAGGATACATAATATTTCTATTAAACTATTTACAAATATTAATTTCTCACATCGCAAGTATATTGACTACTATATCTTTCACAGGCGAAAAAACATGTAAATATGTACATTTACACAATATTATGTCTCACCATGTCAAGATGTAAATATATTTCCTTGTGTATCTTTCACAGACATAATAAATGCACATTTTATAATAAAAAAAATATTTTTAATCACTTGTATGGAGTTTCTATGAACTTTTTACATACCCAACTACATGTCATAAGTTGGTCGACTTTTACTCGCAAACCAGTAGAGCCTACTTATCTGTGACAATTCTCCTTTTAAATTTATTATGTTTTCTACCATTTCGAATACTTTCATATTTTCAAAAATAGTGGTTTAGCTGGTAATAAATGATTTTTTTTAAAAGCATTTTTCTATTTTGTATCCACTTTAAAGCTTAATATTTCGTAAAGAGCATACCTCCAATATTTTTTAAAGACCTTTTCAACGAAACTTTACAAAATCTAACGAAAAAATTACCTCAATTTTACATGTAGGGTAACCACCTCCCCTGTAGAGACCACCCACTTTACATGTGGGGTAACCACCTCCACTGTAGAGAACACTGTAAGGAATACCCAATTTACATGTAGGGTAACCACCTCCACTGCAGAGAACACTGTAAGGAACACCCACTTTACATGTAGGGTAACCATCTCCACTGTAGAGAACACTCTAGGGGACACCTCCACTTTATATGTACGGTAGAGACGGTACAAAATTTGACATAGACATTATAAATATGACAACTTTGCCAAATTTCAATTTTATAGTACTAATAATCTGCGTGTTCGTGTAAAATGGCTGTGACATATAGACAGATAGACGAACGTGTTACTCGTATAAGGGTTTTTAGTTTGGTTACGGAACCCTGAAAAAGATGCTGTTTGATGCAGGAACCTGAAATTTGGTATAGCGATAAAGCATATCGATATGTATGATTTTTTCAATAATTAACACTTAAAGATGTTAATTTTAGAGGGGGTAAACAATTTATATTTTTTTTGTTTTCATGTGTTTAATTTCAAGTGTCGGTATTATTTGAAAGAGGATATTTTTATAAGGATTTCAAAATTATTTTTGTTCAGAACTTCATGTAAGACAGTTCTAGAGGCATTATTGAAAATATCCACAAAATATATTTCAACCCCTTTTCTCTCTCTGTCTTCGAAACTGCTGAATTAAACAGATATGAAAAAAACAATGGTTTTCCAAAAGTTTTCCAAAAAAACTCTAGCGATTTTTTTAAATTTTATAGAAAAATAATATACATATTTGAAAATATATATACATATTTGAAAATATATATATATCATTAAATATTTACATATGTCTAAGTCTATACGACACTTTCGTAGTGCTAGTTCTATACGTATTTAATATATATTTTTTCTATTTAAAGAGGTTAATAATAGGTTAATTTCATGCTTCTCCCATAAAGTTACATGTTATTTATTATTTTCGTGAAGTTAAATCTAATTGAGTGAAGAAATTAAAATAAAATGGGTATTTTATTCGCATGGCAATCTAATGGTCACGTTTAATCAATAACTATAGATTTAGCATTTATATTACAACGGTGTGTTTTATCTCCTTAATTAGATTACAAATTAATTCAACACTTAACAATTTAATAAGCTTAATTTAATAAACATCTTCTTCAAAATATAATCGCGACTACGTCAAAGGCAGTACAGACAAATAAGCTAAAAGGAAACCGAAAAAAATAAGTAGCATTTTTACATTAATGGACAGGCCATTGAATATTTCATTGTTTTCCTGTTTTCCTGAAAAAAGGTATTGTTATGAAGAGGGTCGTCAAGAGGGCTGATAAACAAAATTAGTGTTGTAATACTGTTTTATTCCTTTTCTTATTGTAAATTGAAATATTCAACGCTAATTAGGTATTGTTATTTTAGTAAAATTCATGTCTTATTTATTGTAAAATATACTGAATGTTACATTATTATCTGGTAATCGAATACCTATATTTCTTTATTTATATCATGAAACTATGTTAATGATTATTTGCTATGTCTAATGGCAAATGAATAAAATGCTATAGACAACCGCATTCTTAATTTTTTTCCTAGATATATATTTTTAGATTCATGCAATATTCATTGAACTTTTATACAAGGTTAAAAATCAACTGGTGTAGTTGGTTTTTTGACTGATGCCCAGTTAAAAGGACTTTGTATAATCACAAAATACCGAGAGATAAAATAATATTCATTCGTGCTAGCTCTAACAACGTATTACTATAGTCATACAAAAATACATTATGTTAAAACTTCGAATTGATATATCATGGTTTTGGCTTCCGTTGCATTAGCAACTTGTTCCGGTTTCCTTTGGGTGATAATAGTATTGTATAAATAAACAAGGTTTACTTTGTGTGATGGCAGTATTGTATAAATAAACTACGTTTACTTTGGGCGATATTAGTATAGTCTAAATAAACCAGGTTTACTTTGAATGATAGTAGTATTGTATAAATAAACTAGGTTTTTTTGGGTGATAATAGTATTGTATAAATAAACTAGGTTTACTTTGGGTGATAGTAATATTGTATAAATAAACTAGGTTTACTTTGGGTGATAATAGTATTGTATAAATAACCTAGGTTTACTTTGGGTGATAATAGTATTGTACAAATAAACTAATTTTACGTTAACGATTTATTTTTATGGTTTCTTATCCATTGCCTGATTATTTTTCTCCATTAATGCATTTATCGACGGGCCAGAAAGTTATAGCGAATAGGCTTTTTTACACATGCTAGTATGTATTGAGATTTTGTTTTATTTATTTTTACAACTAGGTTACTGTAAACGATTTTGTATGTCATTAATTGTCAACAAATCAGTCTTAATTAGAAATTCGTAAATATACATGCACGATCCTAAGTATGAACGTGGACACCTTTAGTACACATGTGTAACTATATAATTGAATCACTTTTTACCTGATTGAGACGCGGTAAGGAGTGTATTGTGTTTATCAAATTATGTATGTATATATTTATATGGGTGGGACCAGATGTTATCCTCTAGAGTCAGAATGGATAATTCAATTTGGACAGATTAGGTATCGTTAGAATGCTTTAATCTTCCAGATGTACTTTTGTATGTGGCGTCACAATTAGTACGGTATGGTAATTATGAGTTGCCAGTTTGTCCAACTTGAGAAAATAAAAATTAAAAGTCGTAAAGATGACTGATCAAATTAAAAGTTTGTTTCTTTGAAATTATAGGCTTAAGTTGATTTTTAAAATTTGCAGTGTTCGGATATAAAAAATTATGTTAAGTGCTTAAAAACGTTTATATGTACGTAAATTACAGATTTATTTCAATTCTGCATATAAAAACTACTGAAAACTTGAGTGTTATTTTGATTTCACCTCTTTTCAGTTAACTCGATGATCCAAAGAGAATTTTCCCTATTTTGTACACTTATGTTTTAATAGGATATAAGTAGAATAGTAAGTCTGTCTAAAATCCTTGGTAGATAAGGTTATAAATACTTAATTAGGTTTATTTACATTCAGAACCATAGTTTATATCACAAAAACGAAAGTTATGAATGCCTTTATCATATAGACATATCGTATGTCTATATGGTAAGGACATTCATAACTTAAATAAAAATATATTTTTTGTAGATCACTAAAAATATATTTTTTGTAGATATTTATTTTTGTTTTTGTGACAATATCTCCTTAGACCCTTTTGATTTTTATCTAGAGGTTTTTTTTCAGCGTAAGCCAAGAAAGCTGATCCTGATTGCTAAATGCTTTTCTCCGCTTTCATTAACGAACGTCCCTATTTTCGGAGGAAAATTATATTTTTTCTATATAAAACCATAATATAATATATATTATGGTACCATAATATAATATATATTATGGTTTTTTCTATATAAAACCATAATATAATATATGTTCTGCATTAAATTAGTTTTCTTAACGGTAAAACTTATTTTTTATGGCATTGATAAATTTCTTTTGATTTTATTTTCTATTTAACTTTAATATTTGATTAGTGAGTGCCAGGAAAGCAATTTTAAACATTGCCTTTTTGTTTTCTTTAAGTGATAACTTATATTGCTTCATTCACTCTCTCGTTGTGTTCTTGCCAATATAGTTACATCCTTATTATCCTTACAATTGTTATTATCTTCCCTTAGTCGTTTTATGTTGTCGAGCTTTTTAAGAAAGCTTTTATTAATTTTTAGAGCTTCTTTCTCTTTTAGTCTATATTTTTGTCGTATTTTCATTTTAACTATTTCAATTCTTCATACACGCTCTTTAAAAGATCTTAGTTCGATTTCATTCATATTATTTTGAACTTTTTGTACGAGTTCGTATTTTCACACAATAACGCCGATTTAAGTACACCATTGTGAACAAACAATCATATTTTCCAATCCATTTTTCCGTCTTATTCGCCCATTGCAAATATGACTGCGGCATTTTTAAATAGTTTACAATATATTGCTTAACTTAATATTGGTTTCTTCGTTCTGTGGTCAACCACTTATTAGTATTGTTCTATATGAGGTACGATTGATGTGCCCATTGTTTTGGTTTACCATGTGGCTCGGTCTTCAATGAATTGTTAAATAAATAATTTTTTTCCGTCGCATATCCTCATTTGTTTTATAATCTATATAAGCAAATTGGCGTGGTACATAAAATGATTGTCCCGCTTTTATATATTTTTAACCTTAATATTGAATATCTTAAATAATTTTTTTAGTACGTACATTTATTAACATATTTTTTTTTACTAGCACGTTATTATTATTAGCAAGCAATTGTACATTGTACCTTTTGGAAGTGAGCGATTATATTTACAGATATGTAAAGTAAATTGATATGTGTAAGACATGAGAAATTTGACCAAAAATCTTTACTATAACCAGATGTGTAAAAAGTAATAGCTGATCCTATAAGGCATTGTGATTGCAAACCTTGCGTTCTTATAAATTGGAGACACCACTTGTAAGTACCAGGTGACCGAGTGATGCTTGGTTTATTTCGAGTTCCCATAGGAATGTGAAATTGCTTAGTTTATGGTATTACATTTATATTAGATTTTCTTCTCTTTCCCCGTCCCTTTTCCTTCCCCTTTGCCTTTGCTTTCTTTTTCGGTCTCGCCTTCCCCTCGGCTTCCCGTTCGCCTTCGCGTTCGCGTTCGCCTTCTGCTTCCCCTTCGCCTTCCACTACACCTTCTTATTCCCCTTCCCCACTTCTCATCTTCACCTCCCCTTCCCCATTCTTTTTCACATACCCCTTCCCCGTCCTCCCCTCACCCACCCTTTCGCCTCCCCCTTCACACACTCACCACACCCTTCTCCGTTCCTTCTTCCCCTTCCCCTTCCCCGTCTCTTTCCCTTTCCCTTCACCTTCCCCTCCCCTCCATCTCACCGTCCCTTCACCGTCCCCTTCCCTTCCGCTTCCCCGTCCCTTCCCTTCCACTCCCCCTTCCCCTTCCCTTCCCTTCCGCCCCCCTTCCCCTTCCCTTCCGCTCCCCCTTCCCCGTCCCTACCGACCCCCTTTCCTTCCAGACCCCCTTCCCCTTCCCATACGCTCTCCCTCTCCTTCCGCTTCCCCTTCCTTTCCAGTTCCCCTTCCCCTTCCCTTCCGCTTCCTCTTCCCTTCCGCTTCCTCTTCCCTTCTGCTCCCCCTTCCCCTTCCCTTCCGCTCCCCTTCCCCTTACCTTTCCTTTCCCTTACCTTCCACTTCCACTTCACAGCCCCCTTCCCCACCCCTCTCACCACCCCCTTCCCCTCACCTCACCCTCCTCCTCTAGTCCCCTTCCCCTCTCCCTGTACTCTCTTTCCCCTCCCCCACTACTCCCCTTCCCCTTGCCCTACCCCGCCCTTCTTCTTTCTCTCCCTCTATCCTTTCCCTCCCCCTCACTCTCCCTCACCCCCACCCCTCCCCCACACCCCTACCCACACTTACCTTCCCTTCTCTCTCCTCTCCTTCTCCCCTCCCCCTTTCCCTTCCCCTCTCTCTCTCCTTGTCCCAAGCCGTTCTCTCCTATGTTTTTCTATTCAAAAGTTATTAAGTCTTAATAACCGTGTTCATAGTAATTTTGAAAATTTTAAATGGCTGCCATTTCCAAAATAATTAACCGACAAAGCTCACCTTCAAAATTATTTAATATAGTCACCGAAGTAATTTTCAAGTAAATTTCAGCGAAATCGTTAGAGCCGTTTCCGAGAAATCATTTACATATATATATATATATATATATATATATACAAGAATTGCTCGTTTAATAGTATGAGATATGCCATTTTAAATTATAAGCTTTTATAATGTCCTATTATTTAAACACGTAAAATGAAATTTTGTTATTTCCTGTTTATTAAAGATTAATTATTTTATGTTATTTTATAATTTTTGACGATTCATGAGGTTAAAATATTGTGCATGCAAATTTATTTTTAATAATCAAAATTATACTGTGCATTTGATATAAGGACGTATTATTATGTGCAACTATAGAAATGACCATTATATTATTAAAAATTTAAACAATTATATAAAAAGTAACAAGGTTTTTCACATCTTAGTATTTCCTCTTTGAAATTTTCGTGCTACAAGAAACGGACAATCTAATTACCTTTAATTCAATTGCAATACTGAATTACATTTTAAGACAAGTGAAAAGCTAAGTCTTATTTTATAGAAATGTTTAATTTGCATATTTATTTACTGTATTAAAAATAAAAGATAGTAAATTATTAGTTTCCAGGATACCATTTAAATGGAAACGGTATTACTAAAGCATGCCTGTCCGTATTCATCCATTTTACATAAAATATTACATATTTACATAAAATCAGCCTTCATTTACAAATA
The DNA here is from genome assembly GCA_039881145.1 of Druceiella hillmani. Lineage (NCBI taxonomy): Eukaryota > Metazoa > Arthropoda > Insecta > Lepidoptera > Hepialidae > Druceiella > Druceiella hillmani. The sequence continues at coordinate 38,992,820 of JAYKKI010000008.1, read as the reverse complement.
AGTTTTTAAATGAAGTTTCCTGAAACTATTAATGAAATTAAAAAAAAATATCAAGTTAGAGTAATTTAAAAAAAATTAAGTTAAGATTTAATTGAAAAAAATTGCCTCCTCCGCCGTCTCCCTCATTAATGGATGACAAATTCTAAATAAATTAGAAAGATGCCAAAACAAGTTTCATTACGATGAAACTCCATCCATTGTTTTTGAGTAATAAGGCATTATCTCACGATTTTTTCATTTAATTTTTAATTTTCTTGTCAATTGTGTTCTTGGTACATTTTTCCTTCATTTTATAGGCGTAGAATAAAATGATTAGAAAAAAATCTAATCGTGCTTTAATGATATTACGTTTACCTAACTTTATTTTTCCTAGCGGCAACACAGAAAGCTATTAAATGTTGTGTTTCAACATTTATGCGGTCAGCTAATATCCTAACAATCTTGAGTTTATCTCAATAAATTTATAAAGTTATTGCGATAATGCTTTCAAAATAGAGCAATCATTATACAAGATACTCTCAAAAGCAACATTGAATGTGAATTTAGATAAAAGCCTTCAAATGGCGTCGTTTTTGTTTGCAGCTTTGGGGCTTATTTTAATACGCTCTCTTACTTTTTTATTGTTATTACTTTTATATTGCTCGTATTTTATCAGAATTGTCTCGCAATATAGCATCATTTTCTTGAAAAGCTTCTCCAGCCAGTGTTACTTCGCTTGGCTTTTCTATGGTTATTATTATACCAGTAGTTTTCTTCTGATGGGGACATATATGAATTCTAAGTTTATTGCCTTCAGTCATTATATTTTTCTTCTCTTACCTTTGTCCCCATAGACTCACGAGGAGTTTAACTTGCCACTTTTGGCTGAAATATTGGAGATTAATATATGTATGGACTCGATAGTATAAGGATATCTATATGTGTCACCATCAATCTTCACCAATAGAGCTTATTGGCATCAAGCTTTTTTTAAAGTATCACGTGAAACAGTTATTCTATACAGTTATATAAACATGTTAAACATGGTAAACAGTTATATTATTTCGCTCTCATATTTATTTCACACATATAATTTTTTATATTACTGCATGTTCAGCCCAAATTACATTTATTGGTGTAGCGATTTTATATAAATATTTTTATAAAATTTTATTCCCGATTTTACATTTGATATTTGTTGTAGTTTTGAAGTAAATAGAGGTATAGACCTAAATATGTATATACTAGTATAATATAGCTTCCACGTTTATCTAAAACTGACGATTCTTTAATTGAATGAAGTTATATTAATTTAGTACTTTCTTCAAGTGCAGAAAGTGATTCTGATATTTTTAAGTGTTTTGGCGTTCATATAAATTTAAAAAAATTAGGAATACATATTTTTATATAATTAATAGTAATTTATATCTAAGTTAAAATAAGGTGGAGTAAAGGTCATAAAAATATTTTTTTGACATTTTAAGTCTCGTTTTGGTTTTTTATGTAACGTTATAATACTTAAACAAAACTTTCACAAAATTGCCTCTAACAGTACCAAAACACGGAAAATCCTTAGCATTTATTTAAATATGATGTCACTCATCACTTTACACATAAAAATCAGTCAAATATGAGTTGAATTCCAGGATGAGCGTAAAGGTTTGTGTGTCAATTAACATATGCACATATGTAAAATTTAAACACAATACGTTATTTTATTTTTGTGCCCGTAGCTTTAGCAGTATTTAATAATTAGCCATCTTGAGATTATCGTACTTATTTATGACTTGATCATCAATCGGCAGAAAGTTTTTCCAAATGCACATCTCAATATCTCCATTTTTTCAAAATAAACTATTCTAGTTTATCTGCTAAAGTTTAAACAATACGATAGTAAGAGTCATATAGAAATTTAGTAGTTAACTTTTTACGTGATTTAAAAACAAAGAAACAATTCTAAAGGTGGAAATTAAAATAAGAAAAGCCTTTTTACCTTTTTTTAATATGTGTACAGAAGAATTTGTACACCCTAACCTATTAGTATATGAATTAATTCACCAGATTAGACGTCAAATAATGATATGAAAATTAGATGTCTTTAATGTAAGGAAACTGTGTCAAGAGTATATGTATTTTATACTTTAAGCATATACGCTTTTAATATTCGATTTCTCACTAGTATACCTATGATAGACTCAGGGAAACTTAAAATGAGGGCCATCAATAAATTTACTAGAAGCACTTGAAACATTACGACTACGATATACGACTTGTTATATTTTACCAGTTCTATTAGAGATAAATTGATGAGTTAGATTCTGGAACTTCGGGTACAGAACCCTAAAAAAATGTATCAATTGCAAATAGCCACAAAATTGGGGAAAGAATTGTGGAAGTCTTAAAAATAAATAGTCACATTATAACTGATATTTATATATTTAAAACTTTTAGATGATTTATTTTATACATTTTAATGAAATACATAATCAAGTACAATAAAGATTCAAAAATGTAATTACCTAAATTACGTATGCAGTTGAATAAAAATAAATATCAAACATTTATTAATTAGAACGCCACTAAGAAATTTTCATCGGACAGATGGATAGACGTCAAAATAAAACTTATTATCATATAACGTCTTAAAAAACAGAATATGTTTAATGTATACTTTCTGTAGTATAAGAACCTTATTCAATTTGAAAACCTCTAGAGCGAAATTAACCGTTTTATCTCATTCGATTATTATTCAATTTTCCTGTTTATTACCTACTCAATTCTCTTTCAAGGCTGAATGATTATGTAACGTCAGAAGTATGAATTGCCTTCTAGTAGTTAAGAGGAAAATTCTCAAGTGAATTCTAGCAATGGTGTTAAGAACGCAATAAACCTTGTTAGTTTGAATGGAATGCCGCTCGTCAGTAGAGTTTGAGGAATTTAAGAAATGGACATTTCTGATTATCGATAGAATTTTGAAGTCGATATTTTCTTCATTAAAATATATTGCTTCGTAAAATTAGTAAAGTTATGAGGAAAATACCCTAAGGTTGTAGTTATTTTTGTCGTATTTCATTAAGTTTCAACATTGTATATGGTTTAACCAGCATTGATGTTTGACTTTAGGTTCAAGCCGTTTATATAGAAAACCCGTTACACATAAGTATTTGAACTGTTACTTTGTCAGATAATGGCAGCTGTGCTGGAATAGGCGTACTTTTTATCTATCTTCTACAACTGTCACTATTTACATCAGTAACACTGGCATAAAGGTAAAAATAACAAGAATAGAAAAATTTATGTTGATCACTTCGAGTCTTTTGATCGTTTTTAAGACGCTACATCTGCGGTCCAGGTGGAATATCTGTGGGTGATATCTATTACATTGTTAGGGTACCAATTCGAATTTAATACACAAAGTATAAGTTACTTGGTACAAGCTGTTATCCTCTAGTTTGCTCGCCTAAAAATGTATTTAGGTTCGAATTTGATATTGGATAGCTTTTAAATAAACATAATTTACACTGCAAAATGTTATCAATACCAAGTTTATTTACTTTCTTAATCTACCTTATGAAAGGTATGAATAATAAATAAATAAATTATTTTAATACAATTATTTTACTGCAGAATTACTATGCATATTAAACTGCTTTAAGGTATGAATGTTTTATCTTATCGAGATAATAATATTTAAATATATTTAAGTTTTATCGATATTTCCGAGATAATAAAATAAAGCGTCCAGCACTAGTGAAGCGTACCCGTACTATGATATCGTTAATAATGTGTCTAGTTAAAATACAGAGAAATAGATTTAAAATAATTAACCGATGATAGGAAATTCGGCAATTGGTTACGTTCTCTTGCCTTCTTTTTTAATTTTAGCACGTAAATATGGTACAAAAGGGCATTTTATATACAATGCACGACTGACTATCACTTCAGTATACGATTAAAGTATACGTCATTGTGAGGAGAATAACATATGATACGAGGATCATATCCGTGCCAGGCATACGTACAACCTTCAACTATTCGAAGGGGTATGTTACCTCAGTTCCGATTGACGCCTTAGGTGTCCATGCTTAATTCAGTTTACATACGGTAAGTCTTCCCGCCTTCCCGCCTAATATAATACATAATTCTGCAGACCCTTGTTTATAATGGAATGAAATGTTACTGCCTATGATGCCGAATTCCTAAATAACTTCGACTCTAACATACGAAGGTCAAATGTCGTAACGATAAGTTATTCTTCTAGCTACATTAGTCTCTTATTTCCGTTAATAATTTGTTTATAAATCCCAACGCATATTTCGAAATAAATTAATAATATGTTTTCAAAAATAGAGAAACCATTTTTATTACTTACAATTATATATATAAGATCTTTAAGTAACTAGATTTAAAACATTACTTGAAACTTTTGTGCTTTATAATAAATTTAGCTTAAACCGATCAACACAGTGTATATTAAATACGTATTATAAGATTTATTCCATATCCTGCTTAATATATTCAAAATCCAGTAATCTTGCTCTTAGACACGTCCTGGTACGTTAACGTGACGACAAGATAGAGCGCGTCGGGCGACGCCACGACGCGGCTGTTGTGAATATTCGCGCAAAACTAAGACGTGAACAGGTAGTGAGATAAATTTAATTAGTGAGCCTGCGGATTAATTATTATGAGCGCTAATAGTCTTGAATTATGCAAAGTAATTTTTATCCTGTCACGTTAAGACAATTTATGGCGGAACTCGGAGCCTTAATGGGGAAATTGTCCGTATTACGCCGGTTAAAAAACATTAGTACTTCAAAAAAACTGACACACGTTAATTAAAAGTGTAAAGCGACCTAATGGGCTCCGGATGAGTTCGCTTTGCCCTTATTAAAACTATTTGTTTGACACGGTTTGTTTCATTTTAGACGTTATTTTTGTTAGATTACGCTCGGGGAGCTTTTGAAATATTTGGATTACATTGTGATATGTATTTTGATATTCCGGTATACTTTATCCATATATTTGTACTAGTTGTGCTTGCAACCCTGTTTCCGTGTGGAATTCGGAATAATAAATTTATTAGGTCAACATTATAAATTGGCTAACAGTGCCATCTATTGAGATAAAGTAATAAAAAGAAAGTAATAGTACCATATCTTAATAAATCTATGAGCATAAAAGCGATAATAGATGACGTTGTCAGTACCAATATCGTAGGGTATAATAATAGGGTATAATTCACCAAGTTGGGTTTTTTGTTAATCCGTAATATCCAGATAAAAAGCATTCTATATTTTACTCGAGGGTATAAATTACCATACATCATATAACTTAATATATCAAATTACATGAAAAGGTTCCCGTAAATTTCACGTGATTTAAGAACAAATTAACAGACTGACGAAAATTGTCATTCGAATTCATTCTGTTACAGTTTTCTTATATGTATAGATAAGTTTAAATTACACAATGATCCTGTATTACGTAATTGGAAACATACGAATAATATTAGTACATATTGCTTGAAGAGCCATCCCCTTCAATCAATAATCGCAATAAATAGATAATAATGCCCATTCTTTACGCGAGAAATGCTTTATTTTCAATATAAATAATGAAATGTGATGTAAACTAACTACATTTCAGAAAGTATTAGATTGGCTATCGAAAGATTTTTTCTTCTGTTAATGTACTCAGAAATATTTTGGCAGATCGAAATCCAAAGAATATTTCAATATAGAGTATATGATCAACGTCAATATTTATTATTGAAAATTTACAATGAAAAAAGAAAAGATACAAAGTATTCCTAACTTTCCCAATAGCAATTTACGAGAGAAAAACAAATTTTATAAATTTTCTTATTCCGAATTCCACGCGATCGATTTCGCGGGCACAGCTAGTACACATATTTGGATAAAGTATTTCGGAATATCGAAATACATATCACAATGTAATCCAAACATTTAATAAACTCCCCGAGCACAATTTAACAAAAATAATGTATAAAGTGAAACAAACCGTTTCATATAGTTTTAATAAGGTCAAAGCAAGCTCATCCGGAGCCCAGTAGGGTGCTTTACACTTTTAATTAACGTGTGTCAGTTTTTTGAAGTGCTAATGTTTTTTAACCGGCGTAATACGGACAATTTCCCCATTAAGGCTCCGAGTGCCGCCATAAATTGTCTTAACGCGACAGGAGAAAAACTGCTTTGCATAATTCATGACTATTAGCGCTCATAATAATTAATCCGCAGGCTCACTAATTAAATTTATCTCACTACCTGTTCACGTCTTAGTTTTGCGCGAATATTCACAACGGCTGTGTCGAGGCGCCACTCGGTGTGCTCCTCTTGTCGTCATGTTAACGTTCCGGGACATGTCTTAGAGCAAGACTACTGGATTTTGAATCTGTTAAGCAGGATATGAATTCAGTCATATAATATGAATTTAATCTACGCTGTGTTGATCGGTTTAAGTCAAAATTGTTATTTAAAATGCTAGTTTTAATTGTGTTCTAAATTTAGTTACCTAAAGTCTTAAATGTAATTACGGGTAATGAAAAATTTGCTATATTTTTGAAATTATATTATTTATTTATTTAAAAATATGCGTAGGTATGTACATATAGTTGACAACGGAAATAAACAAAGCTGTTGACAAAGTAGATTAAGATACCTAGAGAAATAACTTTTCGATACAACCTTTGAACTTCTTATGTTAGAGTTCAACTTATTCAAGAATTTGGAATCATAGGCAATAACATTTCATTTCTTTGTAAATGAGTGTCCGCAGGAATATGTATCATTTTAGGAACTTAAGAAGACGAGCGGCCTTCCAGAATCTAAACTGAGCATGGACACCTAAAACGTTAATCGGAGCTAAGGTATGTTGAACTCTTCGAATGGTTGAACACATTAAATTGTAATTGATAATTGTTTTTATTGTTAATTTTGCTAATTAATATCGAAAGTTATTTTTATGAAAAGACAGTTTAAACATTAAGTGGTACATAGCATTTATAAACAATAAATAGTACATAATATTCGAATTAAACTATTTAAAAAATTGTAATGTTTCAATTTATTTTTTAATGGTACATAGCATTTATAAACATTAAATGGTACATAATATTCCTATTAAACTATTTACAAAATCGTAATGTTTTAAAATGAAAATATATTGCCTGCTATAGCTTTCACAGACAGACGGACAATAAAGTAATCCTCTAAGGGTTCCTTTACATTTTGGGGTACAACCCTAAAAAGAAATAAATTTTCTGAAACGAAATCATCGCATATCACACGAATCACAGTCATATGATCGAAATCTGTTAGAAATTCAACAATTTGTCACGCTATGTTTCGACGACGTTCTTGACATCGAAAGTCTTGTTACTTTATTTAACTCTTAAGTTCATATTATTTCTGAAACGAACATAGTCATCTAGTCCCTTTCTGAACTTATGTACTCATGATAGGGAAAATATTTATATAAAAAAATAATAGATTTTGTCAATCATAATTTGTTCCTATCAGATTTTATAATAATCATGGACGGATGATCACTTGTGTGTAGTTATTCACTTGTTTGTTGTTTAGTGGGGTTTATATTTTGTCATATAATAGCACGAATCATAGTTTATGTCATTTGCCGTTTTAGGGCACGAATATCCTACAGTGCTTACCTTCTCTCGCGCACTTACATTGATTAATAAATCGTAGCTCATGATTGATCATTTTGACTTTTATTCGAATTACTCTTAACTTTTTCATTCGTCATTGTTTAGTTATTCAGTTGCATTTATGGTACATCCATACATTATTTAACCCATAATTTTGAGGTGGGATTTTTAAGAAATAAGAAACTTTAATATATCCATCAGAGTTAAATTGGTTTGGGGAATGTTACGAAAATGCATGATGGAATTAGAGGGATGAAAGTGTAGATAGCGTATTATGGTGTAGCCAAATATTTGTAAGTTAGGCTTGATGCCTTCTTAAATAACACTGAATCTGATTTGTCATGTAACTTGACACTTATCATAACGTTCCATTTCATGTGCACTCAGTTGTGTAGCTTAGCCTTGTGCGTCTTTCATTAAGATAGTATTGTGCTAGTAGCGTGCCACCATAGAGCGTTAGTTGCATTTTGACATGAATCGATGACAATTTAAAACAATTTAAAGCATGACTCATTGAATTTATTCTAGAAAGAAATTGTTTATTTTTATAATTATAATAATAAAGGCTATAGTATTAGATAAAACAATTCTTTCCAACGTCATTAAATTTTTTTATTACCTTCGATGCATTCAATAGAAAAATATGGTATTTTATGAATTTAATTTCAGTAAGAGTTCATTTATCTTGAATTTATACCAGATAATATTTTGCTTTCCGGTAAAAGACCTTTGAGTCAAATGAAGTCACAAAATATGCACGTCCTTGCAAAAATAGGACGTAGTTTAAAAACAAGCTGGTATTTTCAGGAATATCAAAAAATAAACAAGTTACTGACTTACAATGAGGAAAGAGCATAAAATATAGTAAATTTTGTGATCATCACACAAAAAAGGCTATCTTGCGCATACATTAATAAATTTTAATACATCAAGAACTTTTATTGATAAATTAAAATAACAATAAATATCAAACGAAGTACATTGTAGCTTTTTTGAAACGACTGTAAAAATAATCAATGTCTGTCACTTCCTAAATGTGTAGCCATTGCAAAAATATGCAGCCATTGCGTAAATATGTAACCGTTGCACAAAGGTGTAGTCATTGCGTAAATATGTAGCCGTTGCACAAATGTGTAACGAAATAGTTACATAAATGTGTAGCCATAGCATAAATGAATAAAAGACTGTATATAACAGTTAACTGACAATAACATTCATTACTTATATTGTGCAAATGAATTTGTTTTACGCTCTTTTCGAATTTTATATAGTTTTTTCGAAGTTCCTGTCGAGCCTGCATGTTTTATGGATTAGCATATAAGCATTGTGTACAGAGGATAAAATGGGATATAATTGGCATTTTATTCCATTTTGATGGCTCAAAGATAGGTTATGTCTGTCATAGCCATTTTCTCAGATGGAACCTTTGGACGAAGAAATTTGAAATTTAACGTAGTGAGAAATATTATTAACTCGCATATATTTCAATAATTAACAATTAAAGCTGGGATACAGAAATTTTAGAGCGTGTAAAGGAATTAACCGATATATTATTATTAATTAAACATGTTTTATAGGTATACCGATTCAAAAAGCGAGTTATACGAATTTTAAAAGAAAATTTTTTTCAAAATTTTATAATTTGATAAGATTTTTTTTTGCAGAATAATATGTAAGATAGTTTTGTAAATATTGCTAAATACATTTTTAACAATATTTCCAAAACTATCTTTAACTACGTCGTTTTTAACAGAAAAAATTGGACTCGATTTAAATTTAAACACAGATAACACATATTAACCTGGAATGTGTCAATAACTAACACTCGAAAATATTTATATAGAAATTTTGGAAGGCTCAAATGAAACGACCGAAATTTTTTATTACTTTCACATGCACATAGGTTCTATAATTATTTTTTTGGAATTTTATGTGAGATAGAGGAACATATATTTTTCAAATGTTCACAGAAATACATTTCCCCACTTTGTCTCCGAAACTGTTTAAGTCAAAATTATGAAAAAGATAGCGCTATACGTATATGTAAAGATAGCCTTATAGCGATAAACGTTTACATGAAGTTTAACAGAAAGTTATATCATTGGAACTAAATCCATCAATTTTTAGAAATTCATGATATGCCTAGGCAATTTACTTTTGTGGTGAAAATTAATATTAATATTGATAAATAGTTTAATAGATATACTACTTTAAATGTTTATTTATTTATGTCTAAGTGTCTAAGTATATACAGAACACTCGTAGTGCGTGTTCTACTGGTATTTTACAGCTTTTATTGTTTTTAGCACCTGGAGGTTCAAATACTATATGGACTTTTTGTCAGTATTTTCTTTTTCAAATGGCTTATATAACACTTACAATGTGAAATGCTTCATTATTTCAAATGTCACCCACGAATATTCCCGCATAGATTAAGCGAATTCTAAATGTTCCGATTCAATTTTTGCAGTTTGTGTCTATATAATTATTATTGGAATAAGTACAACTGCGCTATTCGTGAACAGTATATAAATATTAGTTGAAATAGGTATTTCGATAGAATAACATGATTATACAATTTTGACTGTTATTGAAAAATAATCGGTCAAAAATTGAATTTACGAACTACTCTAATTCATAAATAATCTGTATTCATACACTTTATTTTCATATATAATCAGAAAATATATAAGAAATTTAAATTTATAGCATTGCTAATTTTTATTGTAGTTTAATTTAAAATATTATAATATTGGAAAAATAATTATTTAATTATGGCAAAGCCAAAAAGGAGGATAAAGTATATCATGTGTCATTTGTGTTCACCGCCTGCAGCTTAAAACGGTTGAACCGATTTTAGTGAACTAATTGTTGTTAAACTCATTTAAGAGTTTGAGTAACCTGAGATAGGCGTAGTTAAAAATAAAATAAATGCCCTTAATAAAAACTCGTAAAAATTTTTGAGCGGAATATCAAAATAAGGGTCAAAAAAGTGATTCTTAATGTTATTTGTTGCAAGTGTTTACAAGACCCGATACTGCTGATATTTTTGGGCAGTAATTTTCGGTATCCATTGCAAGATTTGAAACTCGGGATTACAAAAATTTTACTTCGATCAATTTTCGATCGATCGATCGATGCATTTTCTATGTGTCCAAAGGATTGCATCAATGTTATCACTTAATTTAGTGAATAAGTAAATAAAAAAGAAAATAGAATGATGTTTATTGACAAAAGTAATAATAATCTGATCATTTTCTCTAGGAATAATTTTGGTGGTTGTATTTCCTTTCAATTAACGTTTATTGATGTAATGAAGACGAATGAAATAAGTCTCTCATAGTCTCTGGACATATTTGACATTATTCACTGTAAGTATAATATGTAATAAAAATAAATAAAAACTAACGTGACCCGTGCGAAGTCTTCGCATTATTTATTCCATTATGAAGCTCAGATGACAGATCAAATAAATATTTTACTAAAATTGACATATAGAGGCGCAAGTATCAAAAGCATTGAGCTAAAGCGCCACTTTATTTATGCGTGAGTGGATTTGAAATTAAACAAAAATTTTACCGACCGTCAATCATATTGACGTTGAGCCGTTAGATGGCAGTATTGCTGTTTTGTGTATATAATTTTAATAATTAATTAATTTGCAAAAACAATAGCAATAATAAATTTTTTAGTTGTGGATGCCGGTAGGGCAAGCAATTATCTATAAAACGATATATAATTTATGTGGATTAGTTGTGAGGTTTTTTCTAAAAAGGGAGAGTAACATCTTTACCTTAGCGTATTAATATATATGATGATGATGATACGTTTTTGTAAGATAACGTTTGAAGATAAATATCTTGATAGGAAACGGAAAGTAATTTTGTAATTAGTCCCATATTAGATGCGAATAATATTTTGCTACAAGTCGAGGTGTCAGTAGATTAATAAATAAACCATTTCATAATTTTTATTGGAATAGCGTCTGCTATTTAGCTATTATGATAGAGAATTAAGTCGCACATATTGAAATCTCCCTATTTTTAAAAGGTAAGTCTGTTTATTTAAATTTGTTACTTGAATCCGTACATTCAATACTCCCCAAGATATTCCAAAAACATTGTGTGTATCTAATCAAAATTTTCATTTGATATCCAGAGCCTTATCGATAATTCCGGGGACTTAAAACGGATAAGGAAAGAAATGACTTCATTTTGTCGATATAAATTTTATAAGACGAAGGAAATGTAAAGATAACAAACAAATCGCAATTTGGGAGGAGACGCAGGAGCCGGCGCGGAGATGGAAATAATCCTCACTCGATTATAGAGCCCTTGTGCGTTTCGAAATCTGAGTTTAGGATAAGGAGGCGTATATCGGGAAACGAAATATAATTTCCTGTTAACGATTCCTAAAAATAAACTCTCCTGGGTAGCTTGACACTCGGCTTTTTTGATTCGGAGAAAAGTGAGCATTTTCCCTTTATTTTGATTGTATTCAATTTAAAAAAAAACGTTTTTATTTTGTAATTTGCTAAAGTATTCAAACAGTATTTTCTTTTATATTTTGTTATAGTATTATTGAATTCTACAGACTATGTTTATTTTAAGAGTTTTAATAATAATCAAATAGCTTGTATCCGTTCACTTGAATGATTAAGAAAACTGCACTCATTGAGAGGGGCTTATTTATGAAATATGGAAGTATTTTTTCAGATGACACTTCTAAGCGAGTCACATAGATATAAAATGTTACGTATTCCCCTCAAGAATATAAGACGAAATTAATCTATATTTTTTTAATTTTAGTCATTATGGAAAATAGTTTATTTTTAAATAAAATATTTCTTATTTTTAATATTTTCTCAATCATAATAGGAACCGTAGAGGTATAGAGGTAGCTTAAAAACGGCAGAAATAATAAACATCATTGATTATCAGGAGATTATGTCACAAGTGAATACAAAATTGGATTTTAGAAAAACTAAACACCGTTATATATGAATTATTAAAATACTTTTATACCACGATCTATAACATATTTAGGTATTATAAAAAAGTTAAATTCATTATGCTATAGGGATTTCAAACGGTAAAATGGCAGCAGTGCAACCATAGTATATTAATTTATCACCAGATGCCATTGATAGCATCTCGTGCGATTCATTTTCTTATTTACATGAAGGTTTTTATGAGTTTTTACCCCATATCTGGGTTGGTTGCGACAGTGATTGTGGTTAATTGTCACAAAATAAAATTAGTGTGTTATTTGTTTTTATCCCTGCTCATGCTAAAGTGACTGAATAATATTCTAAAAAAAATTCTAAGTTACTATGATTGAAGTAGCATGTGCTTCATTTTTTGCTTCAAATTTTCTTATCGATAGATTTGGATGAGGTTTTTAAAAAAGATGTAAAGTAATTAGAACTAGCATGTTTCTTCTTTTCCGAGCTTTGTTACTTGCAGTTTGCTACAGTTAGTTAGCACCCGAAGTAAATATCGGATGTTTTACTTACTAGGAAATAAATAAAACAAATTTCGTCAGGAAATACTTTACGGTTCTTTAAAGTCATAGTTTTCGGTTTCACATGATTACTTTTCGATTTACTCTTTTTGTCAAAGAGAAAATAATTTTTTTTTCGCTTTTTTGGAGAAACAAATTTTTATTCTTACAGTCCTCAATTTAATACGGTATCTACGTGAAATTTTGAAGTTTGCGATATGAAAAAAAAAGTCCGAAGGTATTTAATAAAAACACTGTTTAGGCGATAGGCCGTACAACACATATTTATAAAAACTCGTATATTTATTTCGAAATCTGTGGTATCCATATATAATTAATTTAAATATCCACAGCAACGACAGATCTTATTTTTCTGTAGAAATTTTTACTTGTCTTTTCAAATGCAACATTAACCCGGAAGAGATCGGGTCAAAAGCTCATTTTTTCGTTTAAATTCGTATTATTGCTCTAATTATTATATAAAATAAACAAAACTATATGAGTAGTATTAGATACATACACACACACACACTATATATATATATATATATATATATATATATATATATAAGGGGTTTATTATAAATCGACTCATATTGCTTTGATGACGTCTTTGCCTTACGCTGTATGCGCACAGTGAATGACACTTAACGCTGTAGTTAATATTGAATATATTTGGCGTTAATTTTGTAGAAATTCATTATTGACAATTAAATGAAACTACGTAATGTAGTATTATTTCTATTTTATTTAAGTTCTTTACTACGTCCACATCTTTGCTAATTGCCCACCTGAAGATGTTGTAATACACCGAAACCTAGGTCGTGGTAAAGAAATTAAAGAAAGTAACTGTAGTTAACGTTGAAACAGTGTATTCTTAGAAAGCGATGATATTCAAAAATTTCTAGTGATTTCCTTGTTTTAAACTCACGAATCTATATAAACTGGATTACTATACTAATATAACAACACCTATATATAAATTATAATGTGGAAAACATTAGAGTTATATAATTTTCAGTAATTAAGAAAAAAAAATTGATGAGTCCGATTCCCGAAAGCGACTTAAAAATATAATTTTTTTTTAATTTTCGGGAAACATGGGGGTTGCGTCATAATATTTTTACTGATATATTCATTTGTCGATGTAACGATAAAACTTATAGATTAAGTGTGACGTACACTTTACTAACTTTTTTATTTTCTTCTCACGCAACGTAGTTGTGAGCGTCGTGTGAATTAACACGGTTATTTTAGTGTAACCAGCTGTTAATGTTTACGTTGACGTGTTACGAACAGCTGGTACAGAGTCAATGTGTAAAAGAGCACTGTTTGTTATATATTATATGTGAGGATATTAGCGTGTTTTTTGAGATTAAACGAAAGTTACCAGTTAGTTAAAGCTATGTTATTTGTTACTACAAAAGATTTGGGCGTGTAAATTGATATTGACAAACGATACAGTGGTATCGAGCCGTAATTGCATGGTGACTTTAATGCGTAAAAATTATACATAAACAAAATAACGGGTATGGTAGGTATGGTAGTCTTGAGGCATAAATGTGAAATTAAATACGCATACTTGCAGAAACATTTCATCAAGTGTTTTTGTGAAATAAAATACGTATATTTGCAGAAAATTTTCATGAAGCGTTTATGTAGCTATGATATTCTTTCCGCATAAATGTGAAATCAAACACGCATTTTTGCAGAAATATTTCATTAAGTATTTATGTGGAATAAAATACGTATATTTGCAGAAATGTTTCATGAAGTGTTTATGTAGGTATGGTCTTCTTTACGCATAAATGTGAAGTGAAATACGCATATTTGTAGAAACATTTCATCAAATGTTTACATAGTGTTGTAATTTTGTTACATTAGAATTAAAATGATCTTAAAAGGGTATTAGACTAAACCTTCTGTCATCGTTTATAGTTGGTACAATACAGGTGTCTCTTAAAATTAATGTTTAAATTTTGTTAATTTTTTTAAAAAATTGTCGTTTGAGCACCAGCGATTAGTAAATACGATAGAGAAATAGGTAGCCAGTTTTGAATATTTTTTATATGACTAACAAAATATTAATATTTAACAAATATTCAACCTACACGCCCGTGGAATTGTTGATAAATATTCACCGTTGTTAATAAATATTTTTTTCAATTATTAACAAAAATCTAGTTAAAAAAGTAGTTAATATTTATTTTTTTTCTGTAGTGTAGGTAGATACATAATATAAACTAAATACAAAAGTAACATTGTTTAATAATACTACACAATTAACCGTTAATCATATTTCTACTAGCAGGTGGCGCTGTATTACTCATATAACAAATTTTAATTTCGATAAAAATCTATGTAATTTTGTATTAGGATTAAACAAAATGACGCGATACTGCATTTCCACTAAATGCAAGATATTTGTCCCTCGTACAATGTTTCTCATTATTGTTTTTTCCCTGACAGTAGGAATATATAGCTCAAGGAAAGCTACGAAAATTACTTTTCTGACAGTCTCCTGCCATTGGCTTTATTTTATATATGATATTTAGCAAATTCAGTCAACGTTTGTGTATGTACTGTAAGTTGAGTGGGACTTTCATAAGAATAAATAACAAAATAAGTATGGAACTGGAAACTATGAAAAAGTAGCTAATTTTATTTAATAATTATTACCAGTTTTCTATTTACTTAGTAGCTTTAGTATTTTTATTTAGCGTTCGTCGTTAATTTTTATTTCTTGATGTAAAACATAACGGGATATAAAAATTTTACTAAAATAATATACTTTTGAAAGTGTTTTTGTATGTTGCTTAATGACTTTGGAACTATATAATGGATTACTACTAAATTTAATATAAAAATATCTTGTTATACATAGGAGGTAATAAGCCCACGGTTTAGCTTGTGTGAAATATTAATAACATGAAAAATACGTTTTGATGTTTGTTATTCAATCAAGACTAACAATAATTTAGTATAGTAACATATTAGCAGAGATGCATATTAAATTTATTGCTTACATATCTAGATAACCTCAACGTTTTTAAACCTTGTAGCCATAATCGAAAATATACATATGTGAACCCGTATAAAAATATTGAAATCATTTTTATATATCAAAAGGAAAAATATGCAGTGCTAAAGTAGATAAAAACTTAAAGAAACAGATCTGTCAACAGCAATAAACTTAATTAATTAAACATTTTGCTGGATATCTTATATACAGCCCGTGTTTCCCATTCTGGTATAACCTATCTATTACATCTCTGGTTAATAATTACTGGCACAATTAAAACGAGTTAGAGGCATTAAGGCCATCCAAATGTTACAAGAATCGTTAACAGTTATAAGAATAGACTGCAAGTTGTGGAAAACTCTCTGAAGTAATGGACATTAGGCCTGCCGTTACGGGGCCAGTGATACCACTGCGTCGCGCGCTAACGACTATAGTGGCCTCATTACCGCGAGCGACTCTTGAATGAAACATAAATGGAACAGGAAATGACCAGTGCACGATTCTCAATGTCACTGATTACCTATTAAATGAAGATAACTAGTAAACCCGAAGGATAAGACGTCCTCGAAGGCGAAGAGGGCCAATCGAGGCACAGACTACGATGCATCCGATATCGCAATGAAAGAAAACGGACAAGTTATTGGATTTTAAAGATTTTTGGATCCTATTAGTATGATACGCAAGTGGTAGAAATAATTTTTCTGTCTACATATCCTTCGTAAACCAAATCTTATTGTTATTAAAAAAAAACATAATACCGCATTGAAAAACTCAAACGATAAGTTTCTTACTTTGTGATCGTTGATGTTAAGCATGTGATGTGTGATTACAGGTTATGTGTGATGACCAGGCTATTTTTTAATTTTGATTAATAATAGGAGTGGAGAAAATATTGGAATCAATAAAAAATCGTAATCAAATTAATAATAAAGTATAAAAACACGAAAATTAAAAAAAAATGTATCTATGTAGATATGTGTCGTACGGTCTAATTCCTAAACCATGGGAGTTTTTCATAACTATCTTCAGATTTTTTTTGATATTAAAAACTTCAAAATATCGTTAATCATATAAAAAATTATAAAAATTTGTTTTCTCAAAAGTAACCTTTCTGAATGTCTCCAACTTTCTACATTATTAGTACTTTATAAGGACAACAATACGATCTAAATCTTTCCGGGAAAAATCTGATTAAAATTATTTTTGTAAAAGACTTAAATTAATTGCGCGTTTTTGTCGGCAGGCAGGTTGACACGTGGCGTGTTACCTACGCGCCACGTGTCAACATGGCGTGGCGCTGCAATAACGTGCTTTATGAGTCCAATAGTGCAATTTTATTGTTGCGTTACAAAAACATATACAGAGTGTAATAAGGAGCACGTCCGTTATTCATACAGGTGATTCCGTGCATTAAAACTGAGTATACTATGTAAAGCGTGTTTCTGTAAAAATATAGTTTTTTTGGAGTCACAATGTTGAGCCACGTATAGTTCCCCGACGTTTTCTACTCAGTTTGATAATCTGTATGAATAATAGAATATGCTCTTTTTTACAAGTTTAAGACCTGGCTTGGGTTTGGCTAGAAAATAAACGCAGGATGGCTAATTCGATTATGTTACTAATGAAATTTTATAACTGCAATAATCAATGTTGCGTGATATTGGCACAGTATAGTCTAAAAAATAAGCATAATTCAAAATATTATCAAAAATATAACTTTAGTGTGTCTAATGATATGTATTATTGTTTATTTAACTAATAAATAAATTTTGGTAATGGTATATACTGCATAAATTAGTATTTCTCATATGTGTCACAGTATTCTTGACAATGGCTTTATCCCGAATTGAATAAACGTACAAGAATTGTAATAGTTGGTCCATATTTTGTAAACCTTATATTTATTATTTAATGAGGGTGGCCTGTTTCATAACGTTGATAGTTAGAGTTTAATGATTAGGCCACGTGACATTTCAAATAATATTGAAAAGATAGTGACTGGGTATCAAAGACATTACTCTGTTTCGATATTTAGTTATCTACAAGATTTTCACGAATATCTTTTTTTAATTTCAATATATTAACTGAATACAACAAAATATTTTCTTTCGACTGTGGATCCGACTATTTTCTCTTCATATGCTTCTATGTCCTTTTCTACTGAAGCTCTTACCATTTTACATAATGATACACACTTACTCGTGTTTTTCATCTCACTGGAAATCATGTCACGTCTTTCTTCGTTTCTGGTTTTAATTTATTGATCTTACTTTGATCCCATTTTGCCACAGTCAGTGCTTATTCTAAGGCTATTTCGTTAAGTTGTTTATTAAGTTCATTAACTTTCAGTTTTCCACAATTCGCTTTTGAAAGCTTAGCGTCTAATGTTTTCTGGTAGTTTTCTGCAAGTATATTTAGTTTTAGTCTGTCTGCGTTTTCTTTTTAAACAGTGAAATGTATCTCTCCATCTTAAAGTTTATGGCTATCTTGGCTCGGATTAATCTGTGATCACTACCCGTGTTAAATTCGTTTAGCACTGTTGCATCTTGCACTATGTACCTATGGCTATACAATATGTAGTCGATCTCGTTTTTATATCTACAACTTGGTATCTTATCAAAAAATTAACTCACGTGGAAAAGTCCATTTCCCTGTAAAGAGTTTGCAAGTATATTTTCTCTGCTGTTCCTTTCTTCATAGCCAGATCCCTCGATAAATATTTTGGATTGTTATTTCTTTTTTCTGATGAAATCGTAGATGGTTTTTACAAGTTTCCGAGCCATGGCTATACCTTCTTACTATCTCTTCAACTGCTTGTTCTGAGGAGGTACTTATTGGAGTGTAAGCTTGTATATCTTTCATTGTTATTTTCTTGGATATACTCAGTAGATCATAAATTACTCTTTGAAATTGATTCAACGCTTACAATTTGGTGTTATAATCATTTATAAATCAGCAGTCCGACGGCATGCCCTCTTTTGCTATCATCGCGTCCTCTGTGACATAAGATATGCCCATACTTGAGATTTGTGTTTTCCTCACCAGGTATTCTAACCTCCTTAAAATCCCATACCTCCTTAAATCTTAATATCCCAGTAGACGTTGCCGAGCTCATGATGCAATTCCTCCATTCTGTCGTCCTCTGTCAGAGTTCTGGAGTTATACTCACCAATGTATATTTAAGATTTTTCCTTTTTATTTTTGTTGTTGTAGCACCTTGATAACTCCCACGGTTTCTTGGCACCCCTCTTCTGGCCGGAACTCGCGCTACTGCTTTTGCTGGGTGTCACCAGTCTGCTGGGAACCCGGGGCCGATGCGTTATCATTATTTTCATATTGATTGGAGGGTTTAGGTAATTGAACTCATCCGTATGCCCAATATGTCTTGATAAGTGAGGGTGAGTGAGGGATACGTCGAAAAAATACAAGGGACCAAAAGTTTTTACAAAATTGCTTTCAGGCAATACACAAATTACAAAACTGAAAAATAGGGAAGGTAATTTAGTTACGGGTAAAGTGAAACTGCTTCAGATTATTGAGGAATATCATCAAAACCTCTACACATCTACAAGGAAAGAACTTAGTAATTACAATCACCCTGAGATTATAAACATAGGATCAGAGAAAATAACCGATATAATACGTTATAAAATTGGAGTGGCAATGCGTAAATTCAAAAATGGCAAGGCTGGGGATCCTACCTGAAATCCTGAAAAGGGGAAGTGACGCACTGTTAGATAATCTGGTCAGCTTGTTCAATAAATGTTTACTCTAAGGTGACATACCACAGGACTGGGAAATAGCTATAGTAATCTTGCTATACAAGAAATGATGTAAAAGCAATCTAAATAACTATAGACAAATAAGTCTTCTTTCCCAAGTGTACAAACTATTGTCTAAGGTAATACAAATAGATTGACTGCTAAATTAGACTTCTACCAATCAAAAGAGCAACCAGACTTCAGACAAGGTTTCAGTAGACCAGACCACATCTTGACTATAAGGGCGCTTATTGAAAAAGCTACAGAATACCAGTTCCCCTGTGGATATCATATGTCGACTATAAAAAAGCATTCGACAGTGTGGAAATATGAGCAATGCAAAGATCTCTTAGAAACGCGAATATAGTTGAAAGATACAGGAATCTGATTGCAAATATCTCTAATCATGCTACTCTGAGATTATATCTGTCACCATTATATAACAAACCCATATCTATACGAAGAGGAGTTCGGTAGGGAGACACAATAACACCCAAAATTTATACCCTCGTCGTAGAAGGCGCCTTTAAATAACTGGATTGGGGGAATAAAGGCCTTATGATATCAGGAATACGTTTAAATAACTTGAGGTTTGCGGGCGATACAGTACTGTTGTGTAGACTATGCGATACAGTACAGTGGTGTAGACTATGATTCAGGAACTGCATGAAAGCTCACTATCAGTTGGACTCGAGATGAATCTGGATAAGATAAAAGTCATGATGACGGAACCGATAACCCTGCGACTATAAATGTGGACAGTAATATATACGAGCGCGTAGATAAGTAATACTATTACTATAAATACTATACTATTACTACTATATAAATATACCTGGGCCTACAAATGGGCAAAAAGAACCAGATCAACGAAGTAGACAGACGCAAAAGGAGAGAGAACTCGAGTTCGCCTTTAAAATAAGCATAAAGAACCATTTAAAATCACTCATATTTAATTAGTGTGTATTATCGGTCCTGACTTACGGGGCCGAAACTTGGCTTGGAAAACAAAAGTCGTCCTGCAAAAGCTTATTATTGCTCAAAGGGAGATGGAAAGAAAGTTGGTGGGAATCTCCTTAAAGGAACGCAAAACCAATAAGTGGCTTCGAAGACAATCCAAATTAGCTGATATTACAACAAGAGTGGTGAAACTTGAGTGGCAGTGGGCTGCTCATATTGCTCGAGTCGTATTTATGGTGCAAAATTATCTTGAAGTAGAGACCCTAGGACTGCAAAAGACCAGTTGGGCGGCCGCAAATGAGATGGAAGTATGACATAATTAAAGTGGTGGGAACAAACAGGATTCAGACAGTCTAAATTAGAATCGAGTGGTGCAGATTGAAGGAGATCTACATTAAAATGGGTGAAAATGGCTTATTATGATGATGATGATATGACAACAAAAAAAAGAAAATTTTATTCAGGTACAACTAGTATTGTTTTTCATAGGGGCGTTGACATTCCTATTTTGGTAGTAATTGTGGTATAATGGATATATGAAAAATCGTACGCAAGTGGGGACAAGAAAATTTATTCAATATCTTTCCTCCAGGCACAAAAGAATTTTTTTCCTTGTTGCTGTTTGTACTAAGGTTTTATAACATATTATCATATTTTTGAGTTGTTGTAATAACTAGACAAATAATGCCAATATAAAAGAAAGATTAACATATTTCATGCATCGACAATTAAATGAAACTAAGTGATGTAGTATTATTACCTAGATTTCGTTGTATGACAACATCTGCAGGTGGGCAATTAGAAAAGATCTTTGTTAATAGCCCACCTGAAGATGTTGTAATACAATGAAACCTAGGTCGTGGTAAATAACTTAAAGAAAGTAGAAATAATACTACATCACTTAGTTTCATTTAATTGTGAATAATGATTTTCTATAAAATTAACAATTCATGCATTTTAATATGAGGAAGTTTTAAAAATCATCAGTACTTCGGTTGCGATTTAGATTTAAAAAACTCATTTTTTTTGTAAGAAAGGTTGTCTCAGGTAATGTGATTTTAATAATTTTTGATTAAAATCGATCCCTCATCAATTCTTGATTGTTTTTTTACTTTTTTTAATGATATTTTTCGCAATGTGGTGAGCAATTTTTGATAGTCTTTTGGAAAAGTGTTATAAAAAAATTGACGTTAAAATATTTTTGATGTGACATGCTTTCGTTTGATATCCCATAACCGTTTTTACTTTGACCTTGAATTTTTTTAGCGCTAATTTAAATTATATTGTAACGCCAGGAGATCAATTAAATTCAAACAGTATAACTGACAGTATACTATTCGGAATAAGAGTTAAAAAAATTCCGACGTATTATGTTATACTATGAGTAGTATATTTTTTAAAAAAACCACGGCAAGTGAGCTGTTTATAATGCCTACTAATAATTAGTTCAACAAAATAATCCGTTGAAATTGTAACATATTTTGTAAGCTTACGGTATTACATAAATATCCATAGACAAGGGTCTTATTTGGTTAATGAAACACTGCAAAAAATTGTTTTTTTCTCTGAACAAAATGAAAATAATTCATCTTATTATACGGCCGAGTACAGGTAGGCAGATATTGTGAAAAAGGATCTAGGCCTGTCCAGGGAAGGTCTACGCGTGTTTATCTTTCATAACCCCGTCAGAGGCCTCGGGCCAAACACTCGGTTTGAACACTCCGCGTTGCGCAGGTACGTTTGGCACGGCATAAAACGACATGTGCCATTCAAAAACGCAATGCGGTGTTATGTAAAAAGAAACCTTTTTTTCTTTGTGCCCGCGGCTCTTGCGTTGAATGTACACTTTTTTCGGAAAAGGGGTTTCGGCAGATTTGGGTTAAGGGAGATTTCCACGATAGGGCCACGTTTGAGAACTGCTGTACATCGTTTCCGAGAGATATCCGCTTTGTATCGACTCGAATGGTATAGTGTTATGTTATGAGATTCTGATTTTGTACTATTTATTTAGGTTATTTAGGTTTTATAAAAAATAATACCGTCCAAATCACAGAAGAATCTGAAACAATTTTAATAAGAAGATAAGAACCATTAAATTATATATATTGTGAAAGATAAGAAAGCATTCGAAAAACTCAATACTGTGCTGTAAAATGTGATATTTACGCAGAAAAAAGGGCAAAATCTGGTACAGTATTTACTGAATGTAAAAATGCAAGTTCGTAGACGAACAGATTCAGAATATTTATTCACGTTTGTAGCCATAAGGAAAAATGCTTTCGGAAATGAAACCAAAACCAACGCTGACAATCACTGATAAGTTTATAGACTTAAAGAGTATGGTCAAAGGGAATCACATCCTAGAAAAATGCCCAAGAGATATAAGCGGGGAATCAAATAATAAACTATGAAATATACAAACGTTAGGTTTTTCATCGACGTTTTAAAATGACAATATTTTAGGTTTATAGAAAATTTACTTCTAACACGTACAGAGAATAGTCTGAAATGAGTCAGTAACGGTAAATTTTTAAGAAATTTGAAACTTTCTAAGAAATTTGATTGCATCGTGATAAAGGAGTTAGTCAAAAATTAAGTGATATTTTATTTCGTATCGTAATTTTTATTATAATTTTAGTAAAAAATGTTTGTATCGTAATTATTGGAACTTCTCTAAATCTTAATCAGTTTCCGATTAAATTTTAAAATCAAATTAAAGTTACGGTATATTCTACGGTCATGCCATAATTACACGTAAGTAGTTTTAGCTATTTCAAAGAAAATCTAGATAGATGGAAATATACATGGAGTCAGAAAAACAGCTATACTTAGATGTATTTGATTTTTTGATAGAGAACTACAAAATATGAAATAAAATTAAAATAAATCTAATGAAATTAATATAATTTTTTTACATTCGACATGACCTAAAGCAAAAACTAAATTCAAAACATTTAGAAAATATTAAGTGGAAAACCCTTTTAGTTTCATGACAGCATTGTGACAATTTGTCGTACTAATTTCCTAAATAGGAAAGTTTGGTTTATTTGTTTGTTTTTAGGGGTTGGCATAACTGCGATTCACCTTATTAACGTGAAACTATCATTACTATGTACCCTGTAATGTGCAGACGAACGTAGGCGATATTTTTTTAGAACGTAATAATGTTTTAAGTGAAAGTTATGGCTATATCAGATTTATGGTTGAAATAATCGTAGTCAACGTTGATTTACAAAAAAGTTTCAGGCTGTATATGGATATGGCTAATTATTTTTTATTATGGATTATTTGTTATAAGCATTTTTAGGGTTTCGTAGTCCAATACGGAGTCCGTATAATTTCATCATGGTCGTGTGCGCGATCATGTTCCTCCGTTACACCCATGCAGGAACTATTCCTGCAGTTTTCAGTCCGCACGCCGGAAATTTTGTAAGTATATGCTTCAGATAAAGATGTTTATTGATATGTAGCAAAATTGTTGTTCCCATTATTAAAGTGACTTCTATTTATAGCGTATAAGTACGTTGTTGGGTATTAACATGCGGAATGGAGAAACTGTGGCGCAATCGGTGAACAATGTACGATAATAGAGACAACGATTTCTTGAAACCGTTTTCGAAACTGTTTATGATGCAGAAATTTTTAATATATAAATTTATTTACAGGATGCCAATAAAGTGCATACAACATCAAATGGTTTCACAATTGCGGAAATTGGAATATTTGATTTTAGTTTTGGTATTGACCTCTTTAGTGTTCTGTACCTCAAAATGAAAAAGCGTAAGTCTTATAAGATTACTTACAATTTAATGAAACTACGTGATGTAGTATTATTTCTACTTTCTTTGAGGTCTTTACCACGACCTAGGTTACCTTGTATTACAACATCTTCAGGTGGGCTATGTTGTAATACAACGAAACCTAGGACGCGGCAAAGAACTTAGAGAAAGTAGAAATAATACTACGGTACGTAGTTTCATTTAATTGTGAATATTGAATTTCTACAAAATTAACGCCAAATATATTCAATACTTATAAGATTACTTTGTTGTCCGTCTGACGGACAGAGTGATATTTTTTCAGAAACTGCTTGAGATAGCAAGTTAAAATGAACATCGTATAGTGAGGCTTATGGCCTTGCGTTACTGTTTAAAAACTAAATTCCAAGTTTTTTGGTTCAAGTAGCAAAAAGATATGTCCTTTAATGCGTATTTTTTGTTGTGTATACCGTTATCAAAACATATTAGTATACTTCCGGTCGATTTAGAATCTGGAAAGTCGATATAAAACTTGCATAATTTTTTGAGCCATTGCGTATCCTATTGTGTGGGATTAAAAAGGTTTTTTAAATCAAATTTGGGATTAATTTACTAAATAATAGTTGGGTTAAATAATAATTTCAAAATATTTTTCGAAATGCCCACTGCATTTTTAAAGAAAACTAATCAAACATTTGGGAAAAAGCCCCGAAAATAGGTTTTTGATATGTACTTTCAAACAAATTATTTCGAACCTCAAAAGTTTTGGAACTATACAAAAAAAATCTCTTAAGTATGGGCAAACAACGCGAATGGTAATGACTGGACGACAGAGTTTGTTACTGTATTTAAGATAAATTAATACGAATTTTTAAAGTAAATTTTAAATATTTAGTTTATAAAATATAGAAGCAGTATAAAAGCCATAGCAGAGAATAATAGCAGTTTCAAATGTCGGGTGTTTTAATCCTTATCTAGCTAGAAAATACTTTATGGGCATGTAGAATTATAAAATATATATTATTTGGCATTCTGTGAAATAACGACGAAATTTTAATTTATGCTTGATCCGACACACACTTGACCAGTTTTTTGTTACAAGATTTAGAGGTATAGTTCTGTACCCGACTAAAGTTCAGAATAAATAGCGAAACCGTTGAGAATACCATCTATATATTAATCGTAAATAATTATTACATAAAACAGAACAATTAAAAAAAAAATATAATGTTTTCCCGGATTAATCCAGGATGGATACTGAATAATAAATATAATTATTGGATTAAAAATTCAATGAAAATTGTAGAAAAAGAAATAATTTTAACACTATACACTGACAAGAAAACAATCAAGTATTATGAGGATATATACGAATTCAGAGAACATTTTAAAAATATGTGAATTTTTTTCTGGATTGAAATGATAAATGATTCACATTCGACCGATATCAGTCAATTATATAAAATGTTACCTAAAGAAATGGAAACAACAAGAAAGTTCAAAGTAGTTGAAAGACGAACCTAAATATTCACTGAATTAATACTTTAAATTACATCAAAACTGTATTTTTAATATCTCTATTTTAAGTTTTTTTGAAACCATAGAAAATATCATGGTAAAGATCTATTGAAAAAGTATACGTTGTATAACTCGACCTTCTTCTTCATGTTTTAAGCCAGATAAAAGTAATTTAAAACTTCTCACCAAAAAAAGTTCGCATGAGAACGAAATGGTTGTCGTTTATTTATATCGGCAGTTTATAATAGAATTTCTTATGATATCATAACATGAGGGAGTCGGTACAGTAGTGAATTTTGTTTATATACCGATACCCATGCTTTCAATATGCTAATAAACAGCGCTGACCTTAAGACGATTATGCGTAATCCGGTCGAGATGCGATGTTTGCGCGGCCAGAGTTAGCTGTGGGCCCGCGCCCAACTCTACGCTAATGAGCTTAAACTCCTAAGATGGATTAGAAAGGCCGCCCGTTGTCGTTTTACGAATCTAACGACTATAAATCGCCGCGTATAGTGGCTACAATGTACTTAGTGACATCTTATTCAAAGAGGATCGCGGTGTGGCAGATTACCATCTGGAAGATAAATCATGAACTATATTAATTAGCGAGACGAAATATGTGACGCCATTATAGCAGATTTTGCGAAAAACGATGATGATTTTCCATTTGTGCTTCAAAATATACAGAGTTCAATAAAATAATAAACACGTGTACAATGTATACACATTCACACGTAACGGAAGTAACCCCTTATTTTTGACTAAAACAACCCTAAATTTTTCTTTCACAAGGAAACCAGTTATGCCATATTGTTATAAATATTACCCATCAATAATTAGAAAGATTGTACAAATCGTTACATCCCTTTTTGCGAAAGAAAACTAAATTAAGGAAGTGAAACTTCTTTTGTACTAATAAATGTAATATTGATGGTAATTTCAAGACATAGCACCATCTATCGGTTAATTTATGTAAGTATCATTATAATGTCAATGACATTATAACGATACTTTTACAAAATTGATCGATATATGGTACTACGCTATGAAGTAACCCATCAACGTTAGGGATAATTTAAATTGCAATTAAAAATATTTGGCCATATAATATGAAGTGTGCCTTGTCAGTGGAATGATTTTAATAAAATTGAATTGAAATGTATCTATATATATATATATATATATATATATATATATATATATATATATATATATATATATGTAATAAAAAACACAGTCACATCTGTAAATGGAAAATATTAAAAAAAGTGATAGATTTAAAGTAAAAACTTATAATAGAAGCCATAAAACTTATTTTTAATTACGCGAAATCTACTGGATGGATTTTGATGAAATTTGGCATGGTAATAGTTATACCCAACAGAAATGTAGGAGAGAAAAAAAATTCTAATAACTTTTCTTATTTCTAATATCAAGGAAACGGACTCGTGGGTATAGCTTTTACAAATAAAACGCCAATGATTTTTTGAATTTATACATTTCTTATAGTCAGTCCACTCAAGAACAGATAAATTGATTTGTGTAAAACTTTCACTAATGTAGAGATTCTTCCTTTATCTGCGAAGATTTAAAAGTACATTTCAAAATTAGTTAAGCGTTTCCAAAAATATATAATTGATTTGATCGTTGTGAGTTAAACAATAACATTTTAATTATTTAATTTTTTTTATAATAAATTATTATTTTTTGTCTGCGCGACGACAATTCTTTTTGGTATTTTAAATTGAAATAATTGTTTCAATTTAAATAGTAATTCTTTTAAATAGTTTACAATTTTGCAAAATCGCTCATGATTTGAAAACTGAGATTTTACATTAGCAGTGGAAGATGAAATTTAAAGGAAGAATGCATTATTTACTAATGTAATTGCTCTTCTATCTTCGTACAGTGCAGTTTTGGATGCGACCGGAGAACCCAAACATTTTTTGTTTTTTTTTTTTATTTTAATCGTTGTAAATTTGGATAGTTTTTTTTCGTTTTTAAACCACGTTTCAAATTAGATAAATATCTAAATATTTGTACCCAGGTTGAAACCGGACATAATCGTCTAACGTTAATGTGTATAAGATATTAAATATTTTACGATCAGAAACAGGGCCCAAGGATGACCGGTTGATTAAATTATAGCGTTTAATAAAATTATAGCCACCTCTTTAGTTTGATTGTTTTATTACTCGAAATAAATTTATTAATTTTATGATTTTTATATGCATATACGAAAAAAAATTGTGACTATTAGTGAACATGCTTTGAATGCGCCGTTTTTTAAATAGATACATCCATAATTTAGCCAATAAATAAGTTCAGTACTGTTAAAATGATGATAGCCATTTTTTTGCAATCTAAAAATAGTTGTCTTTAATATCGTAAATTGCGTTTTTTTTATATCGAAGAGTATTCAATGTAAGCACTAGAAATAAAATCGGTAGAGTGCCGGTTGAATTTGCACGATAAATCTTTTATACAGTAAAATAAATATATTCTCCAATTTTGTCTTTATGTCCTCAAATTTATTTTATTTCTCGTGATTATAAATACACATTTCTTGAGATAACCGGCTATTATTTTGTCAAATGTAAATGACAAAATAATATGAAAAAAAGATATGGTTCCGATAAGTTATTCGATCAAGATTTTATTACAAAAAGAGAAAAAGATATATTTTTATGTTCTTCATTAAATCAAAAAGTTTTTTTAGGTAATTTTTATGTACTTTTTTACAAAAGCTGTACTAATACATATATACTGTAAAATGATTTGTACTTTCCTAACTTAAATATAATTATTTTCTTCTTTGTATACTTAAGATGCAAATATATATAAAAATTAAAATAATACACAAGTACATTTTACATACGAGAAGTTTTTTGATTATAGACGTTTATATATGTCTGTATGTATATGTATTTACGTCAAAAACTAAAGTCAAAACAATATCTTCACATTGTAATTTGATACTACGTTAAAAAAATATTATATCAAAGTTGTTTTCGCAACTTCCTGACAGCTATTGAAAAAAAAACAAGATACGGAAAAATGTAAATAGGACTTTTGTCCAATAGTCGAGTAGAGTGCGGTACGTGACAGCATTGGCATACACTCTACGCATGGCCCGCCCGGTTATTACATATTACTGGTTTGTGAGATAACTTTGGCATTTGGCCACCGTTGTTCCGGGTCATCGACCATGCGTCTCCACGCGCGGCATAAACATCTCGTCACCTGGGAACGAGAGCAACGCATTGTGTAAGTGTTGTTGTGCCAGTATCCAATAGAAAAAACAATCACTTTTTTCTATTGGTTAATAGAATAAGAAGACTTTTTCGGATTCACTGCAAAAATATAGGACGAGCATAATACATAATATTTTTAATTTGGACCTTTATTATGGAAAAATAATTTATTTAACATTTATAATTTTATCTTTTTCCATGTTTTTTTTATTTTACGTACATTTAAAACTTTCAGAATTAAAAGATATTGTTATCAAGAAAACATCTAAAAAATCAGAAAAAAATTGAATTGTCGGTGTTATCAGTTTTCCTTTCTGCGAAATAATAGTCGCATAGCTCAATACACATAGCTGAATAAGGTGTTTACTGCGTTGATGACGCTGCGTGACGCTCGGTGGGTGTATGCTCCTGGACGTTTAACCCAAACTAACGTTGAAATGGAGTTTTTTCAAAAGGGGATGATGCAAAACTTTTTATTTTGTTCTGTAATCAACAAAATTGTTTTATTTTGTGCCTAGGAACTTACTGAAGTTGACTTGTTATATTTATTCAACAACACGGTGTATGTCAATGGTTAAAATAAAAAGGAAATGTCAGAAAAAATCAGTCTCATGGAATGTCCATACTATATATGTTTATATATGTATTTATATTGTATTATCTGCGTTATATGCATTTTAGTGGCAGCTGGTGAGAGCTAGATTAAACTGTTAAATTTCACCTAATTTTGGTAAAGCAGCAGGTATATGTCAATGGTGAAGAGGTCAAATTAGAAAGCAAAAATTGTGAGAAGAAGCATTTTTATAGAAAGTCTACAAATGTTTGTATGCACATGTACTTACATTTTGCTATCTGCGTTATACGCATTTAAGAGGCTGCTTGTGGGAGATAGATTAAACTGATACTTATAAATTTGGTAAAGCAACAGATTATGTAAATGGTGAAGAGTTAAAATTAGAAAGCAAAAATTGTCAGAAAAAGTAATCTTATAGAATGTCTATAAATATTTATGTATTTATATTTTGCTATCTGCGTTATACGCATTTTAGGGGCTGCTTGTGGGAGTTAGATTAAACTGATACTTATAAATTTGGTAAAGCAACAGGTTATGTAAATGGTGAAGAGTTAAAATTAGAAAGCAAAAATTGTCAGAAAAAGTAATCTTATAGAATGTCTATAAACATTTATGTACTTATATTTTGCTATCTACGTTATACGCATTTTAGCGGCTGCTTGTGGGAGTTAGATTAAAGTGATAATTTTAAATTTGGTAAAGCAACAGGTTATGTAAATGGTGAAGAGTTAAAATTAGAAAGCAAAAATTGTCAGAAAAAGTAATCTTATAGAATGTCTATAAATATTTATGTACTTATATTTTGCTATCTGCGTTATACGCATTTTAGGGGCTGCTTGTGGGAGATAGATTAAACTGATACGTATAAATTTGGTAAAGCAACAGGTTATGTAAATGGTGAAGAGTTAAAATTAGAAAGCAAAAATTGTCAGAAAAAGTAATCTTATAGAATGTCTATAAATATTTATGTACTTATATATTGCTATCTGCGTTATACGCATTTTAGGGGTTGCTTGTGGGAGATAGATTAAACTGATACTTATAAATTTGGTAAAGCAACAGGTTATGTAAATGGTAAAGAGTTAAAATTAGAAAGCAAAAATTGTCAGAAAAAGTAATCTTATAGAATGTCTATAAATATTTATGTACTTATATTTTGCTATCTACGTTATACGCATTTTAGCGGCTGCTTGTGGGAGTTAGATTAAAGTGATAATTTTAAATTTGGTAAAGCAACAGGGCAAAGTGTTAGTGATACTTCTTAATGTTAAAAAAATAGTCGAAATAGATAATACTCTCGCGATTTTATGATTTTTTACTGAAAAATTTACCTAAAATAGAGAAAGTAATATCTATATTGTGTAATTAATCTTCACGTAGTTTTATTAAATCATTAATTTCTGTAAAAAAAAGGTAGAACTAAATAGTGCAAAAGGTAGAACTAAATAGTGCAAAAGTTGCAGTTTAAAAGTTGCAGTTAAAAAAAGGTAGAACTAAATAGTGCAAAAGTTGCAGTTTTCCCTGCTGTTACGACGTCATCATCGTTACTTTATCTGCTATTTTCCTTCGTCTGTTGCTTCGCCTTTCTATGTCCTTTTATCGTATTTGTTTCCAGTTTTAGTTTTCTAAAATTCCTTATAAAAGGAAATTTTAAAGAATTCATTTACAAATACAGATTTATATTCGTAATAGTTTTTTTTCACTTGTTAAATGTTTGTTTTGGTATAACTACATTATTTTTTTAAGGTAAATAAATCCAAGCGAAAGAAATCGAGTTGATATTAAGTGGAGATAAATTGATCTGATTTTACTTCTTGAAAACAGTTAAGGTTTTTCATATGAGATAAGTTTTTTTATTCGCTTAAGGTTTTTTTTGGTTTGTAGTAACAAGTGACTTATAATATAAATAAGATTAGTCGCAAACAAATATTTGTTTATGATGACTATTAAAAATTTCTCTTACCCCACTTTACTTTGCCTTAATAAAATTAGAGGAAACAAGATCAGTACTGGCCGGCCTTAATCTAAAGATGCGCATTTTATTTGAGGGACATACTTGCGGAGTACATAACTTAGGGCTGTAAGTGGGGTCGCGGCTGGACCGCCTCGGGCCCGTTTTATTTACGACACGACGCCGCCGACATGGCGGACATTTTGCAAATTCCTTTTTTCTGCATTTCGTGTATTGTCTCTGGGTCGTCCGGCGCTCTGTAGAAAAGCGCTCGAGTCGCGCGGAGATAAGTAATTTGATAAAATGTTAATAATGTAATGCTGTAGTTACGGGTATGCCTTTCTTCGATAGGTACCGGAAATTATAAATATATATATATATATATATATATATATATATATATATATATAATTAATACATAATTTACGCTCTTCTTTTGTCAAGGTGAAGTAGATAGACTTACATCTTCTCTTACGGCTAATACTTTAAGTGCTATTATAACTAAATTACTGGAACATATGCAGTTTATATAAAATATGTATTATATATAAAATTTACCACTCTACATCAAACCTTTTTAACAGAAATGTGTCCATCAATCTATACCTTCGTGCTATCTTCGAATAAAGTGAAGAACCACCGCTATTATTATTGAAGTAGATAGACCTACATCTTCTTTTATGGTTAATACTTTAATATTTCTGTAACTATTTATGGAGCATATGTAGCATATATAAAATGTGTATTATATGTACAATTGTTGATCCTGCCTCAAACTTTGTCACAAGAAATGTGTCTGTCAATCTATTCCTTCATGCTATCCTCCATTAAAGTACAGGATCGCCGATTTTATTATTAGTGAAGTAGACAAACTTACATCTTCTCTTATGGATAATACCTGAATATTTTTGTAGCTGACTTAATGGAGTATATGCGGTGTATTACTATGTATTATATAATAAATGTGTATTATATGTGAAATTGTTAATACTACCTCAAACTTCGCTATTATTATTGGTGAAGTAGATAAACCTGCGTCTTCTTTTATGGTTAATACTTTACTATTATTGTAACCGATTTAATGAGGCATATATAGCATGTAAGAAATGTGTATTGTATGTACAATTGTTTATACTCTCTCAAACTTTGTCACAAGAAATGTGTCTATCAATCTATTCCTTCATGCTATCCTCCATTAAAGTACAGGATCGCCGATTTTATTATTAGTGAAGTAGACAAACTTACATCTTCTCTTATGGATAATACCTGAATATTTTTGTAGCTGACTTAATGGAGTATATGCGGTGTATTACTATGTATTATATAATAAATGTGTATTACATGTGAAATTGTTAATACTACCTCAAACTTCGCTATTATTATTGGTGAAGTAGATAAACCTGCGTCTTCTTTTATGGTTAATACTTTACTATTTTTGTAACCGATTTAATGGAGCATATATAGCATATACGAAATGTGTATTGTATGCAAAATTGTTTATACTGCCTTAAACTTTGTTACAAAAATGTCTCCATCAATCTATATCTTCATGCTATCTTCCATTAAAGTACAGGACCGTCGCTATTATTATTAGTGAAATAGATAGATCTATATCTTCTTTTAAGGCTAGTAATTTAATATAATTAATATTTAATCTAATTTAGTTTTATATATTTTGTAACCGATGTAATGGAACATATGTAGCATCTGTGAAATGTGTGGTACATGTAAAATTGTTTATAGTGACCCAAATTTGGCACCAGAAATATGTACATCAATTCATATCTTCATCGCTATTTTCTTCTAAAGTGCAGGATCGCCGACCCCATTTATTTTTTATTTTCATTTTTGGTATACTACAGATTTATACGAAATGTCTCTAATTTTTTAATTTTGGCTGGTGAGCTTATGAAAAACAAAACTAAACAGAAGACAATGATAAATCTTGGAATATATGGATTATTCAGAACGATGTTAATGCTATATTCGAAAATAATGAGATCATATTTGATCAAACATACCAAAAAAGGGTGTAAGATTTATACGGATGTTTTTCGCTTTGGAAGTTATCTTAAGTTTAAAGCGTAAATTTAAGTGTAGTTTTAAGCGCTTAAGGTATGATTCTTCTTTAGGTTAGTTTAGTAGGTTGCTGTCGAAAAAGCCAAATGCTTCATCAAATATTTTTAATCCGCCAGATATGATAATCTTTCCTAAAGATTGGTCAGCATTAGCATTAGTCATCACTGAGCAGATGTTATATGTTAGGATTGGGAAAATAAAAAAAGGACTAGAAATTAGGAAATGTAATTTTTTTAGATGATTTGAAAACGTTTATCAAGTATAAGTTCTTGGTATCAGGTCTAGTTGATATCAAAAGTTTGTGGCTAAATGTGATTGGTGTGTACGTAGGGTTGCCAGCTTTTTTTGAAAGTAAAATAGTATTCTTTCAAAACATTGCAAAAAATATAGTACTGTTGGGAAATTCAAGGAAAAAAAATAGTACACATTTATGTTTAGTAATTATTTATTTTTCCACGTGTAGTTGTTATTAGTATTAGCTTTGGTTAACAAAGTCTTATTATTTTTAAAATAATTATAGGATTCTGAGCAATTTAGATCCATATTAAAATAAATTAACAATTTGTTTTTAATTAAATTAATAGAGGCCCTATTCCTTTCTTCTCGCCATTTTATATTCATTACGGAAAAAATTCTTTCCATAAAAGCGGAAGTTGCAGGTATGGAAAGTAAAAAGGAAATAATTTTAAATATATTTGTCAAATTTGTATACGAGTTTTTAAAAAGCATTTGCCATTTTTCAGCAGTATTTTTAGATTTAAACATTTGTTCGTTGCTTATTTTTGAAATAATTTCATTAATCATAATTATTTCTGAATACAAATTGTTGACATTAATATTTAATTTAGTAACTAAATTTACAGAATCCAATATTCTCTCGATTTGTTTAAATTCAATTTTCGTGTTTAAATTCAGAAATTGCATTGGTTGAGCCAATTAGCTGGGTTAAAATAAAACCATTTATAAAAATATATCAAACTTTTTTCAATAAACAACAAAAGGTTACTATGAATCCTACTTGAAAGTTCGGGAGATTTTTCTTTTATTTTATTAATTTTTCTATTTGTGTCATATCCAAAGAAATGGTCCGTTTTGAGCTGCTCTAATTCATTCTTTAAGGTTTTCATAATATTGTAGACATTTAACATGGTGATATTATTTCATTCTAGCAATTTCACAGTTTTGTTGAATACATGGAAAATATGACTGACAAAATGAAAATAAATTTCAATGATAGTTTGCCCTTCCGTTTCATCTAGCAAAATAATATTTTGCAAGATTGATTGGCAGTCATCCTGTAGACTAACAAAACAGTTTCTTATGGGTAACCAATTCAGCAATATGTTATCAACACAAGGTAATAAAGAAATCCATCTTGTGCCTACATGCCTTTTTAGACACTTGCTATAAATTTTTTTAATTCTTTCCGATGCACCGCTGAGGATAAAAAATTACCATAAATCTTTAAAATAATATTTTCTACGTCATGAATTAAACAATTCATAGAAAACTTCACTATGTTGTGCACAATATGTGCATGATAGTTACCTTTGACAATATCAGGAACAACAGATTGCATATTAGTGAATAATGAACGGTGGATACCAAAATTGGCGTTACAATTATCATCACTTAATCCTGGTATTTTGTCTAAAGAAATGTTATGTTTAGTGAAGGAACTTCAAATTGAAAAAATTATTTTTGTGCTGTTTGGTTTCATTATGTTGTTTCACCTGCGAACAATCAACAAACAACATGCACAACCAGGCCAAACTAACCCACCAAAAAACCAATCGATCACATCCCGAGACAACATTAAAATGGTAAATTTAGCCTACACATCCTACCTGTAGGCTTTGTATGTTAATCTTATCATTTTAGATTTTTTCTTCTATGAAGACGTATATCCCAGAATGATACATTTAGCCTACATATGGCATTTTTGTCCGCTTTTATTAAGTTTAGGCTAAATTTATCCTTTTTCAATGATAAAATTAGCCTCAAAAACCTATATTGCTACCATAAGAACGATCCTTATTGGATCATAGAATATAGATGAAGGAAAAGGGGAAGGAGTGCAATTAAAAATGGCCGCTATCACAATTATTTCAAACCAAGACAATTTTTTTAAAACCCAAGTAAATTGTCTTAATATAAAAAATCTGAAAAAAAAATTATTTTCAGCGCGCAGATATTCTCGATATGTTCGGTACCGCTTATTATCGTCAACCCCCTGCCTCACCTAACACTTTTCGCACTTAGAAATAAATAAATAAAGGGAAAGCGATTTAACGGGGACTCGAACCTAAGCTACTGAAAAGACGTATATCACTAAACGAACGCTCTATCCGCACGGCTCACAGACGTATGTGAATTTCGAGACTTTAAAGTGGTTTCTTGTACTATTATAAAAATATCTATTCACGTGATTGAATAATTAATATAACATATTTTAATTGTTTATGGATGCCGCGCTTGAGAAATTTAATTAATTTCTTTTTCTAATAAAAAAAAAATTTGAATAAATTTATGCTTAGTAACAATTTTATTTTGAAATTTTTTTCAGTTAAATTACGAAAGTTGTTGGTTTTACAAAACGTGAATTTTTTATTTTTTTTGTTTTTATAATTAACTTATTGAGAATTTATCAAAAGTAATATGAAAATAAAGTTGGCAAGCCGCTATATATTTTTAATCAATTTATGCTTAGAAAAAATTTTATTTTTAAATATTTTTAAGTTAAATTACGAAAGTTTTCGGTTTTACAAAACGTGAATTTTTTTTAAATTGTGATAATTAACTTAATGAGAATTAATTAAAAGCAATATGAAAATAAAGTTAGCAAGCCGCTAATTATTTTTAATTATTTCTCAATAGTAATTGTAAAAATAAAAAAAAAAATTTAATTTTTAAAAGCAAATTTTTAAGAGTTTTTAAAATTTATGACATGTAAATTTCTCTTTTAATTCTGAGAAATAATTTATTTGTTGAAAATTTTTAAGTATCTGTTATTGTTGCTGTACTGTTCTGTTCGCTAATTTTATTTTTACTTTTATTTTTATACTTAATCCTAAACTAACATCACTTTTATACATTGTTAATAATTTTTTAATTTACACAATCAAGAACTTTATTTACACAATATTTTGGTACTTTCATTATTAATACTATTTTATAATAAATTCGGAAATTCACAAATCATAAGGTTAACGAACAGTTGATTATTTTTAATTGTTTCATAATAAATATATCATAAAAATAAAAAATTAAAAAAAATTTTCAAAAAATATTTTGTTTAATTATTGACCTATGATATTTAATATTCAGTAGCTGTTTCATTAACAATATTAAAAATATAAACTTTATAATATAAAGAAAAAAAATTATAGCTATTGTTCTTATAATTTATTTTTTAATTTTTTATTACCACGAAAACAATGTATATTGCTTACTAATTTTTTTTTTCTTATCAATACAGTGAACCACAACAAACAATTAGAAATACATTAAATAATGTACCACTTTACATTAAATAAATAATCATGCAAATAAAATTATCATATATATTGAAAAAGTATTGTTGAAGTCCAAAACTGGACTTAGAAATGTTATTTAATTGTGCTAAATAATAATTTTATCAAATAAAACGATAAAATTAACCTACATATCCTCCTAGCAGGCTTTTTAACCATAAAATATCATTTTAAAAAGCAAGATAGGTTTTTGAGGTTAAAACTATCATTCTGAAATGATAAATTCAGCCTCAATAGCCTACTTGTAGGTTTTTTAGGCTAAAAATATCATTTTGCATCGAGCGGTAAGTTAAACATCAAAAGAAGTTAGGCTTTTGAGGCTAAAATTATCATTTTAATTTCGACTCGGGATCACCTAATATTAGCTTACTTGCATCGAGTAAGTATACACATAAGAATGTGCACGCACAACAAACATTGAAACCATTTGAAACTCACCTGACCAATCCCACTACCGGCAATCGAAAAAGAAATGCCGCATAAAGTACACTTTGCTCCGTATTTGTTATTAGCATCTTATTTGCACCATTGGTAATTGGAGTCCCTTTCGGTCTTATATTTTTGGAGCCTTTTCTTCTTTCTTTGTTTCTTTTTGGGAGGCGTATCAGGTGTGCGACTCGTGCGAGAAACATCATCAGCATCACTTTCCATTTGTTTTATTTTTATGGCACAAAATAAACAAACACGCGTAACCGGTTTAACCTCAGAAAACGGTCGCACAGATAGTAAATAATGTACAAGAGCGGTCTATTTGAAGTTGACGTTTACTTGCCGTGACCATTGCCGTGACGTGCGAGCAACGAACGACGTGAATACATTTCGTTCTGAAATTCCCAATGTTGCGTTGCGGGTGCGTTCCAGTCACAGTTAATTAAAAAAAACTCGACAACTGAATTCCCGATGAAAATATAGTATTATTCGAACCATATTATTTTTCTTTAACATATAGTACAATTGACTGAAATATAGTACTTAATTACTAGAATTTACTGATACTATATAATATATATAGTACAGGTGGCAACCCTATGTGTACGTGCGCATGGGTCTATGACATATGTATGCATGGAATCATATGTATGCATGATATGGTCATACGTATGCATGGAGTTATAGAGCAAATTCGTCCAAATATGTACATAGATATGTGTAAAGCAAAGCAATAATACTCCGTGCATAATTGTGTTTATATTTCATTTGTAATATATTAAGTTAGCCCGTTTCACAGGGCCTCTGTCATAACAACTCATCGGTTCTGTAAACTCTGCCTATCCAACACGTATACGAGTCCGAGGCTTTCAGATATTTTTTCATAAGCCTTTAAATGTGTCTAATCAGTGTTGGTTAGTATGTGTATTGAGAACAGGCGAAATGTTACGACTGGGTTGCTGTGGACCGGGGCCGCTTAATTTGTAAAGTAATAAAATAATTTTTAAAGTATATATACGTAACGTAGTAAGTACATATACTTTAAAAATTGTGTTCAAATTAATACAGTGATGCTCAAATTAATTCAGTCGCAGACTTTCGAGTTAATTTAACCAAGAAAGAAAATACTCAATTTGTTGTACTTAGTTTTCCTTCTTCAATGGGAGGTACACAGTTTTATGAATTAACTAGATTATTGCACGCACCTTTGTAATAAAGTAGTCTGATTATTACCTATTTTTTATTTAGATTTTTAGATAGTGGCATGCTTAAATTTTTTTGAAATTAGTTTTTTGGATTAGATTTCATTTCACGACGTTAAAATAAATGTTTCTGCCTAAAATTGTATAAAAATATAACATGGCAATGGAGTAATGTTATGAATTCCAATTGATTGGGTTTGGTGGAACTGAAAAGAATATGACTAAATGATCAATTATTTTTAATGGCATGCCAGTTATTGAGATATAGGTATATCATTTACATAAAATGTGCCTCATTTTAGAAAGCGATGGTAACTGTCTGTGATGCGTAAAATAATAATCTCATCGTCACACTTCAACTTACGCTAAGTATTATATATAATCGTTAAAAAATCGGAACCTTCCATTTCGGCCACTTTTTTAATTTCTTTAATGTTATTACTATTTTTTCAAGTCGTCCATCTGCTAAAGTTAGGCATCAATTATATACTCTCGAAAATAAAAAAAAAACCAATAAAAATTAAGATTGATAGACTTTTTTTTATTTATATCATGATATGCGATTTATATACTGATCAAAAATGAGGGTACCAGGAGATTTCAGAATACCAGTTCGTTCTATATTATCCTTTGTTAAAATAGTATTGGACCAATAACTTGAAAATATATTGTATTTCACTCTGACAAAATTAATATATTTTCATCTTTCGGGGAAATAGTAAAAATAATTATGTGCTATGTAATGCAGACAAAATACACGAGGCCTATAAAACATAAGGATGACACATTTTCTTGGAAGACTTTTTTCCTTCTGAGTTAAGGCGCTCTAAAAAAGTTAAGTTTTGAAATTTCAGCTAATTTTTAATGTATGTACGATTTTGTTCTGAATATAAAATCATACGAATAGACAAATTTAAACGTCGAGAAAAATTTAAAGTATTGAGAAAGCACACAGTTACATAAAAAAATCTTTTACGACCGAAATTAAAAGCACTATTATGTTTACAATCAATTAATAGCTTCGCATTAACGAAATTCTTCCATTTTTAAAATTGATATCGGCCATTTGCCAATCAGTGAACACGTGTATACGTGAAGATTTGTATTATTTTTTTATAAATATCATTGTAATTTAAAGTAAGTAATAAGTGAAAAAAATGTTAAAATCAATTACACTTATAAAATCACGTATAACTTATTACATGTGACAGAAACGACACTTTCTTGGCGATCTAAACCTCGATTTGTAGGTATATAGTAAGGGGTAAAACGCCAGAAAGAGAGGGAGAGAGAGAGAGAGAGATAGAGAATATACTAAGTAAAATTCATAGATTGTACGAAATTTGTGTAAGATGATTAAATACTATTCATTCAGAAAAAATAATAAAATTCCTTACAAATCGACGTAAACGTCTAATAAAATCTTCTTATAAATTGACATATATAATTGTCAATTAAAAAAATAGCCAAGTACCAGAATACGACTAAATGCAGCTGACGGAATTCGGGATTTATTGGCGATCTGTCGTAAACCACCAAGTACTTCCATAACAACGTTCTTGATGTGGTCAATGGAGCAAAAAAAAGTACTAAGACTGGACGTTTTTTCATAATATCGTGTTAAACAAAATGAATACATGAAAGAGAGGTGAAGACGCTGCAGTATTTCGTGCGCGCTCTAGGCAGGTAAAATAAACAATGCGTCGTTCTCTCTTGTAGCAGCCAAGATCTCATAAAGCGCTTTTAAGTTCTAGATCTAGATGTCATTATCGAAGTAATTGAATCATTTAAAAATGCACTAACAAAAGTACTTCTTGTCGGAGTTGAAGGGACATTCGACGATTTCCATTATAAAATCTGAAGATAATAAATAAGGATAACATACATTATGTAATACTAAAATTTATTTAAGTTTTTTAAATACAACAAAGATATTTCTTCACATTGTAAGTGCGCAGATAATATTATTTTTTCCCTATTTTTAAGGTTTTGTATTCGATATTTCGTTTTCGTGAACCGAAACTTTAAAAACAAAGAAAACCCCTTTGAAAAAAAATTATCTATACTTATAATTTCGTCACACCCTCTGTTCGTCTGTATGACATAGAATCATATAAACGCACTTTGGTATGATAGAGCATTTATTTCAAGACTTTATTGTGATGCAATTCTACAGGAATCTTTAGTACATGTTATATGAACATAGAAGTTCAATTTTCCAGCATTTTCTCGAAGATATATTTAATGTACAGAGATACCCCTATTACAATATTAAGAAAAGTATAGTTTCTTTTTAGTTCGAGTGAAAATCTAACGTTTTAAATGCACGTCATTTTAGCAAAATAAAGCGAAACATCTACCTGTCTGCCTTTTTTCTTGGGATTATCTTGGAGATTGCTTAGTTGTATTTGAAAACGCTTCTATCATCGTTCATTATAAAGTTGTGTTACCTTTTATACGAGCAGAGGAAATCGATAACTAAAAGTTAGTCACCCGTAAAACATCGCCATACATCACAAATACGAGCCACGTAGTAAGTTAAAGAGTACCGGCATGGAGCACAGCATCCCCTACAAAGTGCAGGAGAAATGGTAGAAGCAATGCAAGCGGCAGTGATAAGCTCTTCTTTCTCCAGCACGAATTTTCGCCATCAACTCGCCTAATTGATGTTGCGCTCCGGCGATGAGACAACTATACGATCGCATTAACTTTATGCCCGTCGTCATTAGCTGACGTTCGTTCCGATAGCAGATTGCACACGAGCGGGCTTTGTGCCAGATCTGGATCCGCAGACTGAAGCCAGGTGCCAGGATATCCATTAAATTGAAAATATATGAGTTTCTTTACTTGATGTTATATGTTTAAATAAAAAAGAAAGACTGAAAAGAAAATTTTAATTTATTTAGTTTCTAGACATGAAATATTTTGAAAGTATGGAGATACCAACCTCTTATGAAGAAGCCAAATTGTTTTACGCGGTGGGCAGCAAAAGCTATACTTTCTGTCAGTTCTCTATATGAAATACAAATAATTAAAAATTTAAATAAGCCTTGTGTTTGTTTGTCTCTTATCTAACTATGTACAAATGGAACGATTGAAAGCAGAACATACAAGTTTCTTTTCCGCTCCTGTTCTTGTGATGTTGCCATTAAGTGACTAATATTAGTGGTTCAAATAATCTATAATGATTAACTCTAAATATAGAGATTTTTAGTACTACATCGTTTATTTCTATAACCTATGAGTATTCTTAATCACTAAAAATAACAGTTTTTAAGATTTTTAAAAATTTCCATGACGTAACAACTCACATTATTCAAAATCGAGAAGAGTGTCTAATTAATAGACTAAATATTAGAGCGTGTATTTATGAATTTCGTTACACGAACAAAAAATTTATTTCCAAAATTAATTTAAAATTCAGTTCATTCAGTATTTTAAGCTACGCATTAGAGCAAGAATTAAAATCGTCAATTATGTTTCTGGAACGATAAGTTTAGAAGAAATTGTAATTTTTGTGACACTGATTCATTTTGCATTCAGAACTTTTGTATATTTTTATTTTATTATCTGTAAAGGGAAAAAATCAAACACAAACTATTTGAAATATTCTATAAACACTAAATACGAAATAAGTTTGTGTTCTAACATTTCCACAAAGAACAAAGAAAAATAAATACATTTATAATATATCCAATTAAATACAACAATACATGTATCCAATTAAATACAATATATCCAATTAAATACAACATTGATGTGACAATGTTAATTGAAGTAAGTGAAACGATACTTTTTTTTAGAATAAGACATAAAATTAATATGGAAAACACTTGTTTTTAACTTATCAATTAAATAAAGCTGCAATTATGGATTACGAGTTATTTATGTAAGTAACTCTATTTAACTAAGTTGGACAAACAATGAATAAAGTAAAATAATAATAATAACATTACTGATCCATCTGTTTTGCATCAATTTCACGGAGCCTGTTCTTTAATTACAAGTTATTTATGTAAGGCACTCTATTTAAGTAAGGCACTTATTTATGTAAGGCACTCTATTACAAGTTATTTATGTAAGGCACTCTATTACAAGTTATTTATGTAAGGCACTCTATTACAAATTATGTAAGGCACTCTATTACAAGTTATTTATGTAAGGCACTTATTTACTCTATTACAAGTTATTTATGTAAGGCACTCTATTACAAGTTATTTATGTAAGGCACTCTATTACAAGTTATTTATGTAAGGCACTCTATTTAACTAAGTTGGACAAACAATGAATAAAGTAAAATAATAATAACATTACTGATCCGTTTGCTTTGCATAAATTTCACGGAGCCTGTTCTTTACATCTGATGGAAACTGGGGGCGTGGACTTGCAGGGATGTCAAGTGTCAACATCTCTTTATTGTGTAAGTCTATAAGTGTTAAATTTATAATTTGTTTATAAGTGTTAAATTTATAATTTTGGTTATAAACAGAAGATTAGGATATGGTTCCTGTATTGCGGATCATGTTCCAGTTCAAAAAAAAATAAGTTTTCCCTATTTACAATTCAAAAGAGTCTTGCTCATATATACGCTCCAATTACGT
The DNA here is from genome assembly GCA_039881145.1 of Druceiella hillmani. Taxonomy (NCBI): domain Eukaryota; kingdom Metazoa; phylum Arthropoda; class Insecta; order Lepidoptera; family Hepialidae; genus Druceiella; species Druceiella hillmani. The sequence continues at coordinate 38,949,007 of JAYKKI010000008.1, read as the reverse complement.
ATAATTGTAAAATTTGTTTAGAATAGAAAATCTGGAAACGTATAATACGAAAAGCAAACGGTTTTAGTATCCCTTAAAGTTTTAAGTTAACCCTTCTCTTTCCTAGCTTAAATAATTCTGGATTGTTAGACGAAGTTGGGTAAGCAGTCTACTCGTTTAAGTATACTTAATCATTTACAGCGTCACTAAACTGCTCGAACCGAACGACGCCGCGAGCTTATACAGAGTCGCTACCAGGCGCCTGTATGGATATTTCCATAATACGCATAAAACCATTTTATTAGTCGTATAATTAGAAGCATGCTTCGCCATTAAGATGGCGAATCTTCGCTCTGTTTAGCAATCGTATTATTGTAATTAGTTTATGTGCCTCTGTGAATGATGGCGCCGCGTGATAATGAATTATGGATTTAAATTTTCTATGCCAGAATTTGTTATGGTTTATTGGAGTCAGTCCGGATTGACAAAAAGCAAAGGTTCATTAAAAAATGACAAGAGTCACTTGTCTTCCGACTCAAAATAGTTCTGATAAACACGTGAAAGAATGTGTATATATATATATATATATATATATATATATATATATATATATATAATTTATACGTTTATTTAAGTGCCATCTGAAAAAAAATGGAATCCTTATAAAGTTGTCGCCGTGGTGTGTTGGGTTGATCACAAGGCATACCGCCTTTGACTACGCGGCGCACCGCGGAGACACGGATTTGACTCCTCGAGCGGGGTTGGACTGTTGTTCTAGTTGGCTGTAAGAGTTTGCTCTCGTAACAATAAGTCCCCCTACGTATCAATTATATATTTTAAGGTATATAAATAAAATAAATAAATATCACAGCTGTTTTTCTCGGAAACCATTTGATGTTGAAACTTGAAAGTTAGAAAAGCGATAGGAATATTAAACCGTACGTATTTCAACTGTCAAGAACAAAAAAAAAAGTTTTGAGCTGTTCATGATATTGTTACGCCTGAGATATGGGTACTAGGCAATATATTTGCACGGTGAAAGATAATATTAATTTGTGAATAGTTTAATACTATACACCCTTATATGCCTAAATGTGTATGGAACCCTTGAAGTGCTAGCTCCACTCACACTTAACAATTTTCAGTTAATGATTTATCTTGATATTACGTTGAAGTGACAACAATTTCGACTAGTACGTGTAGAAACACCCAAACCGTACGATTTCATTGTTATCCATATCTTATGAAGATTGACGTAATAAATCGAAATAATTTTAATGCAAAGTTCTAAATAAACGCTACTAACATTAGAATTTTATAAGATTCTTCAAGCTTATGATCGAAAAAAATTGTGAACGAGAAGGGACAAATACTACACCATTTTTCGAAGCTTCATATTTCACAAAAAAGTTTTGGAAAAATTGTTAAATGAAATCAAAGCTCTGTCACTAATTTGATTTATCCAAATACGTGTCCAACCTTCACGAAAAAAGTGTATACCCATTTTCATGTATGGGGAGATTGATTTAGGAAATTTTCAATATACCGCTACGTATTAATTGAGATCTGATACGAAGCGTCTACTTGTGAATTTCAAGTACATAGATTTAAAACTTTAGAAACTTTAGACAGACGGAAGGATGAACGAATGGAGGAACACGACCAATTTACAATACGAGCGTTCGTCGTTTTATGACGCACTGCTAAAATATTTTTCTCTCCAAACTCGAACTGAATACTTACTTTTTTCACTTAACTAGTAAAATATTAATTTATTTTATCGTTACGGTATTTGCTTCTTTGATTTAGAATAGTAAATAATTGTTCATAATCATATATTTCTTTATAGTTTTTTATTATATTATAGTTTTCTTATAATAAAAATAGATGTCACAAAACTAGCTTTAGCTTCATTGTAGAGAGTTTTTCTCCAGTAATGATGTTTGCATCTCGAAAGCACAATTCACTAAAGTACACATAACTTATATCTTAGCTAGAACTTTAAGCTGAATCAATGTGGCAGTCTTCATTATTTTTGTTTATCGATTTATAAGTCTGTACCTTCGGTTCGTACTACGTGAGCATTAATAATTGAACTTTTAAGGAATATGTGAACGATAGAGGATCGATAGGGAAATGTAAACGATGTGTATTAGTCTACCGGTTTATATTCAAATCGGTTCAGTACTTTTGGCACGAAATTTAAAAAAAATTGTTAATTAAACTAAAGTGTTTTTTACGTATTCGATCGAGACAAATGTAGATTATATTTTAATCTAATCTCAACGAACATCACGGTAAAAGAACCATTTAAATCGATCCAGTACTTTTTAAGTTCCGCTTAAATTAGCAGATAAAAGGACAGTAAGGCAGACGACGCACAAAAATCATAAAAAAAGCAAAGTTTTTCAAAAGTATTTAACATAGACTACGATTTTACATAGTAGCAAACACTTAATTTTCATTATTAGTGAACGAATAATACGTCCAATATGATTGGATATTGGAGAATTCTGTTATAATTAGGTACTGGACAGCGGCATGGTAAAAAAAGTGATGATTGCGTTATTGCAAGAAATACATTATTTATTTTAATAATATATGTTGCATAATAGAAATTTCTTAAATTGCAAAAAGTGTATATTTAATTTGAGTAGGTAAAAATCTGCTGTGAACAAAAAGGGAAATTTGCCACAGTTTTGTATGTACAGTTGTCACATGCATTTCTTTTGTTTAAATCTAGCTGTACGTGGTTTAACGTAGGTTTTTTTTTATAGCTAAGAAATTGCACCTCAGGCTGCAAAGAGTGAAATTGAATTGTTTTCAAAAGTTTAAAAGTGTGAAAATTTAATTTTTTCGAAGGTTCAAAGTTTTAAAGTTTTGCGACCATAAATCAGAACATTGGTCGACTTTAATATCGTGTAAAAATAAAAACCAATCAACAGGAAAAACGCATTTGTACAGGTCACGAAAATTAATATTCATTCACATTGTAAAAATACTAACCAATCTTCAGGAAAAATGCACTTGTACAGATGATGGAAATTATATTTTAACAAATTTGTTACTAAAATGTCAAAAACGTCAATGCATGTAACTTTTTGACTCTGTTTTTTATCTAAGTAAGGGATGTTTGATGGAACATATTGGAAATTTGATTTTCGCGGTGATTAAAACTTTCACATTAACAAAATATAAATCAATACCAAGCATTGTATTAATATACCTACTTATAAATTATGGTGGCAAGGCAGTATTTACGTCACGTATAAAGGTAATGCACAAGATCCATTCTTTCTTAAAATAAACAATGACAATCGATTGATACCTGGTAAGTAATAAATCGCTAAGACAAAGATTGTGGAGAAATAATATTTGAAAACAAAATATTATTTACGAATCCTGTTGTATTGTTCGACAAGAGTGTATAAACATGCGATCACTTTGAGTCTATTGAATAGATATTTTTATATACACAGTACTGTATGTACGGAAACTACCTAAAGACTGCAATTTTTAATAGATTTTGATAATTTTTTCCCTTGACCTCTATATTTTACGTCAATTAAATGATTATATATTATCGGTCTTTTATGAAACACTTTTTTATTATGAACGACAGAGGTTATACACGCAAAGGAAGCGATTGCATTTGAAATGTTAATGTAGCGTACATAAAAATATATCCACCCGTTTCGAATCCCTTAGATATTACCAGAATAATTTCATGTAATCTTAACCATAGAAAAACGTTTTGAAGAAAATTATTAAGAAGCGGTACAGAGCTTAAGTGTACGATAAGGTATACAAGAAAAGTATAAGCGTTATTGGGAACAGCGTAAATATATTATGAGCGGCAAACTTGTCTAATACATCGACGTGGCAGCAGGCAGATGTTTTCGACGTGGTATTATCGATAATTAGGAAAGGCTCCAGGCCGCCGCGTCTCGCGGGAGCGCCTCAACCTGAAACACAATATTCCTTAATCTCGGCGTGGTAAACGCGCCGCTGCGCAGCGGCCTCGCCGCCTACAGCGATCGCCGTGGGACAAAAGTAAATTCTAGTGATTAATAATACGTTCAGTTACTTCTAACAAATTTCAACCGTGTTTTTTTACGTCATAATAATACGTGCTTCCTGTGTATTTGATATTTTTTTCCAAATTGTTGATTTTAATAGTGACGAGGTTGGCTGTCTCCTATATAAGATGGCCAGCTTCATTGCTTTAAAATCTTCCAATTGTGATATGGCGCTTTGTTATTGTTGTTTGTCTGATAATGATGAAACTTAGCGTGAACATGTAAAGCATGAGATAAATTGTTAGTGTTGTATATTAAAGTGGGAAAACAAATTATATAAGTTTTTAGAATAAAATAAGTTCAGTTATAGGTTGGATATACAGTTATAAATAGGATATATATCGGCATTTTGCCAGTTGCTAATTCGATACATCCATTTCGATACTTCGCGAATCGCCGTCTACTTGAAATTTTCATCTACTAATGTAACTATTGATTCAGAAGACGAATTTGCGCAATATGTAAATGATTATAAATTCACTTTTATGCACTTAATATCTCGAATCGCCATCTACTTGAAATTTTCATCTACTAACAATGTAACTATTGATTCAGAAGATAAATTTGTGCAATATGTAAATGATTATAAATTCATTTTTATACACTCAATATCTCCGTCTACTTGAAATTTTCATCTACTAATGTAACTATTGATTCAGAAGACGAATTTGCGCAATATGTAAATGATTATAAATTCACTTTTATGCACTTAATATCTCGAATCGCCATCTACTTGAAATTTTCATCTACTAACAATGTAACTATTGATTCAGAAGATAAATTTGTGCAATATGTAAATGATTATAAATTCATTTTTATACACTCAATATCTCCGTCTACTTGAAATTTTTATCTACTAATGTAACTATTGATTCAGAAGATGAATTTGTGCAATATGTAAATGATTATAAATAGCTGTAAATTGATTTTTATAAATTTAATATGCACGCCTTCTATTATATTTAAGTACTTTTGCACAATACACGACAATATCTAATTCGTTTTAGGATTTACTCAGGTTTAAGGATAAAGTCAGCATAATTATGCAGTTCCATTTTTATATTGATCATCCAATAATCCGATAAGCCTTTGTCCATCGTGCATCGGATTAGAGAGATTGTATTGAGAACTGCATTCCACGTGAGTGAGTTTAAAGAGACTTTAATGTATTCAATTATTTAAATATTATTTAAATTAACTCAAATTTATTTGTTCGTTTATGATAATTTATTTTCTTGAAGACTAATTGATCTAAAGAACTGATATATAATGCAGTTATAACTGGTAATGGGTTAAATACATAGCTACGGTATAAAGACTTTGAACTTGGTTCAAAATTAGTAATCGAGAAGGTTGTTATTTTTAAGCACATTGCGTAGCGTATGAGATAACACAATTAAAGTTTATAGGTATTAAAAATAGCTGTTGAATGCCATTAAAAAAGTAACAAAATAAAATTACAAATAAAACTGATAGTCTATCATGAATACATAAATACAATATTAATTTATGCCATTAAACACTTATTACGTGAGTACGACTCATGGTAGAATATACAGTGGTTCTTTTATAAGTAAGATATATTTATAAATGAACAACTGTATTTTTACTTAATTAGTTAGGTAAAAACTGCACTGACTGTATTTTTTTTAAAATTTTTTTTATATAATAATTATTTACACTAAAATTATTAACGATATTCCGCACAGTTCAGTTATTTATCCTGTGCTTTAGTCGAATACAGGACTGTATAGTTTAATCTTGTAACAAAAATGGTTTATAGCAAACAAACTTTGTTATATTTTATTGTTGTGTACAATTTATTGTAATATTGTAGCTATGCCTGTTTACTTAGTTTAACGCGAAAAAACTTCTGTGATCTCTTTTTGTAACAAAAAACTGGTCATGCCAGACATTTTGTAATATATTTAATGACTATTAAAGGTTTAAAAGTTTAGTTCAACACTCTAACTACCTTCACTTATTATGTGAGGAAATTCAGCACATATCTATATATTTTACATTACATCGGGAAATACGTATGAAACTTTGCACAGCAAATACTACAGGGGTTGGAGGATAAATTTTTGCTTGATTTTCAACGATTATAAGGAAGTTCAAATGCACATCTCAGTTGAATGGTATGGAATAAAAGAACATGGCGTGATATGAATGTTTACGACAGAAAATGTTAATAAATATCCCTTTCTTTACATTTCAAATGTCATTATTATCAAAGACTAGGCTACTGTCAATGACTGGCATACATTATTTTTACGAATATTGAGATGGCCACACTTGAGACACTCGTATTGAGTACCGCCTCCGATTCACCTCCGATACTAATAATCTAAATTATAAAAAGGAGTTTTAGTGAGAGTCCTCAAAGTCGAAAGTTAGCCACCGCATACAACTGATATACAAACTGAAACACGAGATAATAAGCTAAAGAGTAAGATGACAGAAAGCTTATGAGATGTTGGATATTCTGCGTTAAAAATTGGTACATCGCTTGCGCTCGTTGTTTCGCAATCGGACCAGAACTTGATCGCAGCGAGCTGATACTGAAGGCGATTTATTTTGTATTCGAATATGTAATAAGTAGTAGTTAGCACACCTGAGAAAAAATAAAAAAGGCCTGTGTGTTGCACAGTGTGTGTCTTCCCGTGACCACAGGCTGTGCAACCAGTCTGAAACGTCGGGACATAGTGAATACTTAGTTTATAATATCTAGGTTTACTCATTAAATAGATAATTACCGCGAAAAAACCCGATTCAAATCAAATAAAAGAAATATGATAATTTAAAAGAAAAATAGGTTTCAGAATGAATTTTCATCCCAGCATAAAGCGAACATTGCGCACTGGGTGCTGCCATCCCGCAGCGGATAAACTTTCAATAAAGTCGTTTATTATTGGGCGGCTGGGCGGGCGGAGCTGTGGCGCAGCAGCTATCGAAGCCGCTTCAAACCACTTTTAATTTGTATGACGCCAGATTTTTTGCCTAAATTTAATCTGCGAATTTTGACGCGGCCATTCGACTGAGATAATGAAAAATAATAATTATTTATCTAACAGACGGTGTGTTACCCTAATCTGACTTGACGGTTTGTGGACAATCAAATCGATTTTCAAAACGTGATTAGGGGGTTTATTGAATCAAATAGTTGACTGTGAGAAACTTTTTGTTTACTTCATTTCATAAACAATTGCGGTTGTGTAGTTTTATTTTATATTGCATTTTATGCAAATTTTTCAATGAGACGCAACGATTTCCCAATTTCATTATTTATTTTTCCATGTACCATTATGAACATATAGCATTAAGACTGATTGATAATAATAACAATCAATCAGTCTTAAAAATTAAGAAAATAAAAATTATATATTATATATATATATATATATATATATATATATATATATATATATATATATATATATATAATATCGCTATAACATAGTTTAAAGTTTAAATCATTTAAATTATTTATATTGACAAGCAAATTATATTTATATAGGATTTAGATGGTTGAATATTTTGGTGAAGTGGAATTATTTATTTTTAATCAAACTCGGCAGTGTGGTAGACATGACTTATTCAATGCCTGATGAAAAAAAGTTGGATACTATAAATTTATTCGAAAGCTTTTTACTATTAATTTCCAAAAATAAACAATAAACGATACATAATAATAAACTGTACAGTATAAGACCGCACTTGAGGTAACCATATACTGCTGATCAGACTGATTAGCCGCCGACTAATTAATAGTAATAAATATAAAACGAAAAAAACTTTAAAAAGAAAAACACTTTAATTCTAAACAATAACTGTATTTGAGGGACGCCGTGAGTTACAGGGTATAAAGGACTATTATTTTTTTCAGTAATACTGAGTATAATATTCTCCATTAAATTTTTTATCAATTGTGTATTAGTAATATCGCTGCTGAATTACAAGTAAAGTAATAAGAAATTAATTTATAATAAAATAAAGAATATCCAGATAATACAAAAATAAGCAAATACGTATCTTTCGTTCATTATATAGGAAAATGTTCAGTCAATGACTTCCAGCTTTCTTTCCCTAATAAGTAGTCATTTGAAAAATTTACTACAATTATAATTTTTTTTTCTTTTATTTGAATAGAAAATAGATTATAAAATTGTTAAAACCAGAATTAATTTCTCGGGTTCCAAAAAAGCAGGAAGTGATCAAAATAAAAAGAACAGCAATTTTTCTCAGTCTAATCTGATGTTTTATCAATATATCTTTACTAATATTTTTTTCGATAGAATGAATATAAAGTAGAGCTTGCTACAAACATGTTTATTGAAATAAAATATATCCACTTATAAAACTTTCACGTAAAAGAGATAAAAAAATCCTTAATATTCATGCCTTTTTGCGCACCATTCTTCAAAAGCTCCTTTCATCTTCAACTACAAACTACGCGAATACGGAACAAATTTGGGCATTATTGAATGTTATGAGAAGGCGAACAACAAGAGGCTTTATTGGGAGTTCATCGGCGCGGGTGGGCGGGGCCCGACCGTGGGCGGGTGGCGTTTTCTTTAGGCGCTTTGTGAGCGTTATTAAACAAGTTTTAGTAAGCACTCATGCCTCTCGCCTAGACACGCTAATTGAAATATTATTTAGTATCGTACTCTCCACAGAGAACAGGTTGATAACTATATGTAGGTTGCAATTTACTAACGACAGAAATTTATTCAATTGGTGACTATATTTTATATAAAACATTGGAAAAATTAAAAAAATATTGATATATGTATATTATATGCATATATCAATCGTAATCAGTCATTTATATTTGGTTAACATTATATCTTCACGCTCATCACCATAATTATCTTTTACGTTTTTACGAATATTTTCAATATTGATATAATTATTTAGGAACTACAACTTTTTATTTAAATAAAATTATAACTAAATGAGATTTTATTGAAATTTCTTGTTAACATTTTAACTATAATTATTATTTATTATTTCGCGTTGATCTGTTTTAATAGTCTTTTTAGCATCTTACATATTTTTTTCACTTCAATTTAATTTCTGAATAATTAGATAGTCATAAAGATTAAATGAGCCTGTTTAATAAGTCTTTTAATTATCAAATTTATGTCTGTTTTTTTATTTTGATTAATAAATTATCTTATTTGGCACATATCATTTTTTCCTTTTATTTCTTTTACAAAGGCCACACCATAGCACGATGATCACATATCTCTGGCAAATTCTCCTATTACTCCTGATTATTTGCCCTGTAGTTTTACGTTAAGATGAATAATAATAGCACGAGAACTTAACATGCCCACGAATAGTCGTCTTACATTCTATGATTATATTATAGATATTTTCGGAAGGTCGTTTACGTTTTTCTATATAATTCTAGATAATTCACCGATGTTAATTTCGTAGGGGTTTTGTTTAACGTTTTTGTCAAGGTAGTTGTCGTGTAAAATGCGTTGTCGACGAAACGCGCTGAATTTTTGAAGTATAAATACCCAACTTATTATGAAATAAGTTTAGTGTTTGTAAAAATATCTCTCAGAAATAGTACAATTATCGTTACAGGAAAAGTCGTAATTTCACTATACTTTTAATTTTATTTAAGAAACCTGTCGGGCTATTTTTCTAAAACACTAGGTTAATGTAAAATGACGTTATATTGATATTATGAAAAAGAATTATTTACTGTTTAGTTTTGGTAAAAATTGCTCTCAAAAAATGTATAATCAACATTATGGGTAGTAGTAATTTCAATAAGTGGTAATTTCACAACACTTTTCATTTTATTTAAAAAACGCGTCAAGCGATTTGTCTAAAAAACTAAGCCAATGTAAGAGTAAACAATTTTTTTTTCAAAATATGAAAATATCATTTTCATATTTTGAAAAAAAAATTGTTTACCGTTTAGTTTTCGTAAGAATTACTCTCAAAAATTATACGATTAACGTTACAGGAAAATCTACGTACGTACGTACGGAAATATCTACGTATATAACCATACTTAACGTTCACGATAAATAAAAATTAAATTTTATATTATTTTTTGGATTTTACTGTTATACGATGTATCACTACACCTTGAGATTAAATGTTTAATTCGTTTAATAATCTAGTCTTCTTATGGGTATACTTATACATATATAGATATATATATATATATATATATATATATATATATACATATATATATATATATATATATATATATATATATATATATGAATATGGATGTAAGTATTTTAATGTTAACGATACCAATACTCATAACATTTTCTATTTCAAAATGAAATATTGTTTCATTCCTCACAGATTTTTCATTATTTCTTCTTGGTCATGGTTGGTTACAATATTTAATTTATAAGGCGGGGATTTCCCTTCAGCATATACTCTCTAAATTGCTCATTAAATATATTTATAATTATTTGGTGTTGGGATCGATTTATTGTTACACTCGCGGAGCTTTTATTGTTTTACATTCAGGAATAGTTTTACCGTCATACGCATCGAATATAGTACTCGAGAGATGCCAGATTTCTCGATTCAGAAATGGCCTTGTCTTGGATTTTAATATTTTTTCTGGTCGATTGTCAGCCTCAAAACTATAATTGTGAGATTTCCATATGGTCCATAGTCTATTACAACATCTCTATAAGTTACTAGATCCATTGTCTGTTTTTTCCATATGCATGGTAATTTTTTCCATATCTTTGCCGAAAGTTTAGGTTTGTATTGTAAATTGGCTGAGAGTTGAATAAATAAGTAAAAGCTAGCGTCTTGTTACAAACGGCAAAGCAGTTTCGGATATCTGTTTAGAAATTTTTTTCGTATGTTTATCTCAATGGTTAGTTCGCGGCCCAAAGACTATAGAAGTCAAGGGCGTAAAGTGGCAAGATGGCTTCAGCATTATTGTCGTTGTTATAGTTATGTTATTTTACGATCCAGATTTGTGTATTAAATTTTGGTTATATGATTATTTTGTTACGAAATTGTTCTCTATATTTTTGCTTGGGATTTAGTTATCGGGATTTATTCTTTTAACAAAATAATTTAAACCTTAATTTTTTTTTATTTTAAGTACCCAATGGGTGAGGGTATTACTTTTTTAAGCTTAATTTAAGCATGTCTGTCAGAAATACATGTTTTTTTTATTCATTTATATTTACATTAAACGTTGCAATTTTCACTTTTATGTGATTATTTTTCGACGTCTATGATTAGTGTATTAAACAACTTAGTTTAATCAAAATTTTTGTGGTTGGTTTTTTGCCAGATCGTTCTTTTAATTTTCCAATAATACTGCTACTATATCGTAACATTTTATTGTTAAAATATTATACTGGCCGACCATTGAGTGTCATGTGGCTAAATAAAAGGAAGTGCGGAAGAAAAGTGAAAGATACCGGAAATGCGGAAATATCTGAATAAGTGCACTATGGGCGCTTTATCTCCTTGGGCGGTGTCAATTTAATGTGATTCGAAGCAGATTAAGTGCTTCACAATCCAAGATTCCAAAAGTACTTAGCGTGTGATGAGTCAGAATGCTTCTGTTGAGTGATTGTATGCGTAGAAATTTTCGGAAGTTTGTAAACTTCGATATATTTTCCATCGTGCCAAATACCAGTTCACGTATCAGAAGGAAATTCGAAATCAAAATATTAAAATTTAAGATGTAATAGAAATTTAAAATTACTTCATATAAAAGATAATAAAATGATTAATATGTAATAGAAATTTAAAATTACTTTATATATAGAAATTTAAAATTATTTTTATTTTATAATTTTTTAATACTATAATTTAAATTTAGTTTATTCGTAAGGAATTATTATGAGATCGGTAAATTTTTTCAAATTATTCAAATTGATATTTAAGCGTATTTTTACACGTTTTAACTAAATTTGAATTTGAAGGTTTTTATAAATATATTGCAATATTTCTTTCGGTTGATATTGTAGAGAGAAGACTTCGGCAAAGAAAATTTCTGTCCAGTTTATGGGAGCTTTTGATGTTAATAAGGATACTTATCCTCATTAACGATGATACTAGTAAAATTAATATGGCATGAGATACTCGTATATGGGGAAAAAGTATTAGGAATTTTGACAAATAAACTAATAACTTAGGATATGAGAAACTTTACTTTAACCTTTATTACAAATGAACAACGGTATATTCAATTATTTATGCGGAATAACTGAAGAGCATATTGTTTAGAAACTGCGTGAAAGAACTCTGAAGAGATTATTAAATCACGCTTATCATTCACTATAACTGGAAAATTACTTGTGGACCAATCTTTACATATTAGTTAATGAAGAAACTAATCGAGGAGTTGTGTTAAGATAATGTATTTATATATTTAACGCTCCATGAATAGAGGGTATATTTAATTTGAAATTTAAACTTTATTATATTTTATATAAGCATGCACTGGTAAATAAAATCAATAGTCTAAAAGTTTTTGATCATTTATAAATTAGTAAGTATACCTAATAAAAAGAAAAGGTTTTAAAATTTTAACATTTATTAGGTTGAATTTTCACTTTACGTTAGTGTGCTGAATTTTAAGTATGTGCGAACTTGATAGAATTAGTTTGAACTTCAAATAATCCTAAAACCTATAATTATATTTCGCTCTTTGGAAGTAACTAAGCGCTTTTGAAAACTTTAGTGATCCGTTAATTTTGTTGCTCAGTATGGTGTTAATCGTTACTTATGGTTACTGAATAGTTTATATTCGTGCATATTATTTATATTAAGCGATTTACTGTAAATAGTAGATTAAGTTATAATTAAAAGTTCGCTTAAGGTTTGATATTGACCATTACCGATATGATTATTAAAACGATACTAAATACATTATTATATGTTGATCACTAACGATATGTATTACTTAGTAACAAATCTGATATGGTAATTGAGAAATTTTCACGTCGTGTATTAGACCGATTAATTTAGGCCGATGGTATTTTCGTTAAAAAATTATCATTTTTAACGCAGAATAAATTTCCCAAAAAGGTACGCAGAGACGCAATGACCTGAATTTGCGGAGAAATTGGTCACTGAAATATGGTTTTAACGTGAACATTATTTGAATGAAATATCCAAACATAAATTTTGACTATTCATATATAGATGAAGCCCATGGATATATTGCTGTCTGTCTCCAGATATCGACATTCAAAGTAACCACATACACTCTCTGTACTTACTCCAAACATTTGATTTATTTATTTATGTACTTTAATGTATCTAATTCATACATAGAGCAATCTTTTACAGCTAACCAGAACACCAGCCCAGTCCCGCTTGACGAGCGGTCGGGAATCGAAGCCGAGTCCCCGCGGTGTGCCGCACAGTCAAATGGCGTATGAGTTGTGATCAACCCATACACCACGGTGATAATTTTGTATGCATTAAAGGTAAAATCCTCATATCTACATTCTTTGCTATTGACTTAAACTATCTGATATGTATTACATGTTTCGGGCCCGTTTTAGCGGTTAGTGCTTTAAGATTATATTCAAATTAGTACAATTTCTTGCTCGAGTTGACAGAGCTTTTTATTTTATAATTGTAATATTTTTTGTTTTATAACTGAAATATTTTTTTACGCTCTAATTATTTTTTTCTGTTATTTTAAGTTCATGAATTTGGTACATCTTTTAACTTATTACCCCCAGCGATAATTACTATGAGGTTGATGACATTCTGTATCTAAAGATGTCAAATGTAGCAAAATATATAAATATGCATATCAAATTATTTGGGAGGAAGTTGAGATTTCAAAAACTAGTGAGAAAAGGGGCCTCATTTTCTAATCCCTACCCCGAAAAATTATTATGTAGGAAGTCATTCAAATAATATATTTTTTTTACTTGTCGACAAAAAATAAAGTAGTTAAGATAACCACAACGCTGGGTATGTACCCCTAGAAGGATGGGGGCGAGAAACATATTATTAGTGAATAAAAAAATTGAAATCTTGACAAATTGACTAAAAAATTACAACCGCATTTAATTCACCCTATTTGTTAAAAAGAGGGCTTTATAATCCACCCTTTAAGGAATTTGAAATGAAGTACTTATAAGCTTGAAAATTAGGAAAATAATTCTACTTGGTCGAGATGCATCTTATTTTTGACACCATCCCACCCACCGAAAAGGGGTGAGTTAGAGATGCCGTTACATTGTACGGTAACGGCATCTCTAACTCATCCGTCTCCGGCAAGTGGGGGGGGGGGGGATCGGAGTGGGGTGGGCGTCTAGTCTTGATTGTTATCCTCAAATAGAAACTTCATATTATTTTATGGCATTAAAAATAGATAATTAATAAAGGGTTAGGTTAGATACAAGAGTTTATGAAGTATTCGGAAGTATAGAGAAGGCTTATGACAAATTGGTAAGAAAATACTTATTCGCAGCACAATTGGAGAAATACTCAATTCAGTATGTAAAATAGCCGTATTCCGATAGTAAGTGTTAGAGGTGATGGTGTATAACGGGTTCCTGTTTAATACCAGAGGTGTTAGTTAGCAGCCCGTTACTATTCGAACGATGCTACCGTTATTATTTAAACAACATGTGAATAGTAAGACACAAATAAATTATCTGATAATGAATATGTTATATAAGTGAGAAGTACTCGAATATCATGCCTGACACACTTATATAGATGATGCTGTTATAATGATGCATTGACGTATCGATGTGGCACTGAATGCCATATAGATACATCAATCAGAAACTGGGATACAAAATAATAGTACAGCATTGAGATATATTTAAGTCTCAGTGATGTATTAAAACTTTTAAGTGATTGATCGGTTCAACACTGTGTTTACTTTTTGTTAGAGTGAGCTTAAAAACATACACATAAGCCACTGTTTTATTGATTATTTCATGTAGTAGAATTTAATTACGATTAGAACGATCTAGTGGTGAAACAAAATCATAAAAAATCTTGTTTATAAACTTAATAACCAATAAAGATTGCAAATTGAAATTAAATTGAAAAAAAACACGAGATACTTGAACGAGGATAATTTATAAATGAATAGAATATTTTGTACGCTTCAGTAAACTGCATATTTTTGTAATTCATTTGATATTTTAGTAAAGTGCATGGAAAGTGTGTATTATAAATTGTTGAACTAAAAATTAAGCTGTTTAGGCTACGGAAGACGAATAGACTGCTAAATTCAATCCTCTCTGCGACACGTATCGTAGTCAGGTAATAATGACCGTAGTTTATTTTTTGAACGTGCCGCAATTTGGCTCTCTTCGTTTGTGTTGTGTGTATGATACACTCATGCATACGTACATATATTGAATGAAACACTATTATTTCCACATTTATCTATTAAACTCTAGGGCCTTATTTATTTTGATATCTGCTAATATTTAAAATGAAACCAGAGCTAAATATTAGACATACTTGGATTTTAACCGAAACCAAATTTTATTTTGTTTTTTAAAGAAGGTGTTTTTTATAATTAGTAGCGAATGGTTTTTACGTTTACAGTGACTGAGAGAGTGAATACAATTATGTATTAATTCAAACCATCAAACATGTCCCATTAGGTTTCACAAAAATCCGACCGACTGTGTAACAAAAACATACAAACATGTTTCTCGTCGTATTCATAGTCCTTGAAAGCATAGCCGTGAGTAAAAACGTATTTATTTTACGTCGTGAATTGAACTTAATATAACAAAAAAATTCTTGAGAGTGATACCCAATTCTTGACAGAGATACCCACTGACCTTAAACCCTGGGGGTTGATTACGATCTGCAAGGGGTCAACGTCAGCAAGAAAAAAAACTGGGGACTCATGATATGTAAATGAGGTCCACGATAATGGATCTCATTATTTTTGGGTCCCATAATGAAATAATCTCAGCAGATGTTTTAAAGGAAAGGTCAGTAGGTGGCTTATCCAAAACTGCTGGTTTAAAGGGTAGTTGGAGGAACAAAATGAGTGTAATTCTAAGAAATATAGCGAGACAGTCGGAATTAGGTGATGGGTAAATCTATTTAATATATAAAGGAACGAGTTGTGAATTGCATACAAAGAAATGTTATTAAGCATGGTATGAATGAAATCTTTGAGCAAAATAGATGAAAAGAATGAGTGGAATGTTAATAAATGACGAAATAAGAGAAGAATGTGAATAGACACGGAGTGTGATCATCAAAATACGAACGTGTAAACGGAGGGCGAAAACTATTATTTTTCTGCATGGACCCATCATGGGTATCGTTAAAAAGATTTGATGGGTAGAGTACAAACCTGTTTTTATTTTTTTATTAAAATACGACAGTTTTGGTGAAACGACAAAATTTTAATTTTTTAACAAAGTGTGTCACTAGTTTATCTCAACAATGTATCCTGTATTTAAACAACAAATGATATAAATATTGGTACCTAAATTTTAATAAAAAAACATGAATAATAAAACCGAAGTATTTTGAGAAATTCATGACATTTTGAACAGTCATGACTGAAAAAAAATTAATATTTGAAAATAGTTAAATAGGAATACTACTTACACTCAAAGAGTTCATTTTTTACATATGCTTGAGTATGTACAAAACTCTAATAGTACGAGTTTTTCTTGTACTTTACCGTATTTATTTAATCCGTAAATATATGTGACTAGCAACTTGTCCCCCTCCTCCTTTCAAAGTATACTCACTAAAAACAGTTTTCTTTTGTAATTATTATAATACGTATATTAATTTTAAAGTTAATTTATATGATGTTCTAAGGGTCCACGCACGAATGATGTTGCGGGCACAGCTAGTGTAACATATATATATTCTATATAAACTATGGAACCCGGAAACTATAAGCTATTACGAGTATGTTCCAAAAATTGTGTTTCAGAAGGATTAGTAGTTTTTACGCGATTTCCTAAAAGAACAATCAAACTTTCCTCTTTATTATTTTAGTAAGTTAAGAAGCTCCTCTAAACAGGTAACCTTTACAAATGATTCGGGAATTTCGATGGAGAGTTTAGATATTTTTAAAGAGTTAATATATTTTCAGTCCAGTATTTAATATAGAGACATTAAAACGATATTTAGAATATATTTTCCTATAAGGAATTAAAATATCAAGAAAAAAGGCAGTCTCAGTGGAAGTAAACGAAAAAACTTAATTTCATTATGTAATTACCAAAAATTTGTGACAATGAAAATGGGAATCTCGGAATGGCGTTCGATTCCTTTCGTTGATATTGTTATGTGAATATTATTTTTATTAATGCTTCTTCATAATGCTTTAACAAACTCTATGTACATACATAGTATTAATGTATGTATTAATGTGTGTATTGAGTACATATATGACATTCATCATTGGAGGCTTGTGAAAACGGCGGTCACTGTAGCAGATTTAACGTTACCACGAGGAGGCCTGTCACTTTACAATCTACAGGGCAAAAAGCCTAATTAATTTATCCATTAACAGCATCACTCTCAAGACCCTAAAAGATCAAAGCAGTGACAAAAAGTGGGAGACCCCTCGCGTTTCAAGACACCTAGAGAGGGGCGGAGACTGTTGCTCGTTTTAGATTGACTACCAGTCACGACTACCAATAGGTTCATCTCCATAGGATCGGCTTGGCTGACAATGAGATTTGCTCGACTGTCGCCAATGGACAGTGACCATCTTCGTACTTGTAAGACTTTGAAATGCCCAACTAGCGACATTGTCGGACGTTACGGGAGGCTCGGCGTCAAATAGCCAAAGGAACACGAGCGGGCATTGGTTAACTAATTAAGTACAGATTTGACACTTAAAGCGAGCTTGCCACTCAAAGAATATCTTACACCTAACCACCGGTAAAAAAGCTTCGTAGTTGAATAGAGGTGATAGTCAAAACTGAGATAGTAATAAAGAAAATTATATTAGTTTATGTTATATTTAATTAAATTATGTATTTAAATATAAATTGCGTTGTACATATATATGAGAACATTCACGCTTAGCTATGTATACGTGCAGGCAGAAACAAAGTATGAGAAAAAAGGTAAATCTAATGAGAAATTATTAGAAATATAAATTTTTTAGAATATCCTTGAGTGCGTATTTTGACGAACTGCTTCTGCAATGTCGAACTGTAATTTTTTCATAACTTAACATAAATTCCAAGCTTTTATGGAGGATTATATTTTCTGAACGAGGAGCATAAAAAGGCTTTCAGACCATAATCCAAAGCTATAACAACTTAAGTACTAAATCTTGATTTAAATTATAACAGATTGTCGGCATTATTTAACACATTAAATCTAAGCGAGAAAACCCATTTCATCCGAGAAGTCAGAACAATAATCCGTTATTTTATTTTTTAATTTTCATTATGCTTTCGGTGCTACTGCGTAAGTGAAAAATATGTAAATTTTGTCAAAATTTATTCATTATAGTTTTAACTATTACTAATACTTATTAACGCTAAAATAATATTTAACTTGAAGTTACAACTTAGCAAATCGGTATATTTCCGACTCACTAATCAATAGTTAGTTTAGCGCCAGAATTTTTAACTTCGTCCGGATAAGTTATTCTACTATTATTACGTTAAGATGCAATGTATTGAACGTTTTAATATCGAGTTGTTCAATTATAAATATTTACTTAGGTGCCATAAAATGTTCATAATCAACGAGCTGTAACTAGTGGCGACGACACACCTAGAACGAGCGGAGCATCTCCTCCCATTGTTCTAACACAGTCGCAGTTCCGCTCGCAGTAAAACAGCGAATGTTACATCCGCGTTGTATCCGCTTCCGTTTGCATTTATGACGAGAGTAAATTATTTTATCCGCTCCCGGGCTGTTTCGAGATAGTTTCTCATAAACTGTTGTTGCTTTGTGCATAATTTGGGAGAACTTACTGTTGTTGTGTTACGTATAAGCCGAACAGTACAATAGCGTATTTATTCTGTGGAATAGGTAATATGATAAAGATGGGATTGTTATTGATATAATACTGTATAATTTTATCAAGACGCCTATCGTTGAGCTGTTTAGTTTGTCTGTTGAAACAATTTAATATTAATAGTGAAATTAATAAAAAGAGTTTCAATATTTAATTTTTCCTTTTCAATATTTCACTTAGCGTACTTTATATGCCCAAAAAGTTGTAAGTAATTTGTAAGTAAGAGACATTTACAAAAAACAATAAATGACTTATTAAAAAAATATAATATATGAAAATGAACATATTCTTAAATATATATCTGCCAAAATAGTTCGTGATTTTCGTTGAAGATTCCATTCGGTAATAATTAAGTCGACTGTTCCCAAAGTCACTGCCACATTTAGTGTCAAAAGGTACTCGAGGGCACGTTTGAAGTAGAAATCTATTGGGGTTTGATAGTTCATGTATGAATTTTTGTGGTGAATATTTAATTCTTTTTATATATTTTTTATAATTATTTGTTTTTTGCAGAATGGAAAATTAAATTCTTTTGTAATTAAAGTAATTTGGAAGGTCATTTCACTTTCTTTGCTTCATGTCAGTATTTAATGCATAAAGTGTTACAAAGAATAACTTGAACAACTGGCTAGATAATTTAAATACCGATTAAAAATAAGCCGATATGGAGGCAAAGGTTTCGCTACGGTAAAAGAAAATCGGCCCGCTTCAGGATAATCGAACTTCGGCTATACGTAAAAGAGTGCATCTATTTAGTATGTAACAGAACGCGTTGTGAATTTTATAAGAGGAAATTGTGTTCGAATGAAATCTTTTGGGAAAATATGAGGAAAGAAGGTGTGAAATGTAAATAAATAAGGAAATAATAGAAGAGTGTAAGTGGAAAGCGAGTGGGATTCTTGAAATCCGCAAATATAAATGCCCACCTAAAACCATTTTTTTCTGTATGTTGTACGTGGGGTATTGCTAAAAATACTCCATTGAGTAGAATACAAAGTTGATTTTTATTTAAAAAACATACAATTCTATGGAACATACAAATTGTCATTTTAGATCAGGTCTAAGTATTAAAAATATTTAAATATAAAATAATTGTGGTAAACAAATTATGAATTATCAAGCCAAAGTATTTTGAGAAATTCACGACATTTTTTCGCTTTGGAAGATATACTAGAAATATAAGAAGGATAGATAAGAAGGAAGACATACAAGAAAAAAAGTAATTTTAAATTTGCAAATAGTTAAACAGAAATATTTTCCTTAAATATTTAACTTTAATACATACTTAAGTGTATACGAAACCCTCATGGTGCAAGTTCTATTTGAACAAGTTTATTTCATTGCCGAAAAAGAAACTGTAAATATATATGTTTAGCGACCAATTCCGGCTTAGCACTGGTACATTTTAGGATAGACAAAATATTCCATCTAAAATATTTCTAATATATCACGTTAAGTGTCTTTCCCCCAGGTAAAAGAACGACTCCACTTTAACCCAAGTATTTTTTTCTATTAAAACAGGTACCATGGTCTATCTATAAAATGTAGATAAATAGCACACTGAACTTTTCTTTAGACCTTTTTGAGACCTACAATTCTCCCATACATATTATTAGTTTATCGGCAATAGTTTTGTCAGTGCGTAACGAAAGCATCTAGATGCCCCTTTTACTCCGACTACGTTGGCATTATTAAATATATGTCAAAAAACAATTTCAATTGTAACAATCGTAACTTTTGCGTGATTCCATAATAACCAACAATTAACATAATTTTCCTCTTTGTTACATACGTAGGATAAATCTATAATCAGTTAGGTAATAATATTTGCTTGTGTTAACAGAGGGATAACAACGACACAAGGTTAAGATTTTACTTTCCTTTAAGGAATTAAACAAAAAAATATAAGGAAATAAAATTCTTAGTAGAAGTGAAATTAAAAAACAATTACTAAAAGTTTGTAACAGTAAAATAAAAAAATATCGGAACGGCACTTGATTCCTTTCATTGTTATTGCTACGTGAGCAGTATTTTTATAGAGAATAGTACATTTATTTAATTTTATTACAAAACTAGATGCTATGCGTGTACATAAAATAAATAATGTGCATTTAAATTTAGTTTATTACTACAAAAAATATCTTACAGCCAACCAAAGTACCAGCAAAATGACTTTGTGGTTGAATACAGCCGTTAATCAAGATGAAGATAACAATAAAGAAAATTATATTAGTTTATGTAATATTCAACTAAATTATGTACTTAAATGTAAATTGTATTGTAGGTATACATGAACATATTTACGGGCTGTTATGTACATGTATATTATGGTATTATATATATGGTGATTAGCAGAGAACAAAGTATTAGGAAAGAAATGTAAATTTAAAGAGAAATTATGGGAAATATAAATTTTTCAGAATATCTATGAAAGAATATTTTAGTGAAGCGCTCTTGCAAAATTGCGCTGTGATTTTTTCATAACTTAAAAACATAAATTATAAGCTTTTATGGAAGATCGTATTTTCTGAATGAATAGCATAAAGAGGCTTTCAGAAGATAATCCAAGGCTATAAAACTTAGTACTAAATCTTGAGTAAAATTATAATGGATTACCGCCATTATTTAATACATTAAATATAAGCGAGAAAACATGATTATTACCCATTTCAGAGGAGAAGTCAGAAATAGGATGTATTTTTTAGCCAGAAATAGTGGCGAATACGCAAATTTTGAAAGCGACTTAATTTCATGGGAATCAAGTATATGTACTTGAAATTAAGCGGTTTAAATAAAGTATATATACAGGTTGGTTTATTTACAACATCTTTTTTAGTTACATAATATCGTGCTAAGTCATTTAAAAGAACATTAGTTCCGCAAAAATCGTGATGATTTTTTTTGTACTCTTTTGAAATATCTTTACTCCAGTCACATAAATCAATTTTGTTCGAAAATTATCCCACTAAATCTCATGAAATCTGACATGGTATTAGAGTAGCTATCTAATGAGTGTAAATAGACATTTTTCTCTTTATTTTTAGATTCTGCTATTGTTTGAAACTTTAGGTGGATATTTTTTGTTTTCAAAAGAAAAACGTATATATAAAACAATCACTATAGTAAAATCTGCATAAATAAAGATTTTTTTATGATTTTGAAAACTACCCTAGGATATATTGATAGTTTCAATAGTCTGAAGAAAAAATCGTAGTGATGTAGTTTTCAGAAATTAACATCATATCACTAAGTCACTAAATGTATAATTTCTGCCACTATTCTTTAACTCAGATTTACCCAAATTATTCGCAAATCAATGTTTATTAGCCTTAACATACATAAAATGTGTTCAGGCAAAATAACTAATAGACAGAGAGCTTTTTTGTTGTTTATGTATCAGAAAGAGAGCAGCATATCCTGAACTTTATTTTAGATCCTCTTTATGTTGTATTGGTCAAAAATGTTTTCAAAAATGTTTTATATTTGGTCAAAAATGTTTTCTTTCTAAATTTTTATTTAAAATAATCTCAAAAAGTGAGATGAAAATTATAAAATAATTAAATGTGTATGTTTATTTTAAAATTCAAACTAGACAGACAGACATGTGCAAAATGCAGAATTGCTCAATCTTCATGTGTTACCCATCATGTTTTTAGGAAAAATTAAAAGATAATTTATTTTCGGAAAATTTTGTTCTTTTGATATTTTCCTAACATTTTAAATAATTATTTGTTACTGGAATCCTTTTTTAATGGTGCTTTAATTAGTAATAAAACGTCAAAGCTCAAACACGATACGCTTTTATCTCAGTCGTGGATTCATACACATTTTGGCATTAGTATCATTTAATGTTGAAGCATGTATTTATGTAGTGAGTTAAGTCAGAATATTAGACGGTTAAGGTATATTTCACATTGGATTAATTGGCTACCTTTTTGTTAAACTCATTGTTTTGTAATGAATATTTATTTATTCTCTTGTTTCAAAAGTAAATTCCGTAAATACTTCCGTTCCTTAACAGAAGTATTTCAAAAGAAAAACCGAAAGAGGAACAAAAAATAAATACAATTATAATAAAAATCAAGATGAAATATAAAGAATAAAGAAACTTATTAATAAGAAGCGTAAATCACGCAAGGAATCATACTTAAAAGTCATAAGTTATACAGTAAAATTACTTAGAAACATTTAATATTTGAGTAAAAAGGAAACATAATGTTGTAAGTCGTATCAAAATAATGTACAAATTTCGGAAACAAACTCCTTATTATCTTTGAATAATACAATAATTGACGTATTTTTTGGAGTGAGGTACTTGTGTGTAGTATAATCACCAATCCACAATTTTCTTTTTTGATTTTATCAATTTGCTTTGGATTCTATGATAAGTGCGTAAATGAGAAATATGTACATCTTGCCAAAATTTCTTTGTGATAGTTTGTAATAGTTACTTAATGCTAAAAATAATAATATTTCCGACCTAATACATCAGTTTTTCCGACTGACTTGTCAATAGTTAACTATTGATTAATACATCAAAGATAAACGAGAGAAAGTAATTATTTTACCTATTTCAGCGGAGAGCCAGAACAATAATCCGCAATTTTCTTTTTTAATTTTATCATTATACTTTGGGTGCTATGGTAACTGTGTAAATGATAAACGGTAAATATTGCCAAAATTTTTTCATGATAGTCGTAACTATTTCTAACAGTTATTTAACCCTTAAAATAATACTTTAAACATAATTAAATGAAACTACGTGGTGTAATATTATTTCTTTAAGTTCTTTACCACGACCTAGATTTCATTGTATTAAACCTTCTTCAAGTGCACTATTAGCAAAGATTCAGTTGGGCTATTAATGGTAAAGAATTTAAAGAAAGTAAAAACAATACCATATCAAGTAGTTTCATTAAATTGTGAATAATGAATTTCTCCAAAATTAACGCCAAATATATTCAATATTTACTTTAAAGTTGAAACTTAGTAAATCAGTATTTCCCACTCGCTAGTCAATCAATAGTTAGACAGATAATTTATGAACTCCGTCTGAAAAAGCTATCTTACTGCAGTTACGTTACATGAGATAAGTTCAATACATATTGTATTAAAAGTTTTATTTCTACGTTATTCAATTATAACTATTTATTTAGATGCAGTAAAATTTTAGAGGCGACGACACCCCTCGAACAAGCGGAGCATCCTCTCCCATTGTTCTAACACAGTTGCAGTTCCACTCGCAGTAAAACAGCTAATGTTAAATCCGCTTTGTATCCGCTTCCGTTTGCATTTATGATGAGTGTATATTATGATATCCGCTCAGGGCTATTTTGAGATAATTTTCCGTAAAACGGTGTTGTTTTGTTTATAATTGTATAGAACTCTCTGTTGTTGCGTTATGTATAAGCGGAAAAGTACAATAGTGTTTTTATTCCATGAAAGAGGTAATACGATACAGATGGAATTATTATTGATATATAATTACTGTATAATTTTATCAAGACGCCTTTCGTCGAATTATATTAAACTATTTAGTTTATCTGTTCAAATAGCCAGATTTAATATTAATAGTGAAATTAACTAACGGAGTTTTAAATTTTTTTTTTCCTTTTTAAAGATTTAATTTAGCAAACCTCATAAGCTAAAAAGTCCAAAAAGTAAATTCGCGCTTTTAATATTTTCTAAAGCTCCGTACATGAATGAAGTTGGGGTACAGCTAGTATAACATATGTACGTACTACGTACATAGCCTTTGGCATTCGCAATGGAAGAAAATGGCAATGGCAAGATTACAACAATAAGGAATACGACAGGTATTGCGAAAATTATATGTTAATAGGATTAGTATTCCTGCGTGATTCCACAACACAAAAACAAACAAACAAACAAAACTTTCATCTTTGTTATGTTTACAGGACAAGCTTCTTTGAAGAGTTTAGTAATAATATTTGCTGACTATACAAAAAAGTGATGGAGAGTTCAGGTGAAATTAATTTTGTTTTTAATCTTGCATTTGATAACTAGGAATTAAAATAGGACAATGTCATAATTTTACTTTCCTTTAAGGAACTAAATAAATACCAAGAAAATAGTCTTCTTAACAGAAGGGAAAGTAAACAAAAATAATTGTCAAACTATTAAAAGTTCGTAAGAATCTAGGCACTTAATGATTTGTTGATGCTCGGTTCCATGCACTGTAATTGTTACAAGTGTAATAATTTTATGTGTGTACGTAAATTACATAACGGGCACTTAAAATGAGTATATTACTACAAAAAAATTATTAAAGATAGCCAGAGTTACCAACAAAATAACTTTGTGGTTGGGTACAGCTGGGTTAACTGAGGTAAACACGAAGAAGAAACTAATATATATTAGTTTAAGTAATATGCAACTAAATTATTGTAGAAGATTCGATGACTAAATGAATTTACTTGACGCTCACAATTAAATGAAACTACGTGATGTAGTATTATTTCTACTTTCTTTAATTTCTTTACCACGACCTAGGTTTCGTTGTATTACAACATCTTCAGGTGGGATATTAGCAAAGATCGTGGTAAAGAAATTAAAGAAAGTAGAAATAATACTACATCACGTAGTTTCATTTAATTGTGAATAATGAATTTCTACAAAATTAACGCCAAATATATTCAATTACTTGACGCTGTCAACCTTAGAGATTAGGATATTTTTAAGGTTTAAGTGAAAGAGAAACTTTGTATATCGAGTCAAAAGGGTCACACGTAATTTTATTGTACAAATTTTCTAAACAAGTTCCTTACTATCTAATCTGTACAGCTTACATTTTATTTTATTTCCTCTTTAATTGCGTATTCGGCCAAAAATGTTTGTTTTATGAAGTTTAATTTAAAATAATCTTGAAAATGGCGTAATCCGTTTTTAATTTTTTTAAAACTATGTGTTAGTGAGATGTAAATTATGAAATAATTAAAGCGTGTATGTTTATTTTAGAATTTGAAGTAGATAGATGTGTGCAAAATACGAAATTAGGTTACTTGTGTTACGTATCATATTTTTAGGAAAAATTCAAAAATAATTTATTTTAGAGGATAATTTGTTTCTTTGACCTTTTCCTAACATTTTAATTTTAATTTTTCGTTCGGGATCTTTTTACTGGCGCTTTAATTAGTAATGACACGTCAAAGCTTAAACATGAATCCCTTGTATGTCAGCCGTGGACTTATACATCCCTTGGCATTCGACTCAGTATTTAATGTATGCGATGCGATAGCATGTGTTTCGTATATTGATTATCCTAGGAAAATCAGAATGTTAATTCTGAGTGAAAACAGTGAGTTAAGTCAGAATATTAAAGTGTTAAATTTTGTTTCATATTGATCATAACTGTTTTTTGTTAAAATAATCATTTTGTCGTATGCTTTGTTTTTTATTTATTTTTATGGTTTCATTTCGAAAATCGTTTTTCGATTTCGCATTTCAATTCTCTTATGTCAAATAAATTAAAAGAAATGTTTTAAATATAAAATGGAAAATTTTATACGAATAAAATAAAAATAAAGTATTTTACCTTGTTTTTTATTTGAAAGAAATATTTAAATAATTTGCCGATGGGCGTAAATCATGCAGACAATATAAGACGGTATTTGTTGGTCATGAATTGAGCAGTAAAACCTATTTAATAAATATAAAATGGAATCTATTGGCTTTTAAAAATGGGTATTTATCACTCATGTAGTGTATGAAATAAAATGTTTTCTTTAGACCGTTATAATTATTATTCGTAATGGTTTTTATTGTCATGATTTCATAATCTGGATGCCTAAATTTATTAAAAATAATTGTAACCATTTCTAATGGTAACTTAACGCCAAACATAATACTTATTCTTACCGCCAGTTTTTACAACCTATCTATTAATGGTTCATACTTACTGGGGACAAGACGGTTAGCAACGTTTTTACGTCCCAATAAAACGTGATATGGGAAAATAATATGGAAATCTTAAATTATTAATTAATTAAGCACAAGTATTCTGCAGAAATCAGTAGTAATAATTGAAATGCAGTAATAGCATTGTTCTTTTGTACCATTGTTATTTTCTTTTTCATCTTTTATATAATGGCGTTCATTTTCTACATTATATCGGGTATGGATAGAACATTTGCTATTATCAGTCCATTGCCAATATTTTATTGTGCAGCTAGACTGCATTATAAGATATTTTGTTGTATATTTTCCTTGCTTTTTCCTTGTGAAACTGTGTAACAAAGTAAAACATAATTTTTATAAATATAACTTATTCCATAATTAAACACATGAAAAAGAAAAATGCATAGAACTACAGAATAATTTCATTATAAAATGCAAATATATTTTCAAGTAATAAAATGTAATGCTCAACCGCGGTAGCAATTTAACCGACAGTTGACCATAGATTACAAGTAGCAACAAATACTTATGGGACGCATATAAACCGTCGATAACTTATACCGGTCCGTCTATTATTTGGCAATTGTCTGATGTTTCGCATATTTTTGGCGCTGGTAGTTACTAAATCAGGACTTCCGAACTCTGTCTTCATAAGTAATTTTGTAATAATTAGGTTATGTTTGAGATATATTAACTGTTTTAATTTTATATTTTAGCAAGAATTTACCTATAGTTTTATGTTATCTGTCCAACTCTTATTACAAGTTACGTAAATCTTGGGACAAAATTTTTTCATTAAATACTTAACATAAATATTTATTTCGGAGTCGCAAAATGTTCATAATCAACGAGCTGTAACTAGTGGTGACGACACGCCTTTAACGAGGGTGGCATCCCCTCCTATTGTTGTAATACAGTGACAGTTCCGCTCGCAGTAAAACAGCGAATGTTACATCCGCGTTGTATCCGCTTCTGTTTCCATTTACGAGTGTAAATTATTTTATCCGTTCCCGGGTTGTTCCGAGATAGTTTCTCGTAAGCTGTTGTTCCTTTGTGCATAATTTAGCATTACTTGATTTTATTGTGTTATGCATAACCCGAAAAGTACAATATAGTCTTTATTCCAAGGAATAGGTAATACGACAAAGACAGGATTGGTACTGATATAATACTGTATAATTTTATCAAAACGCCTTTCATCGAAATGTTAAGTTTGTGGGTTTAAATGGCTAGATTTAATATTAATACTGAAATCTGCCAACAGAGTTTTTAAATTTTATTTTTAATATGGCATACCTTGTAAGTTGGGTATAAAATAACTCATGAGTTAGGTAAAAATTTTAAATTAAGACCCACAACAAAATAAATTTTAACCTATATTACCATTATTGGATATGTATAATATTGAAAAGTTATAACTGCATTTTACAGGAAGGAAAAACTTCTTTTTTTTTCTTTTGTAAAATCAAAGGATGGTCACTAAAAGAACATTTTTAAATTATAAAGTTCGTTCACGAGTAATTCAGTACAAAAAAATATTTGGAAAGCTTTTATCACTGAAAACCGTTGTCGAATTTCAAAGGTTATTAGACATTTTTTCCCTTTTTATGCTTTCTTTCTTTTATTTCTTCTTGTTATTAATAACAATCTATCTTTGTAATTTTATTATGCTTAGCTGAAAAATCATAATGATTCCTTACAAAAACATAACATATGTAGTTTTATTAAGTCGATTTTTTCATAAAATAATCATTTATAATTAAAACGATGACGAGTGCTAGTCCGAAGGGTTAACTGCGTAGCTTTTGTTTATCTGTATTGTTTACATTGTTGAGGGAAAATTATGGTGAGCTTTTGCACTTTATATGATAAATATTTTCATTTAAATTTTCCAAAAATCCACTCTTGTCTTGGCATTTTGATTGCAAAAAAAAAATAATAGAAATTTAATTACATTTTAATTACTTTACTAATACAATTTAAAACGTGATAAGAGTGGACCCATTTTGATGTACAGTGTTATCTGTATGATATATTTTATTATATGTTTTATATGGTGTTTGCCTAAGCCACATAAGAAAAAATAAGTATAAATTAATCAATTGGCAAGTATTTTGATAATGAATGCACTATAACCTAGAATCAAATGTATGATTTCTGAAATTAATAATTTTCGAAATAAAATGGCGTTACATAAAGAGTTTCTCAGTGTCACGAATGCGTAGGTTGGAATACAGTTTAGGGCGTTTCCAATAAGTGACAGCAAAAAAAAAAATTAACCAATTTTTGAAGTTATTTTAATAATTTGCGCACTTTGGTTGTGAGCTTGATTGTTAGTGAATTATTTTATTTTTCCAAGTGTCTCAAATTTTTCCATTGAAGAACTTAATCTAGATTTTGATCTAAGACATTTTTGTGACATGACCTGGAATTCGGTGTCTGAGAAAAGTAATTCTGGAAAATATAATGAAATCACCTCGAAATTTAAAAGTTGAATAGGCAAATTTCTGCAAAATTTATCTCATACTCCAAGTTTCAATTTATGGACATGTATTTATTCAAATGGCGATTAAGCATAAGTTTTCTTTCAATTAAAAAATATATGTTCTCTTTTTATGTTAGCCTATAAAATATTATTACAGTTACACAATTTAGATGTTAAGATCAGTAAATGGACAGTGAATTACCGAATCTTAAAAAAGCTGTTTCACTCTAATATTGCAAGATGTACAACAAGAAGTAATATGAAAATGTCATCTGCCACATTTTTTGGTCGAATATGTAATAAAATGCTTTAACTTAAAAACATTCTTGTGATAAATTTTCGCCATTGATGATGACTTTCAAATGGAAACCATGGTATTCAGTAAAATCGACGAGTACAAAGGAATATAGAATGACTGTATTAATGATCTATGTTTATTAGGTAGACGATCAGGTTAAATCGAGCCATTATCTGGGCAAAAATCATATTTCCCTTCAACTGCAAACTATTTGTAGAGTGTTTTCAGAAAGTTTGATGAAGAACAAATTATAACATTATCGAATGTTGTAATCCAGTGAACAGTAAGATACTTTATTGAAAACGTTTGGGTGCAGGCCAGCACGAGACGGAAGTTCGCGACGGCGTTTTATTCGTGAGCTTTTGTGTGCGTTATTAAATAAGCTTTAGTGCGTGCCTCTTGATGCGTTAATTGAAATATAATTTAGTATCTTATTCTGACAGTACTTTCAATATATTATGTCTTGGAAAAACGAGAATAATTAGTCCATTTGCCAATCCAACTAAACACAGGCTTCATTTAAGAGGCTTCAGATGCTTTTATCAACATAAATTTGCTGGGGTATAAATTATAGTAAAGGTTAACTAGTCGGTTACATTTGCGCGCATTGGATTTAGCGATTAATGGAATTTAGTAACTAAATTATATATGTAATAAACATGAGTTTAAATTGGATCACTCGAGATAAAAGCTTACTTTGTAAACTTCTATACTTACAGAGGGATAAAAAATAACGACGGAAGAAGATTCTGTGATTACGGGTGAGTGTTCTGCGGTTAAATAAATGAAAGCACCGAAAAAAATCTCCGAAACGTCGTCTAAAGCGTTTGTCCGGAGCGGCCGAAACTGTCTGGCCCCGGGCGCTTCCACTCAGCACTTAAAGGATCGAGGCGGGAGTGATCAGTGCGCTACGGCGCCACTCGGCCTTGGGCGGTGTCCGTTTAATGTGATTCTGAGCAGATTAAGTGCTTCCCTATTCGGCGTTCGACAAGTACTTTGTAAGCACGTTCCCTTAGTGAGCACATATGTTAAGCAGTACGGTGAACACCGAGGTGCCTTGATAGATAGGTAAAAATAGTGCCAGTTCATGGACATAGGCATTCTTCGTAGATAACTTATACATACCTTCATGTTACGTCAATAGTTGAAATCTTTAAAGAAATCTTTAAAAGTTCCTACTTTTTAATTTTATATTGGCTAGTCGCAGATTTACGCATGTACCCGAGTCGCGGGATTTGATGTTTTAGACGACCTCATTTCTAATTGACAATAATTTTAATATAACATATTAGCTTTGTTGATGTGTAGGATTTATTTATATATGTATATAAGCTAACGAAACCTGTTTCAATTTACCGAGGAGCAGATTTCAAGTTCTGTTTCGCACTAATTTTTGGGATTTGGCGGTAGCGGGAACCTTTCAAGTTCTGTTTTGCACTAATTTTTGGGATTTGGCGGTAGCGGGAATATTTCAATTTCTGTTTCCCATTAATTTTTGGGATTTGCCGGTAGCGGGAACCTTTCAAGTTCTGTTTCGCACTTCATTCAGCAGGATTGACATTAAAATGTTAATTATTCAATCAAATTATGATTTTATTATTTTAACTTTTGCGTGACTTGTGTTATGTAAAGGTCGTCGTACCTAAATATGGAATTATGCTCTCTGATTAGTTCCACGTTAATGTAGCGCATTTGTGCGTGGTTGTATTTCTTTTTAATTTAATGCTAAATTTATTATTGGTCGATTTATACAGTAAAGCATTGATTAACCTTACTTTTAATAAATAACGTAAAGTTATATTATATTATTTGTTATTTTTTATTAAAATAACATCGATACCGCAAAAATATTCGAAATATGAATCAATTATTGAATTAACATACAGTGTTTAACAATTAAATTTTTTAATTAAAAACATTTGACAATTAAATTTTTCCTAAGCTACACGAGAGTCCCTAAATCCCAAAATCTCTTCTTAAATAATCAAATTCTTTTTGTATTATGATACTTTTGAAGTCAATATTTAATGTAATTGTGTAAATTATTAGGTGTTGTAAGTTTCGTATTTTTGAATGTTTTGCGAAAGAATTTTCTATGTTTAAAAAAAAAGGCGTTTTCCCATATACAATAATTTGTTAATAATGTTGTAGGTAGCGTTAAACGACTGTTGCATAATATTTATACATCGCTATAGTAACTCATTAATTCATGGCAGGCCAAGGGAAATGATTGACACTAGAGGTAAAATAGATACGACACTAGACATAGGCTAGTATTACATAGATTTGTAATGTAAATTTCAATGTTTTTGGAACGCAAAAACTTCCTCTGTTACTTATTGATTTATTAGTTCTGGGCTTAAATTATACTAGCTTTTCTCGGATAGATTTTTATTACCAATGCTGAGTATTATTCCAGTAATATTTTTTGAATCACAATATTACCGCCGATCGGGATGAAAGGAATTATATTGAAGATAGAATTTTAAGTTGAATCGCTGTGATAGAATCAACAATTTTTATTCATCTGTTCTTAAGCTTGCACACTCGGTTCTTGCTGTGTGAGCGCTGATAATTATTGTATTTCAAATCCCTAGAGAAATATTCGCTCGGGATAAAAGATAGTTTAAAATTCCCATTAGAATCGGTCAGTAATCTTTGTGTTGTTCTCGAATTTATTAAAATCGGCCCGCAGTTTTTGAGTGAAACTCAAACTCATCGAAATCGAACGAAATCGGCCAGTAATTTTTATATTTAAATTCATTCAAATTTTTTCTGTATTCTTGTATGATATTCATATACATTCAAATCGGTCTATTAGTTTTCGAGTGAAGACAACAATTTCTTTTCGAGGTCAAAAGTAGGATAGTAGATAGATATAATTTTTGTGTCATACTCAAATTCATTAAAATCACCCAGCAGTTTTTGAGTGATTCTCAAACTCATTCAAGTCGGTTAATAGACTTTATACTCAAACTCATTCAAATTATTCCAGTACTTTATTGTGATACTCAAACTCACTCAAATCGATCTCGTAGTTTTCAAGTGAAGATAATAAGCTCATTAAACAGATTTTAAACTGAACTCCAAACGTCGTGCCAAAGGTTATTCAAATTGATTGAGTAGTTTTTATGTACTGTTTTCACAAATACATAAATATACGAACATATAGACAGCTAAAAACAGTAAGATAAATAAACAGATATACATTTTGTTGAAGGTTTTACTGTAAAGTTAAAAAAATATCAGTAGAATTCACACCCCTGAAGGATTTTATATAATATCATTTTAACAATATATAAGAATAATAAAGGTAACAAATAGAAAAAATACGGTATGAGAGACAAATTTGAATATTATAAACACAAAATATATTCTCATACATTGCTAATGTCACCACCTCCACACAATACGGTCGTTAAGTGCAGTAACGTGTTTTTAAATGTATTCATACATTCGTGATCTGTGACTTCAAATGCAAGCACGTCGTAAGTTTTTTTCAAACTTTTATTTGCATAGCTTAAAAAATTATACACTGTAATGTTCAAAGAAAAAAGAACCATAAACAATTTCGCCACTTAATGGAATAAATTTTGTGAATTATTTTACGATATGGTTCTGCAATATTGTTTTCTAGTACAATTTGAAATGACCACAAACGTATTCATTTTAACGGTTTATTTTAACGTTAAATATTTATTCAAAAGTGATCTTGCATCGTAAACTTTTTAACTTTTCTGTCTTTAAAAATTATTAGTTATAATAAGCCATCGAATGTAACAGTAATATATTGTTGCGACAAATATTACGTTGTATATATAGCCGAATAAAATAACAAAGTAAATTCACAAAAATTAAATATATTATTTGGTATTACGTAATTATTTTTTATTATATTTTCTTTACTGATTATTTTTCGATTGGCATTTTAATAGCTTTTTAATTTTTCAGAGTTTTTAAGTTATTTACCAATTTCATTTTTTAAATTTTTTTTCTAAGAATAGTTAGGTTTTTGTTATTATGATTTTATTCTGTGGGTGTAGTGATATATCTGTCTATTCTCGCGAATAGATTTATAATACAATACAACGAGGTATCACGATAAAAGCTTGATCATGATACCTCGTCGGAAACATCAATAAACAATGACGTTAAAAATATTACAATGAATGCATGTTTGTGGTGATCGAAAATGGCGCTTTTACTCCGAACTGAAATGTCACACAGAAGAGACGAGAGCACTGCATGTGTTTAGGTTTATTTGTTTAATGTGATTTGGAGCTGTTTTTCAATTCGTTATAAGATATAAACGCCTCTATATACTCGCTATTACAAACCGTAATAGAGGTGGGTCTATATATTAAAAATCTTTTTTATATAATTAGTGGAATTTTTAGGTCATTTCTCTGTAAGTAATGCGCATTTTTTAAAATGTTATGTCTCTCTGTTTATAATATTGTTAAAGTATCACTCAAATACTGGTTTGAATGGAACTTTTATTGTGATAATCATTAGGGTTCAAGTTCACATTTAAGCTACTTCTTGCCCCTTTCATTTTTGTTTTTCTTAAATAAGTCTGTTTGTTTAACTGCTCTTTTTTTGTTTTTTTTATGACTATCACATAAATCTATTAAACCGATTTAAATTAAGTTTTTTCGGATATACTGCGCGGGCATAAAACCAATGAACAGAAATAGTCGTGACTATTTCAGCTATTTGGTTTAATGTAAGATTTAATATACTTTTATCAAGTTCATGAGAATTTTTGAGATGCAAACGATACTTTTTTGACTATACTGTGCTCTCCGATAACGTTGAAAAGAATATTGAACTTTTATGGGAAATGAAAGTAATGGGGCGAGGATGTCTGAGAGATGCACTCTTTCCATTCTTTTTATCAGAAAATTAGGTAAAGTGAAGTTAGGTTAGGTTGGATTAGGTTGGGTCAGGTCAGATTAGATTGGTGAATAGGTTAGGTCGGGTAAGGATGGGTTAGGTTGGATTAAGTTGAGTAATGTTTGGTTAGATTGGATTAGGTTGGGTTGTTGTAATATTTTTGCTGCTATTTATTTCGCAACGCATTTTTCTTCGCGTTTAACAATGTTGAAATTTAAAGATAATTTTTCCATTTTTTTTGTTCTGGCATAAAGGTTCCGTTTACAATATTCTGAGGGTTTTTAATATTGCAATTTACATTATTTATAAATGGTGTTTGGAGTTAATCTACGCATTGATGAGCTTACGCATATTATAAGAATTTTATCATTTTTGTTAAATGCGAATTGATTTTAAAACATTTAAATTGATTTTTAATGAGTAATCATGGTATAAATGCATTTAAAAAAAATTTACTATTTCTTAAAAAAAATTGATAAATATCCTGCAAATCGTTTAAAAGCATTCGTATTTAACAATTATTGAAAGTAAACGAAAAAATATGAATTTTAAAAAACTCTTCCTTAATTAAAGTACTCAATAAGACAAAACAAATGAGCCTAAATTCGATAGTTTACTGCTAACCATTCAGAAGATTCCGTGACTACCTTCGTACTATACCATCAAATCATCTGATTACTATAAGTATCAAAGGACTCGTAGAGCCAAGTTAAATGAGCTCAAACTCGATGGGTTTATACATTGATTTCGACGAGTTTGCCCAAACTCGATATATTTACAGTCATTAAGGAGTTCTCATAACCATCTCGTTCCTCAGCAATTAGCTCGATAGTACCATATTTTTATATTGTCATCAGAATTGAATAAGTGAGTAAAAAGTGAGTTGCAGGCATGGAGATTAAGAATCTGTTGCAAGATTCAATTACAGTCAATGTAATAGAAGCATGTTAATAAATAATTTGCAAATATACGACGTTAATAACTATAAACGCTGTG
The DNA here is from genome assembly GCA_039881145.1 of Druceiella hillmani. Lineage (NCBI taxonomy): Eukaryota > Metazoa > Arthropoda > Insecta > Lepidoptera > Hepialidae > Druceiella > Druceiella hillmani. The sequence continues at coordinate 38,913,377 of JAYKKI010000008.1, read as the reverse complement.
TATTATTATTTCGTACATTCCAAACTTTATCGAGATATTTGTTAGCAAAGATCTTTACTAATAGCCCCCCTGAAGATGTTGTAATACAACGAAACCTAGGTGGTGGTAAAGATGTTAAATAAAGTAGAAATAATACTACATCACGTAGTGTCATTTAATTGTGAATAATGTATAAAATAAATTATGAATGTGAACGTCACTGAGTCAATGAAAATATTTTATTTATGGATAATTTGTAATACTAAAACAAGATGTTTGAATCTAATTATTAACCTTCTAGAATCTATTGAAAGTTTAAGCCATATTTGTTTATATGAAATTTGAGAAATATTGGAGATAGTTTCACGAGGAAGAAATGAAGGAATAACAGTAACAAATAAATGTGAGTAATAAAATATAAAGATGTGGTAATTTCTAAAACTTTATCCAGTTTACCGATATTAAAATATAAAGATGTGGTAATTTCTAAAACTTTATCCAGTTTACCGATATTAAAATATAGAAATGTGGTAATTTCTAAAACTTTATCCAGTAATAAAATATAAAGATGTGGTAATTTCTAAAACTTTATCCAGTAATAAAATATAAAGATGTGGTAATTTCTAAAACTTCATCCAGTAATAAAATATAAAGATGTGGTAATTTCTAAAACTTTATCCAGTAATAAAATATAAAGATGTGGTAATTTCTAAAACTTTATCCAGTTTATCGATATTAAAATTTTTCTAAGCGATGATGTTTATATTTCTTTACATTAAAAGTTTAGATTAGAATATTAGTTTAGGTTTTTTAATGATTAGTTTTGACCATATATTGGTTTGATATAAACATTCAGAATATATAATCGTACATGAAATGAATAAATCGGATATTTGTAGTCATCTTATATATTTACAGTTCGCTCGTTATATTTTATATAAAGTGAATGCAATATAATATTGCTCGGTGCAAATTTTTTTATTCTTCTGAGGTCGCGTGCGCCCACTTTTTTGTTTCTTTGAAAACTGCGCTTGTTGTTTATTTGTTATTTTTGGAATGTTTTTATTTCATTATTCATAATAATTATCAATTTTGAGTCTATCAGTTAAAAATTCAACTTTTTGGGTTTCATTTCACGAGTGTAATATGCGACATTCCAATATGCGTATTTTGGTAAAAGATACATTAAAACACTTTCTACAGATTCGGATATATTTGCTTGTGATGTAGGCAAACGGCGATAGGAATTCATTTATTTTCCACAAAAAGAACAATAAAACTTAAATATAATACAATTAGAAGTGAAGTACCTACAGTGACTTTTTTGTATTTATTAATTTTAATGTCATTTTGAAGATGAATCTTTTGTCATATTTTTTATTTTCTTTTACATTATAGTTATACTGATTTAAAATATCTTTATTCGATGCGCCCTCCCAAGTTATATCGCTTTCAATTTACAACAATAAACTAAAGCAGCGAGCAAATTAAGGCATTATTGAATGTTATGGACAACAAGAGGTTATATTGAAAGTTCACTGGCGTTTCTTGGGCCGGTGGCGTTTTCTTCGTGTGCTTTTGGGAGCTTTATTAAATAAGTTTTAGTAAGTACTATGTTTGGAAAGTGCTGTGCTCTCACATAAGCTAATTGATACAAAATTGTTAATAGTGTTTTTTATTATCTGTTGTTATGAAAAGTCTAAAGCGATTTAATTTCAGAAAAAAAAACATTGTCGGTAAGTGAACAGAATTTACTTGAAATATATTATCTTTATATAGTAATGTGTATCAGAAAATGATTTCACACTAATACTTGTAGTTCAATATAGAAATGAGTATTAAATATAAGCAAAAAGATGATCAAAATAATTATTGTCAATGTGTTTTTTAATTGGTAATAGATATTTATTATTTATAGTTTTAGGATTAGGAAAAAAAATTAGTTGCTAAAAAATAATTATAAGAAAAGCTATTTTTAAAGTTCTTCCTACGACGGTATCATGAAGCCGAGTTCAGCTTTTGTTAAATGATTTTTTATATCACCAGTAGGTAAATCTAACTGAAAGTAATTCAGATTAAAATCTGATTTTCCAGTAAATGATAGTATAAATATTTCTTAGTATTATAAGCTATTATTTATAAGCTATTAAAAAGTATTTATAAGCTATACTACAAAGTATTTATAAGCTATTCACACGCACACGTACACGCACACGCACAGGCACACCCGCACGCACAGGCACAGGACAGGCACAGGCACAGGCACACGTACACGCACAGGAACATGCATAGGCACACACACGCGTACCCAAAGGTACACTCACAGGCACACGCACAAGCATACGCACAGGCACACGCACACGCACAGGCACTTTCGCCCGCACACGCACACGACCAGTCACACGCCCCCGCACACCCACTCGCACATGCGCACGCTCACGCACACGCACGTGCCCAGGCACGCGCACAGGACATGTATGCCACGCGCACACGCACGCACGCTCGCACGCACGCACGCTCGCACACACGCACACACACACGCACATATTCGAATTAATTTAGATGAAACCTCCAATAATAAGAAAAAATAAACATAAAACTACCTGAAAACTTTTGGAGTAAGTGATTTTATTCACCGTTTAGATTCAAGGCAAGAGTTTTACCTATGTACACAAAGGCGGCATTCATCTTTGGTTGCTCTTACCTTAAAGTGCAGTTTATACAGCTTTTAGTTCAGGCCATATTGAGTAGTGGATTGCAGTGCACTTTTTAATCAGTAGATAGATGGGATAGCGAGGTTTGTGTTTGTGGATAGGTGCAACGGGATTATCGAATTTATCTCTTTAGAAAGTTAAAGTAATATATGTATATAAGCGAATTTATTTTATACAATTTATTTAACTTTACATGCTTCTATTTATTATCAACATAGTAAAGAATGACACATGATATTTACGTCTTAACACGATACACTTCTCATTCATAAGAGTTCCGTTTTGATGGAATACCATACGAAGCATTTTTAATTCTTGTGCAAAAATTTTGTGATTTTAAATAATTTACATCAATAGTGGGTTGTATCTAATGTATTATGTTTAACGAGTGTACTTTGGTTATGTTGTAGTTTTTTGTATGTTAAAAATGACCTGGAGCCCTTTTTTATACTTGACACAAAATTATAGTCAATTTCAATCGATTTTAGTTACCGCAGAAATGTGCTCATTCAACCATTTTCAGGTTGTGGAAGTTGAAGTTAACGTTACGCGACAAGTGATAAGTTTTTTATTTACTGGCGTCAGTATTTTAATTTTTGTATTTCCATACAAAATAAGGTTAATTTAAAATAACATTATGAGGCGATCTTATTTGATTGCATGTTCATAGTAATAAAAACTATTTAATAAGATGAAAAGACACATTTTAAGAGACATATTAGATATCAGTGCTAACGAAACTCATAGAATAAGATTAAAAGGTACATATTAAGAGGCATATTTGATATAAAACATAGTTTATAAAACGTATAACCTTAAAACTACGATATAAATGACAACAACAGGAAAGGTGAAAAAGTACTCTGTGAATATTTCAAATGTTAAGATTTAAAAAAAATATAACAATCAAGAAAACCTCTATAAATGTCTGATTTATAAAGGATGGGAAGGAAAATTTTCATTACATATCGTGCGAAAACGTTTATTAGTGTTGTAAAATGTTCACAATAAACGTACCGTAACTAGTGACGAGACACGCCCCGAACAAGTGGAACATCGCTTCTCATTGTAAAGCAGTCGCCAGTTCCGCATAAAATAAAATAGCGAATGTTGTTTTCACATTATTTCTGCTTTCAATTACATTTATGACAAGTGTGAATTGTTTTATTCACATCCGGGTGGTTTGGAGATAGTTTTTTGATAAGCTTTTATTGTTTTATGTATAATGGGGACGCAGTAGAGTGTATATATCTTATTTACTCTTATATTGAATGGGATGTCTCTTATTAATTAATATTTTTCATGTTCTATGTATTTTATATTTAAAAGAATATATTTAGTGTCAATAAGTATTTTTGAAACTTTAGCGATAAAATAAAACAAGTAAAAATAATGAAACGATGATTTTAAGATAAACGGCTAAGAAGGCCGTATGAGTCTTAAAGTATTTAGTTATCGTGTAAAATGCGTTGTCGACGAAATCAGCCGAATTTTTGATATATTATTTAAACAATAAATATCTAGCTTATTTTAAAAATTAAAAATTATTCATCGTTTAATTTTGGTTAAAAAAGCTCTAAAATGTACAATTAACAGTACAGGAAAAGTAGTTATTTCACCACACTTTTAATTTTACTTAAAAAACCCGTCGAGCTAAAAAAAGTAAGTCAATGAAAAATGTCATATTAATATTTTGAAAAAAATTACTGTTTAGTTTTGGTAAAAATCGCTCTCAATAATTGTTTAATTAACATTACAGTTAAAGTAGTAATTTCATTAGACTTATTTTTTTTTTAAAACGAATCGAGCGATTCGTTTAAAAAACTAAGTCAAATTAAAATGATGTTATGCTAAAATTTTGAAAAAAAAATATTTACCTTTAAGTTTTGGTGAAAATCGCTCTCAAAAATTGTCCAATTAACGTTACAGGAAAAGTAGGTATTTCACTACACTTAATTTTTTTTTTAAATACACAATGAAAAACTCAAAAATATTTTTTTTACAAATTCTTAAAATGCTGTTATGTTAATAGTTTGGAAAAAAACTAATAATTTTCAATAAAAAATTGTATAACAATTTTTGAACTTACAGTCACGAGACAACTACCTTAAGGGATTTACAAGATTTTGCAAAGATTTTTTTTGCACTTAAACTGTATATAGAAGTTTGTCTTTTATTCTTGCAAGAACCATCAGTTATATATCAAACTACAATACGTACTTGATATTTTGGAGTGAATTTGGTTACAAGATACTGATCTAAAGATAACAAATGCAATTAAATTGAGTAAAGTTAGATTCTTTGAACCAATTTCAAGGAGCGGTTAAGAAAAAAGGGAGCAAGGAGCAATTAAGAAAAAAGCAACATTTTCTAACTTTTCCCAACATTCTGATTAAAAAAAGACATATTTTTTATTACATGATTTTAATTGTAGTTTGGTGACTCATCAAAATGTAACCTAACATAAATAAATCAGTCGAGATGTAAAAAAAAAGGTAGAAACAAATTTATCTGCATTTTCCACATTTCCTCAATTAATATTTTTAGTTGATGAAAATACAGACATGTTTATGAATATTTTTGTTTTACTAATCAGTAAATTTATGAATATGTCTATAATTTCAATAAGTTAATGTGTATTGATATATAACAAGTATAGTAATATGTATTGATTTTCTTTGATTTCAGAAAATGCAGAAATTATCTTAGGAAGAATTAAATTAGATAAATTGATATTCAATTTAGGTGTTAACGAAAGTATGGAAAGTCAATACAAGATTAATAAAACTTTTTGAGTATATATAAGCTGCTTTATGATAGTATTTTCTCACAATTAAATGAAACTACGTGATGTAGTATTATTTCTACTTTCTTTTAGCAAAGATTGCTAATATCCCACCTGAAGATGTTGTCATACAGCGAAACCTAGGTCGTGGTAAAGAAATCAAAGAAAGTAGAAATAATACTACATCACGTAGTTTCATTTAATTGTGAATAATTAATTTCTGCAAAATTAACGCCAAATATATTCAATAGTAATTTCTTTGTAATTGTTGCGTACGTTATATATATATGTATGTTAAAATGAATGGTAATAAAACAAAAAGAAATTGGGGAATACCTTTTTTATTGAAAAGAAAATATTTAAGTCATAATTTCAATTAAAAAAAATATTTTAATATAGTTTGATTTCTATGTTTACAATTGAGGTTCTTTAATAAGAATATTAGCGTATTGACTGGTTTATTTTTTTCGCGTGTCATTAATGATATAGTTTGTTATTTACGAAAATGGCTCGAGATGCAGTAATCAATTTGTACTGCGAAAATACGAACTGTAAAATTTTACAGCGAAAATATATTTTATCACAGAAATAATACTTTATTTGACAGAATAAAAATACATCTTTCACAGAAATCATACTTTTCCCAAAAAATACTTTGTTTTATTATTCATAGTTTTTTTCACATTTTTTTATTTCGCTTCCTTTAGTATTTTTTGTTTAAATGCAGGATAAGAAAAATATTAGTACTGAGTTACAGCTAATGAAATTTTGGAGATAGACTTGGCAACAAAATGAGTTTAAAAATGACAGTTTTGACGGTACTCTAAACTGTTATTTTTCGTGAAAAAGTTAAGAACCAGATAATGTTATATAAAAAATTAAATACCAGAATATATTCTGGTTTTAAATGAGATACTTTTACATCAAAGAGGTATTTTTAAATATACTCCACGTGCATGTGCAATAAAAAATTAGCACCTTTTTCACCCTTGGGAAACCCCCCTCCGAAATATAATAATGAGTCATGTTAAATAATATTTTTAGTTTTGGGCCAAGGATCCTATATACTTTACGTAAATTTTAAGTTTCTAGCTTATAGCAACAACGATTGGGTTCTGTTCGTTCTTTACGGTACCCTAGAAATGAAATGAAAATTTGTGTTCATTTTGTCATATATATATATATATATTGTATGTTTCTTGAAAAATCTCTAAGATACTAGCTGACGACAGCAAGTTGAGAGAAAATTTAATTAAATACGTTCGGTGTAAATTATGTAAATAGCAATTATAATGTTTTTTTTGTCCCGAAGCTTCACGTTTAGTGATTGGATTGAGCGCAAAACTTCCCTAATATCAATATCATTATAACAATGTAAACTTGGATTAAAACGGAGATAGGAAAGTTACAAAATGAATGTGCGAGATAAATTGGGTTTTGGCTTAGCGTCGAAGTTGGCGCTACCTTGGCGGCGAGCGAGACGCGCCTAGGCTCGGATAATGTACCAAATTATAATATGTTAGCGTAGGATGAGAACACGTCGGGTTTAGGAAAATTTGAATATATACCATAGATTACGTGTGTATATACGCATGGCGTGTTATTTTTTAAGACAAAGTTTCATATGGGTGACTCGGTTCATTGTTTCTGATTAATAAGAAAGAAAAAATACACGTATTGAAAGAAATTATTTACAGAATAAGGTGACGAACTAAACTTATAATGAAAATTTTAGAAGAAAGTAATATCAACATTTTATTAATAGTCAAGTAATGTTATTGGTGATATTTTATTTTGGAAAATAGTTTTCCCGATAGTTTTTAAAGTTTCCTTTTCCTGAGAGTAGAAGAATTAAATGTAATAATTATATTGAAAAGATATTATAAAAAAAACTTGGAAGAAATAATATTAAAAAAATCAAATTGGTCGAGTATTTCAGAAAGGATTTCATTTTCCTTATAATCACCAAAATCGTGTTACGTTCAGAATGATTAGAGCAGTTAGCCCTGTGAAATTACGTTATAAGGATAAAAATAACTGTATGTATAAATATATATATATATATATATATATATATATATATATGTATATATGTATACATATATATATATATATATATATATATATATATATATATATATATATAAATATATATGTATATATGTTGCGTTTAATAAGAGCATATTAAAAAGTATTGGAAGAGCGTAACTGAATTTTTGCAGATAATGAGGTTAAACCTCATCATCTGCAAAAATATGAATAATGATGAATTAGGTGTTACCATATATCATTTCGTAAAAAGTTATAGAACATATATAATTGCATATGTGTTCAATATTAATATCCACCTTTGATGTTTCTGGTGATATATTTTGCAATGAACATTAATCCATGTACTTAATTAATATCACCTGTTCATTGAAGAGGTTAAATTTTGCAATTGAATTTTATCAACTTCTTGTTCCAAAGTCATTTGTCACAAAAATATATTCCACCAGTACAGCAATCGATCAACAATTTGAGTGATTAATTATTTAATATATTAAAGCCTTGTATAGCAGTTTGCTTTTTATACTTTTGGCTACAAGCGAAGTATCTCAGCCGACGTTTCTCATAACCGAAGGATATAAAAAATACATTGGTGCTAGTATATATGAAATAGAAGAGAATCTAGTTTAGATTAAGATTAAAATATGTTATTAAAGGTATGTATTAAAGGTATGAAAATATTCGTTATAAAAAGTATGTTAAAGACTAAAGATTTTTTATTGTTAAATGTATTGCTCCGTGTTTCCTTTAGATTTAAAAACTGATATTCGTTTATATATTCGCTATTTGTTCAAAATAATTAATTTAGTTTAATATAAATAACAAATAGGTAGATATTATAATTTATTTAAACACGTAACTCTCCATTCCTACATAGGCCAAATCAATATAATCGAATGTTACCTAATTTTTTTGAATTAAATTACACGGCGATTTATTAATTAGAATGGGAACTCACTACGTTTTATTTGGTTATCATAATGAGATCTGGTGCGCGGCTGTATGTGAAGTTTAAAGCTTGTCTCGGGTGAGACAAAAAAGAGAGGTTTTTGTTACTTTAAAATTGTTTGAATACTAGGAGTAAATTATTTCAAACATAACAAGTTTTATCTCAGTTATGGTTCTGTTTCGTTTTTAATTGAGAGTGTTATGTTACGCTTTATTTATTTGAGTCTGGATAACCAAATTGTCTACAATACTTTATTACTAAGCTAAATAGCTTCTTAATAAAGTATTGTAGAAAAATTAATAAAGTATTGTAAACAGTTTAGTTACAATTTAGTTATCTAGGTTCAAATAAGTGTAGCATACATATACAAATACAGGCAGTTGCTTGCAAATAATTTTAGTCGGCCTAGCGGTTTGCTACTCTCTGCTGTTGTAACTGAATAAAATTGTGCATTGTGCTAGACTATAATTGGATAAGGCGGCGCAGCGGGCACAGCGGCCGCTTCGTTTCCCCACAGCGAAAATGTTAAAAAGTTCGGGTGAATTCATTTGCCGCAAATATTATGATGGCTTATTTTTGGAAGTGTGGGGGGTGTTATTGATTGATTATAAAATTAGTTGATATCACCAAATAATATTGCATTTCAATTTTTTACTAGCTAAAAGAAGCAATTTAAGAAGTGACAATTGACAAAAAAATGTCCTTCTCCAAGATGACCCAGCGTTTCATAGAGTAAAAGTTGGTAAGACTGTGGCATGTGATTATAGATTTGAAGAAATTAATCGTTTTAATTGTACTTCTAATCTGGTCACAAACGCTTTATCCTATTTTAAAATTTCCAAAAATAAATTGCAAGGAAAGGACGATGAACGGTCGATTGAGGGATATTCAAATTAATTGATCGATGTAATAAGTATATTAGCATTAATATGATGTATACAAAATAAATATATTATTGTTTATACGACTTTTTAGGATTTTGTCCCTTAAAATGAAAAAGATTTCGTCCCTTAAAATGAAAGACTTAAACGAGGAATCCTTATGAGATTACCTTGTTATCCATCCATCTATTCATTCATCTGTCTGTCACCATTTTCTCAGGAATTGCTTGATCTATAGCTTTACATTGCTGCAAAAATTTCAAGTTTATTTTGGTCACGTGAACGACCAAAAGACATCCCCCTTTAAAGATATTTTTTTAATTTAATTGTAGTCTTACTCACTGATCATCAAACCTATAGTGTACTTCCGGTCAGCCTGCAATCCTGAAAGTTGCCATAATGGGAGATATTAGCACAAATAAAGTGGAAAATCCGAAATTTATTTTAGGTCTGTGAAAGATATAGCAGGAAATAAATTTAATTAGTAAAAAATAATATTTATAAATAGTTTAATTGGAAGTGCTATGTACCCTTAAATGTTTGTAACTGCCTAAATGTACCCCTAGTGCGAGTTCTACTCGTGCTTGACAGGATTTTTTTACACCTTTATGAAAACTTTTTTCGAAATGCCTAATATGTAAACACTTAATTTTTTATTAACATTTAAATGAAACTACGCGATGTAGTAGTATCCCTACTTTATTTCAATTCTTTCTTATGATCTAAGTTTCGTTGTATGGCAACATCTTATAGTGACAACATCTTATATAGCGTTGTATGACAACATCTTATAGTGGTAGTTAACATCTTATAATTTGAAGAGATTAATTCGCAGAAAGTTCCAACAGCATTAAAGTATTATACAAAACAATAGCGCAAGTGGGGTTTGAGCAAGTTTTCCCACTTTTTATATTAGTGAGTTTGTGCTAGGGTAGCGATATAGTTTATATTATATTTTAGATAGTTATACAATGTATATTGCATAACTTTCTAATACTATATCACGTGTAATACTACATCACGGATAATTCTATATCACGTAGTTTATTTAATTGTTAATAAAAATTAAGTCATAATGAATTTCTACAAACTTAATGCCAAATATGTTCAATAACATGTAAACATTTTTTTTAAAACTAGTAAGGAAAGGAGAAGACGTATATTTTTGATAGGTTCATTTTATAGTTTGATTTAAGATTAAGCTTGAACATAATAGAATAAGAAACACATATGTAGAATTGGAAGGTTAATAGATTTTACATACATATCTTGTCTATGAAATACAAAAAAAAACGAATGAATTACTGCTCAATCCATCATGAATGACTCAAAAAGTTATTAGGATATCATTTTCACTTTTTTAGGTTTAAACTGTTTGTCGTTCGGTTTTTTTTCAAACAAGATTTAGTTAATTACCGCTGTTCATGCAGCTAGTTCTTTTTGACCCTAAATAAAAATTACTAGAGGTGTTAAACATAAAACGTCACGAGTAAGTATAGTAAGGTTTTTCGGTTTTGGCTCGGTTATTACTCAGTTCAACTGAATTAAAACTAGAAGCACTCAATATATTTGATGAAGTAAGAAACTCGTTGAGATTGTTTTTTAATATATTCAGCGTCGTTGAGATCTTGCATTGATTTTGTTGTGTCAAATTTATTTATTATTAACTTTTGTGTATAGTACATATGGCGGACTTATTGCTACATGAACAATCTTTTCCAGTCAACCATACTTTATTACTTCACTTAGCAGGTATATTAGATTTAGTGCTTAATCTTTCATTAAATATAGTGCAGGCGAGGGGGCGTCCACGGATGCATACGTTCATGCATGCGTGCGTAAGTTATGCGTTCATGTAGGCGTTCTTTTCCGCCTTTTAACGTATCTATTCACTAGTCACAAATTGTGTAAAATCAATTAGGTAGTTTTTCAAATTATCCCGGACTAATGAACTCATAAACTTTATTTTTTCATTATATTATATTACATATATATATATATATATATATATATATATATATATATATATCTCATTACAAAGTCATCAGTAGGAAAGCTCAGGCCACACAACGATACGTAAGCTCCGCGTGCATCTTTCTATAGCAATACCTGTCAAGGTGACTTCAGATAAAAGCAAAGTGAAGGGAAAATTGGCGTAATAATCCACATGAATATATAATTTAATCAAAGCTTTAAATATGCATGTCACAGGCTCGGCTTCGTTACAGGAGCGAGCGCGCTTTTCAGTCGTTTTCCAGCCTCGTACGTGGAGAGGATTTTTCATCGACACACGCGGCGGGGCCGAGTCGCGTGAATATGCGAATATTTGCGCCAGGTGTGCCAATAATCAAAACGGAAAATGTGTTCTTGGATTGAATCGCTGCGACGGGCTAATCTGCATATTGGTTACGTGGGCGGAAACACTTTTAATCTGGGCGGGCTCGACTCAAACCCATTTTCATGGATTTACATAAGTACAATGGTTGGCAATATCGCTATAGCCTACTAAACGTAAAAAATTACTTACCTAAATATTTATTGCGATTGGTCCAGTTATTTCAATATACTTGCCTGTATCGAAATTATTTTAAGTTGTGTGGTTCTTTTCACATTGTTACAAACTATGTAAAATCATTTTGACGAATTTATGAATACCAATTTTTATTTATTAAGATAAATCGTGGAGTAAATATTAAGTAATAAACTCAAATTCGGATTTTCGTAATAATATATATTTTAACTGCTTTAAAAGAGAATTGCTTGTGTAGTACATAAAATTGTAATATTGTTGATTATGTGATACATTTTTGTAAAGGTATGTGGAAATGAGATCTTTGAACAGTATGTGTGAAAATTTTGAATTATTAGTTCATAGGTGACAAAGAGGCGGAAAGAGTGGGCTTAAAAAGGAATATGATTATTAAAATAAAGGAAAACCTCTTGAGATGGCTTGATCATTTAGAAAAATGCGTAATGGGCGACTTACAAAAAAACTTTTCAAGGACGAGTGGAACTCGCACTACGAAGGTTCCATGCACATTTATAAACATTTAATGTAACATAATATTCCTATTAAACTATTTATAAAAATTTAATTTTTAGAACGAAAATATATTGCCTGCTGTATGTTTCACAGGCGCTGTTTCTAAAAATACTTTTTCTATGTGATATAACTACAAGTTAACAATTTTAGGATTTTTTTTCCTTTACTTATGCTGTGAGACCTTGCTTTTTTGATACTAGGTCAACATGAGTAACCTATGGGTTTTGATTCATTTGCTAGTGTCAAAATGTGCGGAATAAATGGCAGTATTTTTAGGTCATTTTTATTGCGTTGTCTTAGAATCTCGATTTTTTACACCTCCAAGGGACCGTAGACCTAAGTATTTGATATTAATTTCGACTTGAATCCTCAACGCGTGCCCGAGAAAAAGGAAGCCAAACAAACAACCAAACGAAGTTATCCTATAAGATTTCCTTATTTTTCCTTTTGAGGTACGGAACTCTAAAAATAAGCTTTATTATATTTATATGGAACAAAAAAATTAAATTTGGGATAATAGTTGAAGCTTGAAAATAAAAATAATGTTAAGTGATTTCATAACTCAAGTTAATTTATATTTATTATATTGACGATAAAATAAGTACGAATAATATTTTATGTATCTTAAAAAAATAACTCATTCGAGAATAAAATAAGAAACAGCGTTTTAAAATTCAACTTTTAAATTATTGGGTTAGTTATTAAACGCCAAAATAGTCATATAAAATATTGTACAAGAAATCTTAATTACGGGACGAGTGGTATTTGACATCAGAACTCCGACATAATATTAAATCTCATTAAGAGACACAAACTAGAGCAATTTTCTTAAATAGGCGGTACAACCATTTAACCAAAACAGCGAATAGGTGTAGTCTAAGATTGGAACCCTGTCTTGCTTCTGATAGTATGAGTATGAATTTCAGTGATAATCGTTAATATTTACTTATGCTTGGAAAATATTCATAAAGAAAAGTTAATAATATCGTTCGGAAACTCTAACTTTTAAGCTTATTCCGACTTTTACACAATCGAAAGCTTTCTGGTAATTGAGATACGTTATATTATTATACATCTACTTAATATCCAAAACCTGCCAGATCCCTTGCTAGATTCTTATTTAAACACGATTAATGGTCTCCTACCCTTTGGTGTGAAACCCGTGTTGAATATCGGTATTAATTTTTCTTACTAGAACCATTATCGACGACCTCGCTAATAATGTTCAGACAAATTGAAAGTTTGCCAAAAAAAGAACAGTTCTGAGGAAGAAATTATTTTATTACCGGAACTTGTTAAGTAAAACAAAAATGATTTTTTATAGAATTATCACTTTTTTCTCGACACTTTCCGAACCGATTTCTTAAACATTTTTTCTTAATTTTCGTAGACGTATTCCATAAGCGGTTTTTCTTTATTTACAAAATTAAACTTTTTTAAGTCTATAGAATGAAGAAATGAATAGGGACAAATTTAAATTGTTTTTATAACGTACTACTGCCAATTAATTAAAAAGAAAATGGCTGTATTTAATATTAATTACATATATTGACTAAGGTAATTTCTTTCTTTTTTTTTACTACTCCGTAGATATTTACCGCATCGATTTTTATGCTAAGCGCAGATGACGTCACTGATATTTAATTGTGTTTGCGTTTTTGTTTTCATTTCATCATTCTGACTTTACGATTGGCCGCCCCATTTAATTATTTATCTACTTTAATGTATTTAACTGACACATATGGCTAATTTATTTCCACGATAGCAATCTTTTACAGCCAGCCAGGATACCAGTCCAGCACCAATTCGGAATCGAACCCGGGTCTATGAGGTGCTCCGCACTGCCAAAAGCCGTATGCCTTGTGATCAATCCAACATACAACGGCGACGACTTTTATGTAATAGGCGAAACTTAAATATTCAAAGTTGAACATCATGCCAATTGCTGACACTGCAATTGCGCTTAGCACGGCTGCGAAAATATTATATGGATTGTTTATGGGGTGCAATATTGTTTATTCCTACTATTTTTCAATAAACAATACTATGAAATTAACGTATTCTTAAAAACATGTCTGTCCCTCGGCCTCTCAATGATTCAGTTAATTATAAAAAAAAATAATGAAAAAGGATTTTCTCGGAGTTCTCAGTGTGGTGATCTCCCTTATGTGATCAATACTGGAGCACCTCTGGAGTCATTGAATTCTTTATTCATAAAAACAAATATTCCTATTATTTATATATAGATGAGAAAATCATTCAAATGTGAACCTTGATAATTCGCATGATGTATCCCATACATAATTATTGAGATCGAATAACAACTTCAAGTGTGATCCGCTTTCGTGAGAATGAGTAATTTTTTCGTCTATATTTTTTTTCTTCTATTTGTAATTCTCGATAAATGGTAAGATCAAATCATATTAGGATTATTTGTTAAGTTATGTAGTTACACAATTCAAGAGTTATTATCAATATAATTTACCAATGCGACTTACAAAGATCGGAAGTGTCCAAAATTAAGTTTCTTAAGAGAAAAAACCTTCGATATTTTCTCTTAAGAAACTTAGTTTACTCTTCAAACCTTACCAAAGCTCTCAGTTATGTTTGGAAATGAGGTAGGAAATGTCAATATTGGCACATATCAGTAGTCTTTACATAATAAATATATTTGTAACTTCTGGAAAGATATTCTTTTCAACGTTATTCGAGATCCAGATAACACCGAACAAACCTGGAGATGGACTCTAATATAAGCGAAAAACTCAATGCGCCAATCTCAAGAGAATTTTATTAATATTTTGAAGTCATAAGTTCGGAAAAGTCAGAAAAACCGACCACATATTTTTTTCCTTTTATTACTGCACGAAAAGAATATTTTAAACTTAACGAGGCTCGTATTGAAATCTCGGGGCGGCTAATGAATTCGACCGCGTACTCGACCGCTCTCGGCCGCACCGAATGGTCCATATTACGCAAAATACCCACGATGAAATAATTTGAAAAAAAATTGTCTATAGATATGCATTTAAAACATCTATTTGCATATTTATTAGGAAAATTATTCGCGAAAACTTTCTGAAAGACTTTCGACGGAAAAAAAAACGGTAAAAAGGGGAGTGCGGCCGCGGTGGAGCGGCGCGTTGCCCGAGGCGGATGAAATCACGACGGAGATAAGAAATCAACTTTCTTCCATCCCGTTCCACTTCTTTTCCGTTTCATTCGGTGGCAAATCTGCATATGGAAAGTGTATCAAAAGTTTTTCTTTGCGAAGTTTCAAGATGAGTCGCACGAAATGCATTTCCGCAGCGTTGAATATTTGATAACTCGGCGTACTAGTTCGGTTGAGTGTTTAACAAAGTTTTTCTCTCATTACTCCAGCAGCTTTTATATTTCACCCAGTGGTGGATCAATATGGACATAACTTTCTCAATTTGAGAAGTTTTTGAACGTAACTCTTTAGCTTTCAACGAACGCCCATTAAGCTTAAGTGGATTTAAGTGGCTCATTTGTTGTAATTTGGTCGAATAATGATTGATTTAAATTTTATTCATCGCTGAGTTTTTCCTTTCAGTTCCATGTAATACACCACCCCCAGTTTTTTTGCCTCTTCTACTTCTATTTTTAGGAGGTCTTTCAAAGACACTTGACTACGTAGTCAATTGTAAAGGTAAAAGTTTCTCAATTAATTATTTTGTTTTATTCATTTATTGATAAATTAGTATTTATAGAAATTGAAAGCAGATTCATTGTAAAAAAAATAACTAAGGGTTTAAGCAAATAAAATAAGTCTAAATAATGTTTAAAATATATCCATTCACATTATACGTACAAGTAAATAAATATTACGTGTCTTCAACTGCTAATGTAAATGTTATATTTTTGAAGTCGAAGATACAGAGGATCTCACTGAAGATAAGATCTCAGAGACTCAGATCAGAAATCACAGATCAGAGAGTCTCACTGAAAATCATCTAATTTCAGTAAATGTTGCTTTTGATTAGTCTGAGTTTTTAATATTATTTGGCATTCATCTGTTCAAACTATTATTGCTTCCTGGGTTTTTACTGATCCGTAGATGCAAGGTTTTTAAAATCGAAAATAGGTTTTTTAAAACCGGAATAGCAGTATTTTTCGGGTTTAATTAGATAATGTATACAAATGATGTATACTGCGTAGAGTTTAGTTGTTGCAATTGAGAAAGATTTGACATATTTGGAATCTACAACAGATATAAGAAGGCCAAATCATGGAAATAAATGATCGAATGTGTCATATATTGAGGGGACTATTTGTTTAAATGTTTTGATTAAGGTACTGTACCTATCGATATTTTATCAATTCTCAATTAAAACCTTTATCTTTTTCAATTTTTTTAAGTGGTTTGTAATCGATTGAAATGTTTTAATAGCTGCTCTCTTTTTTATTATAATGGACAGTTTTACAATATTTTTCCAATATTGTGATACTTAAGGAAAATATTAAACGAGAGAAAATATTAGACGAGTGAGACTAAAAAAAACACTCTATTCTTAGTAAACGCAATAAATTAATACAGAAAAATATCACGTCTCGTAATTCTGTCTAGGAAAACTTATTTTGTTCTGGATAAACCAACGATATACCTATGCTGCATATAATTTTCATTGGACATTGATTTAAATCGGTGATTCCAGTCAAGCGTTGTATAAGCATTGTGAAATGTCACCTTGTGAAAATATGAAAATATTGTTATTTCATACGTTTACAGTAAAGGTGCTCAAGTCTTATTGTATTAAATTTTTGCTGCATCGTTCAACTGCTTATATATTTAGTTCGATTTATAATTACTGTACCGTTACGAGTTACAAAAAATTACTTTGTTTGAAGTGACATTACTTCATTACTAACATGAACTTCCTAGCGTAATAAATATTTAATATCTAACATAATTAAGTACGGGAACTATGACATCTAGTATCGACGTTATAGTTTTTTCTAAACTTTTGTGCAGGCTTCTAATAACCCATTTTTTTCATAATAGTCGGTTTAGTAGTTTCGGAAATAGGATGTGGGCGGGGTGTAAAAATTTTTTGGACATTCTTTAGAATATTTCTAGAGATATACCACCGAAAACCGTGAACAAATATTTTTGATATCATAATAACTGGTTCTTTCAAACGACGCTGACAATAGACATAGAATTCAGTATATTTTTTTGAGTACTTCATTTGTTATTTCATTTCTCTAAAATTTTCATGAGTATTTTTGAACATTAGTTAATTCGATATGTTCTAGGATATGGTTTACTACTATTCCAAATTACTATGGTTTATTACTATTCCATTTCCAAATTACTAAGTTTCTACGTCAAGCGGTTTTTTAGAAAACCGGCTGTGACAAACGGACAGATCGTCACGCGGGTTATTTTATAAGGGTTCCTTATAAGGGCTTATTTTTATTTTTCATGCAGAACTTTTAAACTACATATAAGCAATTTTATGAATATCAAAATAAATGAAAGGGATTAGGCAGCCGCCTTAGCAAAATTTTATTTATTACATAGCTTTGTGAAGAAGACAAAAAAAATTGGTTTTCTAATTTAAAAAATAGTAACGTAATCTGTTAAACCGTCTATGAAAATGGCACCGCCATTTCCGTATTACACACGGAAGAGAAAAGTTAGCGGAAAACTATCTTGAAATGGTCCGAGGGGGGATAAAATAATATAAACGGAAGCGGAAATAATGTGGACGTAACAACGTGCCTGCTTTATGTGCGAGCGGAACTTCAGAGTGTATTGTACGAATGAGAGCGAGGCGACGCGCCGCGCCGTCTCGTTCGACGCGCGTTGTCTCCAAAACATACTATACTAAACACGGTGCGTTGATTATGAACATTTTACGACGGTCGAATTAATGTACTCGTTGAATGTTTAATGAGTACTGTCCTCAGATATGTGAGATATTTTCAGATCTTTAGTAATCGGCCAGTTACTAGGAATTTATTGAATTTATTGAAGAATTGGTGAATTTATTGAAGTATATAAAACTGGTAAAATGCGCTTGTAGATGATAAAAATTAAATTTGTAATATTTTTGTATAATAAAATATAAACTCCATTTTTCATATTTCGACTGATTAACAATAACGTTATCCAAAATTGAATATGGAGTATTTACGTAAGCTTGCATTGTGAAACAGTTTATATTTAAATTAATGGGATTTATGATATATAGTTTATAGAAAAAATATCAAGTTTTTTAGTGTTTGTTTATTTTATTATAAATTTACGCGATCTTTTTAATTTAAAATTACGCGAGGTTTTTTTATTTCATAAATTAAATAGCATTAAATTAAAATACATTAAAATTCTTCAATCTTTATTAAATCAAAAAATTTGAAGTGAAAGTTTTTTGTTACTTTTCTGACAGCTTTGTTTTTTCTTTTATTTTTCAAAATGTTTTTTATTCGAATTAGTTTATTTTAAATGAAAAATTAATTTTAAATGAAAAAGAAACAGCGATGCTGTTTTGGGTTTCCGTTAAATTCAAGTGAGTTCGGTTATAACTACTTGCGTAGTCACATAGAATAAGACAGTCTTAAAACTAACAAAACGTGTACGAGCAAAAAAATAGTGATTGTTTAGACCCGTATAGCTCATAAATTTCTTTTCAATTCGGTATGAACTTTGGAGTTAGGCATGCTAGGCTCATTCGTTAAATCAAATTTATACGCAAATCACGCATTTCTTAACTGCCAGATTGTCTAACCACTTTATGGTAGCTACGACAATTGAACAGTTAAGAAATGCGTGATTTGCGTCGGATAGAGTGACGATATTATTAAGAATGCCAAGTGAATTTGTCGAGAATGGTAAGTGATTTCGCGATACATCACCGGAATTAACCATTGACGTCATTCATCGGTAGCTCAGGTGGAGCACGTAAATTCTTTGTATATATATATATATATATGTATATATATATATATATATATATATATATATTTATCATCATACTTGAAGGTGTAATTAAGTAAATAAGTTATGTGGGACTACTATAATAATTATTTCTTAGATGACTTCGAAAGTAATACATCTTCGTAAATTAGTTAATTCGTTTCAAAGTTATGAAAATGTTCACAAAGACCTACGTATGTCAGAGGTGCTATCACGTTACTGATAGTTAGAAAAGAGAAACTTTATTTTTATGCAAAGGAAAGTTGTTTTTAATGAACTTACATCGCGTATGGCTCTACCAGAAAAAGGAAAAAAGATTTTGAGAGTATTTTTATCCATTGGTATCCTTAAACATCATTGGTATCCTTAAACATTTAGCTCTTTTCATTATTTATTGTTTAAATCAGGATATAATGCATATTAGGGCCAAATTACTTTGCAAAATTCTTGTAAAAACTGCAATTTTGATGGTCTACCAAAAAGTTGTTTTTGAACAAAGATTCTGTAAACAACGAAAAAAATTACTATTTAGCAGTTAGAACCTATACTGATAAGGGGAAGCTACTAAAGATTCAAATGATGCTATTTATACTATTGTGACAACATAATTGCTCAGATAAAGCAATAATTGAAAGATAGAGGGAAAAGATCAATTATATTGTATTAAAAGTGGACAATATATGACAAAGAACCTCGGCTACTAATCTTCTGATTTTACAATAAATTTGGTGGTTTTAGTTGCTATGTGACAACAATATTTTTTGCTTGTTTTATATCTTTCTATTTATTTATGGTGATTTTGTTTGTATTCGTAGTATATGGTAATGTGAAGACCTAATGAAAATCACCAATTCTCTTTCAAATTCCATAAATATTCGCGCTTCTTTCTGGAGATGGTTGTTTATGTAGGGTTGTCTGTGTATTAACACGTTTATATTGCATACAAAGGAAAAAGGGATGTGCAAGGATAAGAAGTGAGGCAAAATATAGCATTGAAATTCAAAATTACGACTTTTCAGACGAATTTTAAATGAGCACTGACAGGGACTTTCCTGTGTCAATTATTTTACAGTTTAGCGTCGTATAGTGTGTTTGCGTAAAAGTAATTTACGTTGCGGTTGGAAATAAGAGCGCTTAGAATATTTTTAGATACTTAAAGCTCTTACATCATGTAAAACAAATGCGTTCCAAATGATCTAACGTACACAAGACATTTTAAATATTGAAAAAAAATTTAACCCAAAAGCTAGGTTCATCCTCGTATTCGCATGGCCGTGTACGTAAAGCCGCGTATTTATGTATACCTAGCTACAGTGCGCCACATTTTACACGCCGCATCCCAAATTATACGCCAAACACACGTTGATACGTTAATTACATTCGTACCTCTAAGCTCCAAAAACTCGACCCCCGCGCACATAATTAACTTTTGACTTTTATTACGTAAGGAAAAAAGAGCTGTTTATAATTACGAACTTCCGTGCGTCATTAACCGAGCTGGTCGCAGGCAGGTAAGCCCCACTAAGCCCTCTCAGCCCGCTCAGACCGCGCCATCTCCGTAGGGGTGGACCGTCAGCCCGCTTTACGATCTCATTTACTTCATGTCCTCGTAAACTTATAATTTTCAAATTTCCTTGCCGATTTAAAGTAACGGCTTTGTTAAAAATATCATTGTCACTAGATGAAAGTTGCCCCGAGATCTAGTTCCCGTTTTATGGCCCGCAGGCTCGTTGGCTTGAACTTTATTATTTTGCTCGCGGGTTTTATAGCTACAAGCATATTTTAATGATCAATGTGATTTATATATTTGTGTACACAGATTCACGTTAATGTGGTACAGGAGGTGCGGTTAACGCCGGTATTTTGTCCACTCTGGAATAATAAACGTACGGGTAGACTGCAGTAATTGTCCCACAGCCTTGTGAAAAGTTATTAAACCATTTATAGGGCTAGTAGACATGTTTTATTTCCTGTGACATAGAGCAGAGTTTGTTGAACCGATATGCATTATTATTTTAACAAAGTATTCTCAAATGTTGCAGAAGTTCCATTTAAAACATGAGTCGTAAATATTAATTTTTTTGACCTGATTACTCTAAACAGTAAATTAATGTAGCAAAAATTAATTTTTGATATTGCAATTAATCCGACCATTAAAAAGTAACAGAATTTTGAAGCAAGAATAAGAGATTAGAAAAGAAAAAATTTAAGAGAAATGAGCTGAAATTATATATAAAGTGATTCAGGTATTTAAAATTTCCTGAAAAATTAAGTACTTTCATCAATAAAAAGTTGTATTATTAATTGTTTTAAAATTATTTAAAATTTCCTGAAAAATTTAGTACGTTCATCAATAAAAAGTTTTATTAATAATTTGTTTTCGTCAAAAAAATACATTTGAGGTTTTAAATTAATGGTATGGTATTTAGGTTTCATCTTAATATTCATTACTCTAGTAATCGCTGATAAAATGTACAAGGCCACAAATTTCATACAATGATCAACACCCAACAAGATATGATTTTCACTGAAATTAGAATTTTGTGCTGGATATCAATATTAGGTAAAATGAGAAATAAAGCTTTAAAAATGAAAAAAAACTAACAGACCAATATTTTTTGTTACTTTATCCGAAATTTAAATGGTTGAGAATGACCCCCCGCGGTCACTGATCATAATTAAGGTAATTCTACGCAGGTGAAACCGCAAGATACAGCTAGTATATGAAATACTGAAATCTCTACACAAATTTAACATTAAATATGTCTGCTTGTCTGTTTGTATGTCTAGACTTCGAAACTGCTGAATCAATTACGATACTATCTTTAAGGTTCTTGTACCCAAAAGTTGAGGATCGAACCCTATAATTATTACTATACTGTCCATCTATCTGCCTATCAAAAGCTACCAACTTTTAAACGGGAAAAGTTAAGTTTTGTAACATTTCATTTTACATCCTCCAATTTGTAATACTTAAAATTTACAAATATTACGTAGGTATTGATTTGACCCAAATGACGGTGTATACAATTTTGTATAGTTTAATCAAAGAATTTTGTCTACCTCAATTTGCGAAGAACCGATATAAGAATTTTCAGAAAAGTATTTTTTTAAATTTATAATATGGTTGAGAATATAGTGAATATGTAAGTAAATTATAAATTCGTTCTAATTTATTTAAGAAAATAAAATAAATATTTGACTGAAGTAGCTTTAAGTACTAAGTAATAAGAATTTTTTATTTATATTTGGCAATTGCTGCGTCAGATTATTTTTTAATTTGCTCCCAATTTTATTAAACGAAACAATGTGAGGTTCAAATGAAATAAGAAAAATCCACGCGTTTTAGATATTTATGACACTTTAATGTTTTTCTAAAATATACTGTTGATTACAATACATTAATTAATAGTATATTTTAGAAAAACTATGTACAGGTACATACCCGTACATAGTTACTTACCCACCTACCTTTTAATACCTTAGTGGCTTCATATCTTTGTACATACTTACTTACCTGACTACCTACTGATATCTTAGTTGCTTCATGCCTTTTTATGTATTTGCACGTATTTATCTACCAATTTATTTTGTTACTTTCTTACATCGAAGAAAGGCAAATGAGTCCAAACTCGCGAGTTTACTCCTCATCACTGAGGAGTTCTTGTAACCATCCTCCGGCCTTCATCACCAGACCCTATCTGACACTCATGACATAGAACTTAAGTGCCGGTTAGGCAAGACAAGTCGGACAAATTATACGACCCCAAAGTCGATGAATTTATAAATAGGTTAATCTCCATATAATATTATCTTTGGAAAAGAATATAAAAGATATGACCTCATATCATAACATTTATGGTAACTTTTCTATTGGCTTTATCCAATATTGGAATGATGAATTTTTTCTCGTTTTAGAGGAGTGTTGTTTTTAATAATTATTTTTATAAACTGACTGAGATTATTACGAAGAATTCGTTTTAAGTCTTTGATACTATTTTCACGGTCGAGGCTATTTCATATTTTATGTACCACAAGCACGAATCAACATTCCGTTGCGCTCTTTACTTGTCCGATACGTTCGTGTTCAAATAAATAAAGTGCCTTTTATAAAGAAATTGCTCAAATGCCACAATTCATTGCTATCTTTTCCATAGTTTCATATGAACTTGAAACAGTTCATAATTTTTACTCATGAGTTCCACGTTCTGCCTATCAGTTTATGTAACTCTGTACCTCTGGTTCACACCGCCCATTTATCATTTTGCTGGGTCTGTGTAGTCTTTACGGAAACGCTGACCTAAATTTAACTTCAAATCAGTGCGACCAGGTTTTTTCCTTTTGAAGAATAACAAAAACGTTAAAAAAATAAGTATTGAAGCGAGAATTTGAAATATATAGTTAACATTCCAGTAGTATTTATTTATTCACTTGTTCTTCAGTAAGGTAATTTCAAAATTATGAAACCGTATTGCCAGCATATATACGTATGTAACGTTACAAACTTAAAAGGAATATTTACTTCTGCAGAATTTCAGAATTATATTTACAGTACTTTTTTAGTACATTTCCTGTTAGATTAGAATTTTCAAAAATATTTTTAACTTCTGAATTAGGTAACAAAAAAAATAACGTGGTTTAATTGATATGACGATTAAAAACATGCATAGTTTCTCGAATAAATCATGCAGATATAAAAAGACTCAAAAAATGAGGATTCTTTAAAAAAAATTGTAGCGCTCTAAATTAAAGTAAATACGAAAAAAAGAGAAAAATTAAATTTAAAAAATGGAAATGTAAGCATAATAATACTGGAAATGTAAGCATAATAATAATGGAAATGTAAGCATACTAATAATGGAAATGTAAGCATAATAATAATGGAAATGTAAGCATAATAATAATGGAAATGTAAGCATAATAATAATGGAAATGTAAGCATAATAATAATGGAAATGTAAGCATAATAATAATGGAAATGTAAGCATAATAATAATGGAAATGTAAGCATAATAATAAAGGAAATGTAAGCATAATAATAATGGAAATGTAAGCATAATAATAATGGAAATGTAAGCATAATAATAATGGAAATGTAAGCATAATAATAATGGAAATGTAAGTATAATAATAATGGAAATGTAAGCATAATAATAATGGAAATGTAAGCATATTAATAATGGAAATGTAAGCATAATAATAATGGAAATGTAAGCATAATAATACTGGAAATGTAAGCATAATAATAATGGAAATGTAAGCATAATAATAATGGAAATGTAAGCATAATAATAATGGAAATGTAAGCATAATAATTTTCTAAAATATACCCAATATTTTAGAAAAGCGTCTTAATTCATTTAAATGTGGTCTATGAGAGTATGTCAAATTCGATTTTTTTTGCAACTGCTGAAACTAATGGTGTGAAGTTTGGAATAGTTATAGTCATAATGTGTCCTTAAATACTAAGTATTACTTGTAGTTACATTTGAAATTCAATTACAAATTGGATTTTGGGTACCAAAACTTGGGTCACGTAAATGAATTTCCTTCGGAATACAGATACCATAGAGGTAGAAAATAAAGTCTAAATATGTACATACGCATGTCACAATTACAGTATATAGTACAAGTCTTTTTTTAACATAATCAATTTGAAGGATTCCAATGTGTTTGGATCAGTATAATAATGTAAAACGATGTTTAGGGAAAAGTATTTGTTTAAAATTTTAACAAGTGGTAAAAATGTGTCATATATATATATATATATATATATATATATATTTATATATATATATATATATATATATATATACGTATGTATGTATATGCATATATATATATATAAAAATCCTTTTTTTTTAAAATTGTTTTTTCTTAGTAAAACTATGCTCAACTTGTAGCTTAGTATTAATACATCGAACAAGTTAGTTAAAGCAGATTACAGATATTTAAGAAAACAAATCGACCGTGAGCCACGCAGATGCTCCACAAATTCTGAAGTTACGAATTGACTGGTGACCAAAACGATAAAGTGTAATGCCTACATACCAAATTAAGCGAATTAACTACTCGGATAATCGGGGATCACAGCGGATGTTGGAGCGTGCGTGTGGAATATAAAATAGTGGCCGACACCGTATTCACACATAATAGTACATAATGCAATCTTTTAACATTGTAAATAAAATCAGTGCTAGATGCAACTCTCTTGTCTTGCAGAGAGATATCCAACGGAGCCTTAATTCAAAAGTGAAGGGGATTGTGACGATGGTATTCATAAATTTTAAAACAAAGGTAACGAAAGAATTTTTATTGTATTTCCTTCACAATAAGGACGTAAGTTTCCTGATATCCAAAGACCAAATAACTGAATTCATTTCTATTTTGCTACGCTTAAGAGAGTTATACAAAACAATAATGTAATCATGAAATAAAATCCGCCTGTCTATAATTACGCCGAGGTATCGAACATTACATTCCCTAAGTTATGAGCCTGCTAGTGCGTAAGAATACGTGATCGGGGCTCGAGAAAAA